>JAVGWX010000009.1:30838564-31396064 GCA_036924085.1 Ariolimax columbianus
CAGAGGATTGATTACGGAACACATCTGCACGCAAGAACGCACATGAACATGTTATTTATAAATCTAACACCGACTTGTGGTTGTAGTCAACATGTAGAACGTAGTGTTTATGCGTCTGGGTAAACCGATGCATTCCTTTAAATGTGTCAAGACCATGAGAGTAAAAGACGAGTTTCAATACGTACTGCAATTATAAACGACAAAAAATGATCTCCAATTTTTTATCAAAACAGAAAGAAGATGAAATGAAGGAATTATTTCATGGAATTCATCAACACAACAGGTCGGCCTGGACAGTCATTATTTTCGGAAACAATATTTAAAAGAGCAGAGAATATTTTGTTGTTTTGTTGTGTTTTTTTTGCGTTCGCCTTATTTCCCTAATCCCCCAAGGCGGTGTGCGTTGCACTGTGGTTTTTATTTTGCGCCTGTCGGCCCAATGCATTCGACTTCAGTATGCATTGTATATAAGGGTCTGCTTCCTCCTGCATTTTCTAAGGGTTTACTTCCCCGGGTTAACGGCCGGTGCTGTGATAGGGATCGAACCCAGTTGTGAGCCGGGCCACTTAACCACTAAGCCACGCCGTCCCCGGCAGAGAAAATAATACTAGTTGTTGAGGTCGTGAAGAAATGCCGTAATCGAAACTCCGTAGGCTTGGACGGAATGACATGCGAAGCAGTAAAAATATACGGAAATGTAGGAGTTAATTGCTTACATATAATACCTACAACGGCATGTAAACAAAGAACAGTATCTGATGACTGGCAGAAAGCTTTTATAGCAACCCTTAGAAAGAAAAACAACAACACAGAAATGCAACTAAGAACGGTGCAACACAAACGGGTGGATATCATTGCCCAGGGAAACTGTATGCAAACATGCTGAAACATATAATTCGACCGAGGCTCGAACCACAGTTGAGCGAGACTCCGTGTGGTTTCCGGTGGGGCTGTA
This sequence comes from Ariolimax columbianus, assembly GCA_036924085.1. Taxonomy (NCBI): domain Eukaryota; kingdom Metazoa; phylum Mollusca; class Gastropoda; order Stylommatophora; family Arionidae; genus Ariolimax; species Ariolimax columbianus. Next base: position 30,839,520 of record JAVGWX010000009.1, read on the forward strand.
GCTGCGTAGATGCATTATTCATCTTATGGCAATTAAGCGTAGCAAACATTAAGTGCGATCGACAACTCAATGTTATGTTCATAGAGCAAGACAAGGCTTTTGATAGAGTAGACACAAATAAACTATGGGCGGGCACTGACGAGCGTACGCATGCACGTACATACAGACATATCCATACTACGCAAGCACACATATTTACATACATTCTTTTTGGCGTCCACTGTCAGTATGTTACTTGTCCTAAAGAACAACGAGGAATCGTTACACTGTACCTTGACATACACGTTGCAAGATACGTGATAATAAGTTAATACGCCGTGAAGTCGATTTACCCGTCCGTAAAACACTAGAAAATGAAAGAGCATGTACCGCCTTGGTAGAAGCGGAGTGACTAAGTTATGTCCTTTGGTGACATGCCTGTCGCCTCCACCATATGCAATACGTGTGTATAAAAAGTATATGAACTGTTCGGCCGGGAAAATACAATTACCCACCTGGAGTTTGGAAACGATAACCCCATTCAAAGTACTATTCTTGCGACTCCATACATACATGGAAATACACACTTACAAATAAAGTAGCAAAGATGGTATTGTATGATAGTTTGTACAAAACAAATGACGTTACAATACATAACAACAAAGAGTTCCCAACAGTTGTTTTTTTTTGGCGTTCGCCTTATTTCTCCAATCCCCAAGGAGGTGTGCGTTGCACTGTGGTTTGTATTTTGTGCCTGTTGGCCCAGTGCATCCGACTTCCGCGTGCGTTTTATGCAAGGGTCTGCTTCCTCCTGCATTTTCTAAGGGTTTGCTTCCCCGGGGTAACGGCCGGTGCTGTGATGAGGATCGGACCCAGCGCCTTCGGATTGTGAGCCGTGCCACTTAACCACTAGGCCACTAGCCCACGGCGTCTCCTATCCAAACAAGTTAATAGTCATATAGTTGAAACAGTGAAAAAAATTTCCTATCTTGGAAGTAAGAACAAAAATGTAAGACATACAATGTCAGAGTTTACAAACTATTTGCAAACATAGATCTTCGTACTCAGAAAGGGACATTGCAGACTCAAGTCCCACCGACACAGAATGAGCCTCGCAGATCCCGGCACATGCAATTGTGGAGCATCCAAGCAAATACCAGAACATTTCCTGCAGGACTTTCCCACTTATGCAGACCAAAGAGATACAGTCTGGCTCCGAGGAAGTGATCATGTTTGACCAGCTGTGTTGGATAGCAAAAACCAGAAACACAGTCTTTCGTGAACTTGGCATGTCTATAAGCACATCATGAATTAATCGAATAGAAGAAGAAGAATAAGATTATACTATGTAACACCAATAAAATTCGATTATGATATCTGGTTCAGAGAATTGGTATGTGACTTAAGATAGTGAATGCAGATCTTGATCAACAAGTGTCTTCGTCGATTACCTCTTGTTAGACTGTCTAAGGTCAAACACAAACGTGTGACAACTAGCACTGGGATAATCAATGGAGCAGGTGAATGCGGGAAGGAGAAAGAAAGAAAGCGGGGAATGGACAGTACAGCATCTCAGACAGCAGATGGACAGTATAACCAGACATGCTACGGATTGGAAGGCACTGGGAACGAAACGAATGGCAAGGTCAAGAAATACATGGGGGCGAGTAGTTTAAGAGGAAGTCAGTACAATCGGAGATATGTGAGAGGAAGTCAGTACAATCAGAGATATGTGAGAGGAAGTCAGTACAATCAGAGATATGTGAGAGGAAGTCAGTACAATCAGAGATATGTAAGAGGAAGTCAGTACAATCAGAGATATGTGAGAGGAAGTCAGTACAATCAGAGATATGTGAGAGGAAGTCAGTACAATCGGAGATATGTGAGAGGAAGTCAGTACAATCAGAGATATGTGAGAGGAAGTCAGTACAATCAGAGATATGTGAGAGGAAGTCAGTACAATCAGAGATATGTGAGAGGAAGTCAGTACAATCAGAGATATGTGAGAGGAAGTCAGTACAATCGGAGATATGTGAGAGGAAGTCAGTACAATCAGAGATATGTGAGAGGAAGTCAGTACAATCAGAGATATGTGAGAGGAAGTCAGTACAATCAGAGATATGTGAGAGGAAGTCAGTACAATCAGAGATATGTGAGAGGAAGTCAGTACAATCAGAGATATGTGAGAGGAAGTCAGTACAATCAGAGATATGTGAGAGGAAGTCAGTACAATCAGAGATATGTGAGAGGAAGTCAGTACAATCGGAGAATTGTGTGAGGAAGTCAGTACAATCAGAGATATGTGAGAGGAAGTCAGTACAATCAGAGATATGTGAGAGGAAGTCAGTACAATCAGAGATATGTGAGAGGAAGTCAGTACAATCGGAGAATTGTGTGAGGAAGTCAGTACAATCAGAGATATGTGAGAGGAAGTCAGTACAATCAGAGATATGTGAGAGGAAGTCAGTACAATCAGAGATATGTGAGAGGAAGTCAGTACAATCAGAGATATGTGAGAGGAAGTCAGTACAATCAGAGATATGTGAGAGGAAGTCAGTACAATCAGAGATATGTGAGAGGAAGTCAGTACAATCAGAGATATGTGAGAGGAAGTCAGTACAATCAGAGATATGTGAGAGGAAGTCAGTACAATCGGAGAATTGTGTGAGGAAGTCAGTACAATCAGAGATATGTGAGAGGAAGTCAGTACAATCAGAGATATGTGAGAGGAAGTCAGTACAATCAGATATATGTGAGAGGAAGTCAGTACAATCAGAGATATGTGAGAGGAAGTCAGTACAATCGGAGAATTGTGTGAGGAAGTCAGTACAATCAGAGATATGTGAGAGGAAGTCAGTACAATCAGAGATATGTGAGAGGAAGTCAGTACAATCGGAGAATTGTGTGAGGAAGTCAAGTTGACTACACACTGATAACACATGTAGAGCATATGTTTCGTACGCGTGTTCCATGGAGAACTCAGCTGAGACTCGATGATGATTATGCAACGATGAGGCAAGCAGGTTTATGAGGCAAGAATGGAGATTTGTCGCAAAGTGATATGTGAACCAATACACTAATGTCCTGTGCCAGATTAAACAACACTTGGAAGCCATCGCTAAAGTGCACAAATCCCAAACTAAGAATATTCAATAGTTGCATGCTTCCTGTGGCTCTGAATGGCGCAGTGCTGGAGAGTAACGGAAAAAGAAGCGTGCAAATTGTTATCTTTTCTCACAGCCTGCATAAGAAAGACTCCCTTAATTTTCTAGCCAAACACCATCTCTAACGGAAAGCTGATTGGCATGAGAAATTAACACGACATCAATAACAAGAAAACTGGTCAATGCATGGATTAGATAAGGCATATGCTAAGGAATGAAGGCGACACCATAACCAGAACTGCCTTGATATGGGCACCAGAGGAATGGCGTAAGAGAAGCTGACCTAGCACAATCTGGAGAAGAACTGTAGAGACTGGAAATAAAATCCTGAATCAGAGTTAGGGCACTGCACGAAGGCTGGTTCCTAACGAATTGTTGATGTTTATTTTGTTTTTGTTACTGAATGCCCACAACGAATACGATACTTTTGTGCGTCCTGAGAAGAACCTAAAATGACGGGTTGCAGTAGGTTTTTTAACACCCCTGGTGAAGTTTGTCCGGGGTCATTCAGACGGTTGTACTATGTTTGACTCTATTTACGTGTCGTCCACTGCTACGTGGTTCACGCCAATCTCCATATTCCTTAGCCAGGCTGGAATGAAACAATTTGTTTTCAAAGCATTCTGTATGGAAGTGAGTTGGGGATCTTGGTTACATATTTGACCTGCACTGGACACGCCCCACGAGTAAGTTAAGCATGGCCAGACGTTAGCCTTCTCTCCACGACCAATGAGCTAATAAGAAGAATATATATGGACATGACGTGTTAAGGTCAAACAAATGATATGAGACGTCTTAAAATCAACTTGAGACTAACCACATGCGACGAAATGGAATAACAATTTACCGATTAAGTCGGGATCAAGATTCATTACAGAATGGGAGAGAACAATAGTATAATGATAGAGAGGGAAAGGGATATATGGGTTAAAATAGAACATACAAGTAAAGTGAGTGAGCAAGTAGCAGTGAAAAAAAACAAATGCGTTGTTAGGTATGATAACAAGAAGTATTCAATATATGAGCAAGGAAGTGATTGTCAAACTGTACACAGCATTAGTTTGACAGATTGAAGTCTCTATCGAAATGGAGATATAAACATGCTGGAAAGTATACAAAGAATAGCGACACAGCTGATAGTGGGATTCCACAATTACAGTTATGAAAAAATATTCAGAAAAAAAACCGGACTACAGTGTTTAGAAAAGAAATGTATTCGAGGTGATGTAATACAGGTTTATACGAATATCAAAGGAAAGGATACATTAGACTATAACAAGTTTTTTTTCAAAATACAACCACCTACAAAAACAAGAGGACATAGCTATACATTAACTTAAGACAGGTCCAGATTAGATATCAGGAATTATATTTGTAGTCACAGAGTGGTGAATACTTGGAATGCATTGCCACAGGAAGTAATTAAGCCAAGGGCAATTAATGCATTTAATAATATATTTGATGCTCATAGCGTCTGGAGCTCAAATATGTAAATGAAACTGGTTGTATATAGACTCTGCAGAGTATACTAGTATAACACGTTGAATCAATATGCTGAGCTGTGCATGATCTATAGAGGTATGCGATCCAAAGTTGACTGCTAGTGTCAGGGCTGGCAAACAAGAGCAGCCTTCACGTAGTGATCCTAAATAGAAGGCTGCAACAGTGCAGACATGCTAAGAAGAAGAGGTCGAAAAGAGAAGGCTAACCCGGCACTCAAAAATACAATACTGAAGTCGGATGTTCGGACCGAAAGTTCCCCGTCATCTCGAGGTCATGTCATTGAATTTCAAGCGACCCATTACTTCGCTTTACTTTCTGTTGTTCGCTAGATCTATCTATCTATCTATTTTAAGTCCCCTTATGTCGTTAGACGTCGTGGGAAGGTGTGACCTCCTTTGTTTCATTTATTTTGGCAGCTGAAAATCCACTGGCGATTTGCCAGATTAATTCTAACATCTGTTAGCCCCTAGAATATACGATCGCCAATTTTTTAGACTGGTCGAGGTGGAAGCGTAAATTAGAGCAAGGTAGACCCACAGCCTGTCATTTAAGCCACTCCGCTAACCACATAATCAGGACCATGTTCTGGTTAACTAGTTAGATATATTACTCGAATGCAGATAAATACTTATTTTGTGAACGCTTCCCTAAAGAGAGATTCTTTGTTTACGACTCGCTGCCTCTGAGTTTCCACACATTCCATTCCTTAATTAATAAATCGTTGACGATAATTTTTCGTTAAAGACAAGCGCATTAGCATAAATCGTTATTAAAGATACGGGGACGATTGAGTTAACCAGCGTTCAACCGCTTAAACGTTTCACTGAACACATAATAATACATTTTTTTTCCCGCAAAACCGTTCATTTGGTCATGTTGACGCACACTGCCCAGCGACCAGATTTCTGTTACCGTTCAATAATTCCTTGGGGAATTTTATGCACGGTCTAGTGAGAACGCAGCCCCAATGTTTCAATATCCTAGTAGGATTTGCGAGGATCAAGTTAACGCTCAAAGCGGATGGAACTTTGTGAACCAGAAAATAATGTTCCTGCGTTGGAACGCTCTCTCCAGGGAGACGAAAAAAATCTAGCAATTTGACAGAGAATTGCCAAAAAAATAAATAAATTTTACAACGCAAAATAAAAAATGACAGAGAAGAAAGGAAAATTATAATTTGAAAGTATTAAAAAAATAGTCAATATTAAGTAGTAAATGAATTGCAGTTTGCTGTCGGATCCGATCAATGGGGGAATGGGATATAACGTTACTGCAAAATCATAGAGTTCGTAATGTAGTGCGTTACCGTTCATTGACTCCTACAGTAAATCGGTCATTCAACATTATATACACACCCGTAGGTTGAGAAGCGCATTGGCCTTCACGGTTCAGAAGGGTGGGAAAACGATTAGGGTGGAGAATGGGGCTTTTGTGGTGACCACAAGCAGTCTGACCAAGGAGATCATGGCTGTTATGGTGACCACAAGCAGTATGACCAAGGAGATCATGGCTGTTACGGTGACCACACAAGCAGTCTGACCAAGGAGATCATGGCTGTTACGGTGACCACAAGCAGTCTGACCAAGGAGATCATGGCTGTGATGGTGACCACAAGCAGTCTGACCAAGGAGATCATGGCTGTTACGGTGACACACAAGCAGTCTGACCAAGGAGATCATGGCTGTTACGGTGACCACAAGCAGTCTGACCAAGGAGATCATGGCTGTGATGGTGACCACAAGCAGTCTGACCAAGGACATCATGGCTGTTACGAAGGCAATGGTCTGGCTTGAACCAATGATTAGCACACATGTGTGCATCCTCAGTGATTCAATGACGTTGCTTTGGAAGGTGAAAACAGAGTGCTCGCGGCGACAGTGGTTAGAATCAGTAGGGGGGTCAAGGTTGCAGAGAGGCACCTTGATACTCGTTCCGGGACATGCAGGCGTCTTTGTAACGAGAGAACTGATAAGTTGGCGAATACAGCTATAGTGGAGGACGGGAGATCAATGGACCGAGCCGATATCCTAAATGCCGTTTGGGAAATTGGCTGGAAGGAAGATTCGGAAGTTGACCCTGAATATACAAGGGGCTTGTCATAAGTCTTCACCCTGACTGTGAAGAAGTAGGTGGAGAAATTTGAAATTTGACACGTGTGTAGCTCATTCAATTTGTACTAAACTTTAGAAGTATGAATTCCCCTCCTCGACGGGTTTACCCGGCATGGTACATGGCGCAACACATCTTGTGGACCGGATCTGCTACTCTAACGGTTTGTCAAAACAATGGAGAAATCAGAGGCCAGAACTGTAATACTATTCTTGATGTTGCAGGGGAAAACACCTACAAAAATTCAAAGGGAGATGGAAACAGTTTTTGAGCTAAAGTAAAAGCCACCCATAAAGTGTTGTCGCGAAAATCAAAGCCAGCCACAACGTTTTGTCGCAGAATGAAGATCAAAGCCACACACACCGTGTTGTCGCAGAATGAAAATCAAAGCCACCCACACCGTGTTGTCGCAGAATGAAGATCAAAGTCACCCACACCGTGTTGTCGCAGAATGAAGATCAAAGCCCCCCCCCCCCACACCATGTTGTCGCAGAATGAAGATCAAAGCCCCCCCCCCCCTTCCCCCCCCACCGTGTTGTCGCAGAATGAAGATCAAAGCCACCTACGAAGTGTTGTCGAAGAGTAAAAGTCAAAGCCACCCACAGAGTTACAGACGAACTATGTTTATTAATCAGGCCTGCACGAGTCCGGCATGAGGCAAGATAGGTATTCCAGAGAAAATGTGATAATCTTTGCAAATCAAAGTCACAAGTCACACGTATACTGGGATGTCACTGACATCTGCTTAACAGAATAAATGATTTAGCAGTCGGTCGTTACAAATTATAATTCAGTGCCTGATGAAATTATGATATACATTTTTGAGACGTCAGATGGTTATCACATGCATTCCCCATCTGTATGTGAATTTCATGTCCATTTAAAGCTGTCCATTTCTTGTTGTTAGCCTACTACACATTGTGCAATTATTTCAAACAATTAACAACATCCGGTGCCTTCCATTACTATGACGTCAGTGCAGTCATTGAAGACAATACACGTTTGAAGATGTTCTTACATTGTCACTGCGATAGACGCAGTCAGTTACGCAGTGTTTGAATGGGAACAAAATTAGAAGTTATAGAAAGCCAGACGATCAATAATCTATTGTCCAAAACATGCAAGCTAAAGCGAAAATTGCCCGATTTGTTTCTAAAAACACACTGGACACAAAATGTCGGCAGTTGTATGACGTCAAATAATGATATATACATACAGACATTAATAATCTGAAGCCTGCCATTGCCTTATATATACAACCATATAAATCAATCAATCAAAGCACGTCGCTCACTCGGTGCATAGGCCATCGACAACATCTCACCAACGTCCCGTGCTGCTCTGTCTGCCTCTCACCAGGTGTCAATATTTCATGTTAGCTCCTTCTCACATTCTCTCCTCCACGTATTTTTGGGTCTACATCTCTTTTTGTTTCTCCCTAAGTATTTCATGTAAGAGCCTGTCAGGCTATGTTAGACTGTGCCTTCCGCAGCGTATGTCCTTTCCAGGCACAATCTCTTCGCTTAATGTGTTGTTCCAATGGCTGTTGTTGGCTCCTTTCCCAGAAGTCTTCATTTCTGACCATGTCCTGCCCCTTTATGCCCATTATCCTTTGTAGGCATCTGTTAAAGAAGGACTAGAGTCTTTGTTGTATGACCTTGGTCGTTCTCCATGTCTCCGCTCCACACAGCAACACCGACTTGACACTGGTGTTGAATATTCTAATGTTGTTGTGAATATTGATATATCTGGATCTCCAAATATTGTTTAGTGTCAGGAATGTCCCTCGTGCCTTTCCAATTCTGATCCTTACATCTGCATCTGTACCTCCTGATGTGTCAATTGTGCTGCCCAAATAGGTAATGGTATCCACTTCCCGCAACTGCTCCCCGTTCTTTGCTGTTAGTCTTGAGTTTAAGGGGCTTGGTTTTCTTCATGTTGATATTCAGTCCCAGTTTGGTCGATTGTTCTTTCACTCTATCAAGTTTCTCTTGCTTTTGACTATGGCTGTATGACAAAAGTACCAGATCATCTGCGTAGTCCATGTCCTCGAGTTCTGACAACAGTTCCCACTGAATACCTGTTTTGTTTGCCTTCGATTGATGTAATCATTATCCAATACATAGCCAACAAGAACAAGAACGATGAGAGCAGGCATCCCTGTCTCACCCCTGTTTGCATCCCGAAGCTGTCAGTCAGTACTCCTTCATGTAACACTCTACTAACTGTGTCTTTATACATATCATCGATCAGGATTGTGCACTTCTCTGGTATCCCATATTGTCGCAACAGTTGGCATAGAGTAATTCGATTCACACTGTCAAACGCCTTTTCATATTCTATAAAATATGCGTATAAGCATGATTTCCATTCAATGATTTGTTCTACTATGATTGTGTAGCGTAGCTATATGATGCGTAGCGTAGCTATATGATGCGTAGCGTAGCTATATGCTCTGTGCATGATCTTCACTGGCGAAATACTACTTGTTCCTCTCTGAGCTTTTTGTCTACTACAGTTTTTAATCTTTCCAAGATGAATCTGTTGAATATTTTGCCTGGCCTAATCTGTTCATATGTTTGATGAGAGAGACATGATCTGCTATCATGATGATAATCGTACTGATCTTCGTTTCAGTTTCTTGGCTAGGTCCTGGAGATCTGGTTATGCTTGGTGTTTTAAATATATTAGACATGTATGGGATGTGGGCCATTGATCTAGCTATTCATGTCTATAGCTGTTTCTTAAGATTTGATTGGGATCTATGGTGTGGTACTAGGTAGTGGTTGTGATAGCTTTGTCCCGCTTCTGGCTAGTTCATGAGCCTTCTCATTCCCAGAGAGTCCATAAGTCTGGTATTCACTGGAGCACCATCTCGGCTCCATAAGAGGTGGGCAACTGGTCAATTCATTTGTAGATGGTATTAACATCTGGACACTAAATAATATATGGAGATCCAGAGATATCAAGATTTGCACACCATTAGACATACACATACACACACACATACATAGACACACACTCACATAACATACACGCATCATTCTCAAATGAAATCGCATTTGTCATAAATACACAAACGCACTCCTTATAAACAATTACAAATATTATTACATTGTTAATATATTCTATCAATCCTACCACAAGTGAACACTCTGAAATGTAATCACATTGTAATAAAATATACACAATTATACCTCGTGATATATCAATATTCACACCAACATTAGACTATCCAACACCAGTGTCAAGTCTGTGCTGCTGTATGGAGCTGAGACATGAAGAACGACCAAGGTCATACAACAAAGACTACAGTCCTTCATTAACAGATGCCTAAGAAGGATAATGGCCATAAAGTGGTAGGACATGATGAGGAATGAAGACTTGTGGAAAAGGAGCCATCAACAGACGTTGGAACAACACATTATTAGAAGAAAATAGGACATACGCTGCGGAAGGCACAGTCTCGCAAAGCCAGCCATGTTCTTACATGGAGTAGTCATGGAAAACGAGAGAAAGGTAGCCTAAAAAAATACATGGAAAAGAAAGTGTGAGAAGGAGTTAAAATTAAATAAGTACACCTGGATAAAGTCAGAAAGAGCGGCACAGGAACATGTACGCTGGAGAGATGTTGTCGATGGCCTTTGCACGGAGAGGAGCGACAGGCTTTGGTGTATTGATTGATTGATTAACATCTGGAGACATTCGGTTTCCCAAGGCTTAGAGCGCAGATTTGGAGTATGGGAAAATAACGATCACCTTAGGTTGTTTAGTGTTACTTTCAAAATGTGAAGTTATTCGGCAAAAACTGTTTCTGTTGCTATTATTTCTGCTTCGTAATTGGAACATGTCTCTCCGCTTGGGCCGTAGATGCCGATGTGGTCTTCTTGGTGCAGGTTATGGTATTTAATTACAGCGTCCTATCCATCATTTGTGGTAGCCCGAGTAGCAGATCCATATGTGTATACTTAGTACCTGATATAGTGATACCAAGGACAGCGCATGAGCTGCAGTGGTCAGCGACCCATAGCTGACTGCTAGCGTCAGGGTCAACGAATCAAAGCTGCCAAGACCCGTCTACACCTCCACGCGGTGATCATGGATAACAGACTGCAGCAGGGCAGACTGGCTAATGAGAAGGGATCGAAGAGGGAATGCTAATCCGGTACTCAAAAATGCTTGCCGAAGTCGGATGTGTTGGACCGAAAGGTGCAAATATCGCAGTCAAGCTGTACACTACGACACAACGCATTCCGTTCTCTGGACTACATTCTGCTACTTACGGCCTTTCAAGGTTTGATATTGGGAGATGGAGAACGAACGAAGTCAAGCTAAGCCAAGTGATACCAAGTAGTTGGAGCTGGTAACGCTGTCTACAAAACGTGGAGACAATGCAAAAACGTATTTAACAGGCATCAAATACCACAGTGCCTGTTATGGGCCAATTTTGTTTTATAGAACCGGGTCACAGTAACACTAGACCAGTTACAACATGGACGGCTGATTCTGTTTATTAATAAGAACAGACTCAAACACACAGAATAAAGGGGATATCATCATTAGGGTCAGATAAAACTTTCTGATCAAGATGGAACAATGAAAGAACAAATACAGGCGAATCATATTGATTACGACACATTCACCTGTCGTAAATGTCCGACTCTGTGGACATAAACTATGTTACTGTATTCTGAGCAATGACGTATTGATCGAACTGTGATCTCCGTGGTGGTGAGTCCTGAATAGCACTACAGCCAGGAACACACATATCCGTCTTCTCGTAAACGCCTAGGGATCTAACGAGTGTAACCCACAACCAAATAAATTATATAAAGAGGTGGGTTTACTCATCAGTAAGGACTTCCACAACTACAGTAACAACAATAACAACAACAATAACAACAACAACAAGAACATCTCAGTCACAGCAAGCTAGTGCAGGTCAGAAATGACTTATCATGCCCAGAACTAACAACAAATAATCCCATATCCACAGGCCACGAGCCTAAACCAAACCAATATGTTTGTTTATTATATTTGCACAGCTGTGCATATCCCGCTACCAAAACACCGCCCCTCTGAAAACTCTTGTTGTTTGGTAAACATTCACTTCGATTGCGTCAGGGTAAAAATGGGCGCAAATCATTAATCATGCGTATGTACAATTCAGCGCATTTTCTTTACGGAGCTCATGAAATATAGTTTGGGTTCCCTTTCCGGCAGATAGAATGTGTGCGTGAGATGGATTCATTCCCATGTCATGTACTTATATGAGACATCTTAGCAGATAAATAATCTTTTTTATACATTGCCCATTCAAACAGTATGATGTACGTTATACGTCATTTTTATTAACAGTTACCAAATAAACCGTTTCTATGCTTATATTTGGGAGGAAGACTAACGTCTGGTCAAGTAAAACATACTAATCAGACATGTTGGTCAAGTTCAGGCAAAAATATACTAACGTCTGGTCAGGTAAAACATACTGATCAGTCATGTTGGTCAAATTCAGGCAAACATATACTAACGTTTGGTCAGGTAAAACATACTGATCAGTCATGTTGGTCAAATTCAGGCAAACATATACTAACGTCTGGTCAGGTAAAACATACTGATCAGTCATGTTGGTCAAATTCAGGCAAACATATACTAACGTCTGGTCAGGTAAAACATACTGATCAGTCATGTTGGTCAAATTCAGGCAAACATATACTAACGTCTGGTCAGGTAAAACATACTGATCAGTCATGTTGGTCAAATTCAGGCAAACATATACTAACGTCTGGTTAGGTAAAACATACTGATCAGACATGTTGGTCAAATTCAGGCAAACATATACTAACGTCTGGTCAGGTAAAACATACTGATCAGACATGTTGGTCAAATTCAGGCAAACATATACTAACGTCTGGTCAGGTAAAACATACTGATCAGACATGTTTGTCAAATTCAGGCAAAATGTGCTGGCCAAGACTGTTATCTCAACCTCCTCGCTGTCGTCCCTGAAAACGGACTTTTTTTAAATAGTATGGCTAACGAAGTGGGGGATCGACGTGATCTCCGTAGTAAGTAACTACTAGATGAGGCCAAGCATAGCACAACCGCCTGGGCGATTTAGATCCACCTTTATCAGTACGCTCAGGATGTGAGAAAAGCTGCTGCTACTCGCCACTAAACGTAAATCTCAGGGCGCACAAAAGAGTAAACTAGCTCATTGATGGGCATTCTCAACAGCAACAACATATGCTTAAATTACAGACTCATCATCTGTCCTTCAAGATCTGAAAGGTGGTGGTTATTGTAAGTCTGAACATACCCAAATATGCCAACCAACTTATCACATCCCACAAAGTCACAATAGTTATGCAAGAGATTTCTGGCCACTCAAATACTGTCATGGCATGCTCCCCACATGGGCACCTGTCATATGTGCCAATCCTCATTTTGTTGTAAAGATTACCCTTGAGGCTGTTATGCCCAGTTCTTAGTCTGAAGAAGATGACTTGCTCTTCTCTAGTTAAGTTATAGTAGATGTATTCTTTTCGGAAGACGGTGTGTTGATTAGCCCATTTTACCCTGAAGTTAGCTTTAATTTTAGTCTTGGCCTCATTATATGCGATCTTGATAATGACTTCTACGGAGTTTTCGTAAAACTATGTCGGTCTCTCTTTCACTTGGGGTCCATTGCATAGCAGTTATTGTGAAAGCATCAGTATGTCCTTTTAGGAAATGACTGGACAATTCCAGCATCAACAAGATATATTAGCATGCATATCTTCGTTATGTGGGCATGGGGTAAGATAAAGACGCAACGTTCGAAAACACCATAACACGTGGCCAGACATGCCTTATCATGGTATCCGCAAGGGACGAGGAAGAGATTTCGTACAAAAGCGTATAGCAAAGAGACTAAAAACTGAACTTCGGTTTCCGGACATCAGCTGGATAGTGAAATGAAGGGCAGCTCAAAATCAAACTGCCTAAGGAGGGTTGTCTAGGTCTATGCTCGAAAAGGAGATATGGGCACTGCTTGGATAATAGATTTTTTGTTTTCCTGATTACTCGGAGAAAGTTAGTTATTTAAGGACGCCGTCCATGGTAGACGATGATGGCATAATTTATTTGCTAGCGCTATTTTTAGACGGATTAACTGCGATACATTTTATCCTCACTCTCTCGTCTCGAGCCGCCCGACTCCAATGGCAAGTCAAGGACAAACGACTAGGGGGCGACTACGAGATGCAGGGGACTCCGCATCTAGCACCCGTGAAAAAGACGGCGGAGTCTGGAGTAGAAACCACACCACTTGATCACGAAGCCAACGGCTTAACAACTTCGCGACGGAATGTTAATGATATGTTAATGTTAACAAGCATATACTGGCTCTTATGTATTTATTGTTATTTTTAACATTTCTTTTCAAATGAAACCAGACCAAACTGCAACAAGTGAACATACGTACGAAGCACAAGATGGCGTCACTCCTGGAGTAAACATCAAATACCAACCGTCAAATTTTCAAAATGGCATTATCCCCCGACTCATAGTTTCATCAGCAGACCGTGGAAAACATGACGGGTGCGATACGGAATCCGACCAGAGTTGATCAGCGAGCGGTGATTCGGTTTCTAACAGCTGAAGCATGTCGACCAGTTGACATCCATCGCAGAATGCAAGCAGTGTATGGTGACAAAAGTGTGGAAGACAACAATGAAGAACTGGAGTAATGATGTTTAAAGGAGGACGCAAGTTAACAAAAATGCCTCCATAACCAGGTCAGGTGCATATTGTTACGTTAACTCACGTCCTTCTTTAAACATCTTTGTCCATGTTCTTCACTGTTTTCCTCGACGCACTTTTGTCACCATACACTGCCTGCATTCTGCAATGGATGTCAACTGGTAGACATGCTTCAGCTGTTAGAAACCGAATCACCGTTCACTCGTCAACTCTGGATGGATTCCACATCCCACCTGCAATGTTTTCAACGGTCTGCTGAGGAAACTATGAGTCGGAGGATAATGCCATTTTGCAAATTTGACGGATGGTATGTGCTGTTTATAACTGAAGTAACGTTATCTTGTGCATAGTATGTATGTTAAATTATTGAAGTTTGGTCCAGTTTCAATTGAACACGCCTCGTAGTTGTACTCAGCCTAGCTCACATGTTGAATAGAAAGCATGATACAGAGATATAAACTTGAAGTAAGGATGTATCCGCAATGACATGTCAGCTGACGCGACTACTGAAATACGAGTTGCAGTTTGTGAACTAAACCTCAACTGATTTACACAATGTTGGCAATACATCTTTGTTTCTTGTGTCATACATGGTTTATATTATAGAACATTAGCACAGACAAAGCTCATGGGAGGAAATGAAATTACCAAGAAAAGAATTCAATGTCAACATCACAAAAATAATGATATGCATTATCACCATAATATAACAAATGATCACATTGTTACAGTGAACGGTGCTTTATTTTCCATAGAAAACTAGTCGGGTTAATGATGCTGATGATGGTGATTGTGATGATGATGATGTTGGTGATGGTAGTGGTGATGATGATGGTGATGTTGATGGTGATGACGATGATGATGGTGATGATGACGGTGATGATGATGATGATGGTGATGTTGATGGTGATGACGATGTTGATGATGATGTTGATGGTGATGATGATGTTGATAATGATGATGATGATGATTTTGATGGTGAGGGTGATGATGATGTTGATGGTGATGATGGGCATGGTGATGATGGTGATGATGATGGTGATAATGATGATGATGATGATGATGATGATGATGTTGATGACGATGTTGATGATGATGTTGATGGTGATGATGATGGTGATGGTGATGATGATGATGATGGTGATGATGATGGTGATGGTGATGATGATGATGATGGTGGTGATGATGGGCATGATGATGATGATGTTGATGATGATGGTGATGATGGGCATGATGGTGATGATTCGTCAGTAGTTCATAAAGCGTGCTGGTATCATTGACTAAAACTGGTCTCGATTCTTGCTACATGGTACAATTATTTGTATTGTTCTATCTAATGAATGGCATTACTCTTTACCTGTGTGATTTGCATTGCTTAACGTTTTGTAGTTATACACAATACCACAGGATTATCTACACATGTATTTTACTGCATCTATCTGGAAGTTATTATGTTTGCCGTTTCACAAATGCTATTTTCTCCGTGTCTAGATTTATGAAAGATAACGTATGTACACCTTACTGTTTTCAGTAACGCACACTTTGAGAAGATAATTTTTCTTTCCCAGTCTAACTTCGTCGGTTCTGTCTTCCTTGATTTTGTTTTTGTCGTTAAAGATTACCTTCTATAGTCTTAGATCCAACGACAGAATTCCGTTGACTTATATAACAGGTGAGAATTAATATATCCCCTGCATTTGAATTTAAATGATAAAGATCCTACACGGGGATTCTGTTGTCTCGTGGTAAGATGCCTGCCTCGGGTGCAGGAGCTCGCCGGTTCGAATCACGGTGGAGACTGGTAAAAATTCCCCTGACCTTTGGGTAGTGAGACTGAACTCCCGTGTTCAGTATCGAGCACTTTAAAAATCCAACCGAAAAGAGTAGCCTTAACAGCCGCGGATTGACAAAATTAAAACTATAGTTAAATATCTACCCAAATAAGTCGTACCCTCTCCAGACATGATAAGCCGCTGGAAGTTCTAAAATACCGTCTACGCATAGCCGACGCTTTTGACTACCTGGCTACATACATTAATCATTCTTGTTTGAATACCATGATCTCAAGTATTCCAAGTAGACAACAACGCTTGAACCTTCGTGAAATAATATTTACACATCTTCATGATAATGTTTCCAAGCTGTTTGATTTAACCGTGTCTCCATAATGTACTTGGAATACTGAAAGTGTGCACAAATAAAATGCAAACGTATTGACGCAGGCATTTATCGTACTTTGTGCAGAATTACGCGAAGCAGTAATTACGCGTTATACCATGTTTATCTACCAGATGTTAAATTAATAAAAATACCAAATAATTACTGGGAACTGTGAAAGAACAATTGAGCTATGTTTAAATTTGTTATTTAATTTGTTATTTTTTTAAATTGAGAAACAACGAACATTGCACTCATGAAATTGCGATATAAAGGCTGTAAACGTCTACGTACAAGGCAGCAGAGTTACCAACATAAAGGCACTACGCCAGCTTGTTATAGGCACCGACCACTTACCGATTAGAGCCTCAAATATCGCTTCTAGGTGCCTACAATACTAGATGATGTGAAGTTTGCGGACCTTACAGAAAACCATGAATGGCAATGCGCAGGAACTAAGACGCTCCTTCAACAACTGATACACAGTCTGAAAAGTTGCACCTCCGTCGCCAAAATCATAAAACCAGCAGTAGGGAATCGTATAACACCATTTCTTGCAACTAGAAATATGCTCAAAATCAGAGCTGGGCTCGATATTACCATCCTTTGCGAATTGAACAAGAATGTCAGATCACAGCCAACTTTAGACCTTCAGCTGCCCTTCCTGTCTCTCTCCAGCTGAGGTCCAAGAAAGTTATGCATTGCCGTTTGTAGACAAAAATCTTTAAGATAAAGATCCCGTCATGCCATGGGGCGGATATGAAATATGATGTTAGATAGGCTCATATTATTTTGTAACCGATGTAGGGGATGATGTGGACAGCTTGAATTCCCGTACTGAACATATACCTATTTAAGGCTGGGTCGGAAAAAAAAAATATTTCTGCCTCACCTGGGCAATGAACCAAGGGCCACTCAAATGCGAAACAAGCAAGCTAACCGCTGCGCTACGCGGCTTTCTTCGAAATGCATTTGGTATCGTGACATTAATATCAGTGGTGAAGAGACAATTTCGACGACGGCTTCTCAGATGAGATTATTCTTTTCCACAAGCCACTTTCCATACTTATACAACACGATGTACGATAAGAAAATGACATCTCAGCAAAACTGTGAACGGCTGCCATTGATAGTTTTTAGGTCCCTAAATTTGTAGGATCGAGGTGTCAGCAAACATGACGACATGCTCTCTATTCTCACATTTTTAGCAAGATATTGTGATCTTTATCGACAACATTGCAGAAGCTGTGTAAAACATACACGAGCTGAACAAAGACTACACGAATACACGAATACCGACATCCATGACCAGAGATCCGGATACCGTCGACTCGTCGCCAATGGGAAAGTACAGATGCATCGGCCGCGTGGTCTCATGACTGACGATAGATGAATGAGAAAGTTGTATTTCTGGTGACCCTACAATTACAACTACCCATGTGGTCTCCCTTCAGTACAGATGGAGTGATGATCTGCATCATATCTTTGGACCATATTGGTACTCCAGGACGAAGGACATACACGGATTCAAACATTTTTAACTACCTGGAACTAGAAAAACATCCCTAATTGCATACCAGTAGTCAAGAACAAATGTGTAAATGATTTGTTTTAACTGGATACCCGGAATAGTCTACTATGAAAATCCACTACGTGAATGTAACATAATGAAACATTGAAGAATGTAGAGAAGTCAACAGAAATGTAAACCACCACTAAAAATAACAATTTGTAGCTCCAACGTAAAGCTCATTCTATTATATGGCTCTGAAATATGGAGGACAACAAAAGTGCTTATGAAAAAGGTACATACTTTTGTAAATGGTTGCTGGTGCAAAATTTCCAGTATGGAAACGGTATGACCATATCACCAACGTGGAACTGAAAGAGAAAACGGCACAGATACCAGTTGAGCATGAAATACGGCGGGGTCGAATAGGATTGATATACCACACATTTCGGAAACCAGTAGATACCATAATGATTTGTTTTAACTGGATACGTGAAATAATCTGCTCTGAAAATCCCCTAGCATATGTAACAGAATGTGATGATATTCAACATTCCGAATTCATATATCTCAGCACGTTCATTATCTTAGTTGTTGTGTTCAGTAAATTAAGAAAGTGATACATTTTACGGTGAATTGTTAGTAGTAGTCGTACTAGTTGTAATCGAAGGAAGTCTTGGAAATCGCAGCCATATTTATAGTAGTGCATATAATGCTAGTAGCAGAAACTGCAGTAGTTGTAATAGCAGTACTAGTAGTCGTGATAGTAGTTAGTCAGTGTCAATCGTAGGTAATCGTAGTGTCTTAGCAGTAGTTGTAATAGCAGTACTAGTAGTCGTGATGGTAGTTAGTCAGTGTCAATCGTAGGTAATCGTAGTGTCTTAGCAGTAGTAGTTGGCGTGATATGGTCGCTATAGTGGCAATACCCTCAATATGAACAACATATTTATATTTTTATATTTATATTTTTATATTTATATTCACCATCAAGATTTATATAACAAAATCAGCAACTTTTGCAATACGTTAATGGTACTAGTAAGATATATGTATGTATATATATATATATATATATATATATATATATATATATATAAATATATATATATGTGTGTGTGTGTGCGCGCGCGCTTGTGTGTGTATGTGTGTGTCAGTCTGTTAGTCTATTTCCCGCTCTCTCTTTCTCTCTCTGTCTGTCTCTCTATATGTATGTGTGTCCCAACCGCAAAATAGACCGGTGAACTGAAGCGATGTACTAACGATCGATCCATCGTTATAATTAGCCAACATGGCGTGAGGAATCAACTCTACTGCACTCGGAAATTTGGTTGCAGATTGCAGAAAACAGAATGACACCCTTGGAGGCGCTGCCGTGGGCATTTAGCAAGAGCGGCCATACGTAAGCTAGTAATTTATTATTCCAGGGCCATCCGGCAGCATTCAACTGCGCTTGAAATGAATGAAACAATAATTGCTAGTCTTCACCATTGTTATTCTACTAATGAGCATCCTCAACTCCAACACTGTCCTTCTGGTTCTCTTTCGTAGTGCCTTTATAAAGCTGCATTTAGAAATAATGAGTATGCATTTTGGCAGCAGAAAAGCATTCACACCCCTATTGACGTTGAACTGATGAATAAACATTTAGCACCTGCAAATCACAAACCCAAAATTAATGAGTGGCTGTGAACTGGAGGTAACGCAGAACTGAAATGAGAGTCTTCCTTCTGTAACATGAAGCAAGGTGCCGAAGAATATATTCCAATCTAAAAATTGAATCGAATTCTGTTTACTTAGTGTTGTTGCTGAGTTTAATGAAGAGCCACATGCAGCATCTATTTTTAAAGACGGTTTCAGTATTACGGGTAGAAAAGAAGGATACAGATTAGCAGATGGAAAAAAGAGAAAACAACTATCTCTTACCTTTGATATGGTCAATTAAAAGCTAACGGAAAGAAAAGCTGCGGCTCTAAGCTCAACAAAAAGTGAAGTAGGAAGCTGGATATTCATCAGGGATGTATTAGATTCACTACATGTACATTATTTACACTCCTTGAAGTAGATATAATATAATATGTGCAACATATTAACACTGTAAAATGTCAATAAATAGTAATGGTTTTTTCAGCTAAAATACAATCATCAAATGTTGATTTACAATTAAAATTGTGAGTAATTTCTCAAAATTAAAAAAATGTGTATGCTTATTTCAAATTTCAATAACTCTTAAACTTTTCAAGATTTAAAAAAAATGTTTATGCATAAACAATTGACATGCACGGAATTACACTCTAATTAAATGTGACACTGAGCAATTTCAAACATTGAGGAATGTAGGGAAGGCAAAAGATATTTAAATCACCACTAAAATAATAATCTTTAACTCCAATGTAAAGTTCGTTCTATTATATGGCTCTGAAATATGGAGGACAACAAAGGAACTTATGAAAAACTGACATACTTTTGTAACTGGTTGCTAGTGTAACATCTCCAGTATGGAAACGGTATGACCATATCACCAACGTGGAACTGATAGGGAAAACGGCACAGATACCGTTTGAGCAGGAAATACGGCGGGGTCAATGATGATGGATAGACCACACATTTCGGAAACTAGTAGATACCATTACTAGACAAGCTCTGTTCTGGAATTCAAAGGGCAAGAGAAGTAGGGGAAGACCAAGACACTCATTGAAGAGAGAACTGGAAGCAATTGTGAAGACAGCAAACAGGTCTCGGACAGAACTGGCTCAGATGGCTCATTACAGAAAGACTTGGACCTATACTCCACAAGGAGTCGACATGTATTTGATATATTTGATTGCAATATGACACTCTTAACGTACATACATAAAATATGATACATATTTAATA
Organism: Ariolimax columbianus; assembly: GCA_036924085.1. Lineage (NCBI taxonomy): Eukaryota > Metazoa > Mollusca > Gastropoda > Stylommatophora > Arionidae > Ariolimax > Ariolimax columbianus. The sequence goes on from JAVGWX010000009.1 coordinate 30,860,559, forward strand.
TGGCCGTCAGAACAACTAGAGAGACATCAGGCTGATTTGAGGTTCACAAGGAAGTAAGACAAGTATGCATACTCTCCCCCTATCTGCTCAATATCTTTATGATCAGACTATGTTAGTCAGGGTCAGCTAAAACATACTGATCCGACTATGTTAGTCAGGGTTATGTGAAACATTATGATTATACTTTAGTCACGGTCATGGGAATCATACCGATTAGACTTAGTTACGGCCAGGTGAAACATACTGATAAGACTATATTAGGTTTAGTGAAAACATATTGGTCAGACTTTAGTCCGGCTCAGGTTAATCATACTGATCAGAATTTAGTCAAGGAAAGGTGAATCATACTGATTAGACTTAGTCAGGGTCAGCTGAAACACACTGACCATAATTTAGCCAGGGTTAGGTGAAACTTACTGATCATACTATATTAGTCAGGTTTAGGTGAAACATATTGATCCTACTATATTAGTAAGGTTTAGGTGAAGCATATTGATCAGACTTTACAAAGGTTCAGATGAAACATACCGATCAAGACCCTAACCTCCATTCCAATCGGTTCTCCCTGAGAACAAGCTAGTTCATCGAAACGAGAAGAGGATCGACATTTTGATGCTTGCACATTGCACTACAGCCATGGGGACTCCTGCAAACCTTCTCATGTACACCTCCATGAGAAACGAGATCCACTGTAAACTGCCACCAAGGAAAGTCGTAAAGAGTGTCTAACTCAAGTGCGAATCTATTAGCAGCAGCAACAACAATATCAGCAACAACACAGAAACAAAAACTTCTATTGAGAATAACAGAAACAATACATATGATGGACAGTCACATGACAAGAACGTTCCAGCAACAGTTGGACACACACAGCCACGGACACTGCCACTTACCGGTATCAAGTCTGGAGGTGGTGTAAAGATGATATTGTCGCAAGTAAGTCCCCTTTTTAACTTCCAATTTTGCTTCCATAGTTTCCGTCGCATAGACAACCTAGAAGCTGGCTTGCTTCTCTCCTCAGGGTAAACAGAAGCGTCTGATTCTAGAAGTGGTACCTCCTCCATCCAGGTTTGGGTTAATGGACTACCGACAGAAGGGGGACCAGCCTGGTCGAGCCGAGAAACGCACGACATTCAATGGCCAAATGTATTCCAAGTCAGAAGAAACCATTTATCCTGTGTCTACCCGAACAGTTGCATGGCGTCATAATGACACTTTGAACATTTCTACACACACTACTGGTATGAAAACATCTTATCTTCCATCCAAACTTCTACAAAGTCACATACGTGTATTTATAAAACGATCCCTACACAAGAAATGCTAGTATTTACAATTGCATGGTCGTTGCAGAAAGCTGTTTTCAAATTGCTAATGTTATTCGTCAATTCTGATATATTTATCTACAGGAAAAAAAGCATACGCCACTTCATAACTACTTCCGAGATCACTATATTCACATTTCAACCACGTAGTGGAAGCTAATAGTAGCAATTTTCTAATGCAAATTGCCGTAAATGAAGAATGAACATCACTGCACTTTGAGAATACACACTCTATAGTGCTCAATTATCAACATTCGTGGATGGTAGAGATAATGGCGGTGCCTGTAGCTGGCTTGTTATACACATCATGCGTGGCGAGTTAGTACTAAATATAGATCTATGAGTTCTCCGAAACACACAAGTATTTCTAATATTTTGTAACACGTATATATCTCTAAGATGTATGAATGCATAGCTTGCATATTCCTCTGTCCGCTTGACGAATCAACATTTTACAGAAAGTTGCGGGGTTTATTTGTTTTTATCTTTTATTTATCTTATTGGTCGATGTGCATAGCCGTGTCGTGAAGAACGGGGCATGACCACGACACGTTTCAGTTCACCAGTGAAAACATTTCCATGAAATATTTATACTTTTCATCAGGACCGGCAGCCACGAACTGAACGATGGCGGGACTAATTGAATTCATTGAAATGACGCAAAGAAAATCTACAATTTACCGCCCCTTATAACTCGCAACCCATCAAATGGTCATGCAATATATAGCCAGGTTGTTTAGATGGGCGGTACATGGGCCAATTGAGGCTCGCAGAGCTGTGATTTGTGGTCCTCTATTGTTGTCAACATAGCGGACACATTTTAATGACTTTATTGTGGCAACTGGGAAGACATTTCAGGTGAGCTTTTCAGTAGTAAAACGTATATGTGCTTAGGGAATATAAAGTATATGTGCTCAATGAATATAAAGTATATGTGTTCAAGGAATATAAAGTATATGTGCTAAAGGAATATAAAGTATATGTGCTCAAGGGATATAAAGTATATGTGCTCAAGGAATATAAAGTATATGTGCTCAAGAAATGTCATGTTAATTACGCCATTCTTCTGAGTATGAGGAACTTACTGACTGATCTTACTTTTCCCTTACACCGTTAAGTCGGGGAAGGGGTGGGGTGGGAGGAGAGTAAAGGCACCGTAGTTGTGTATCTGGGGCCAGGAGTGCTTAATCGGTTTTTGTTAACCCATGTTGTTGAAAGATTACTCTTTTGTTATCTATACATATGATACGCGTTTTCTTCGTACCTTGAAGCCAGATCTTTGTGTGTAAGCGAGATGTGATACATGTGCAGGTTTCAATCTTAAAAAGTGACTTGGCGCATGCATATATTTCTAAGAAATATGTAGGACAAACTCAAGATACCCTACCTAACAACCTTACCTCCCATACCTAACAACTTTACCTCCCCTACCTAACAACCTTACCTCCTCTACCTAATAACCTTACCTCCCTTACCTAACAACATTACCTCCCCTAACTAACAGCCTTACCTCCCTTACCTAACAACCTTACCTTCCTTATATAAAAATGTTACCTCCCCTACCTAACCACCTTACCTTCCTTATATAAAAACTTTACCTCGCCTACCTAACAACCTTACGTCCCCTACCCAACAACCTTATCTCCACTACCTAACAAACTTATCTCCACTACCTAATAACCTTACCTCCCCTACCTAACCAGCTTACCTCCCCTACCTAACAACCTTACCTCCCCTACCTAACAAGCTTACCTCCCCTACCTAACAAGCTTACCTTCCTTACCTAACAACATTACCTCCGTTACCGAATAACTTTACCTTCCTTACCTAGTAACCTTTCCTCCTCTATCTAACAACCTTACCTCCTCTATCTAACAACCTTACCTCCTCTACCTAACCACTTTTCTTCCCCTACCTAACCACCTTACCTCACCAGCCTAACCACCTCACAACGCCAAATACCTAACGACCTAACAGCATCACCTAGCCTGTCTCAGTTCCGCTTGTAATGAAGGTGACATGAAGATTAACACAGAGAAAAACCAGGACTATGATGATATCGCGTGAATACGTACAGAGAAGTTCCCACTTTAGTGACGTAAGTATCGAACACGTAATGTAGTTCAAATATAAGGGTTCACTCATAATGGTAGACTGGACATAGAGATTGCACATATAATTCAGAAGGCGAGCAATGTCTATTATCATTATGCAGAGATTATGAAACACCCTTGCTAATTACAACAAAGAGAGGGCTGATAAATGTACTGTCTATTCCTTCATTGCGTTATCAATGTCAATCTTGGTACTTACTAGAAATACACAACAGTACGATTTTAAGAAAAACTACGTATACCGCATCTCTGTAACACCTAATGACATTACCAGTAGGACAAATGAAGAAAAACAAGAATTTCCGAACTGTCAAGAGTAAATATCGGAAGAAGAAACTGAAACACGCACACGAGATCACGTTTTTTGACAGCTGATTTCTGTGGATGATAAACTGGGAAGGGACATCGAGGCTAAGTGTCAGAAAACATATTCTTTGACTTAACATCTACCACTGCTGGCTAGACACCTGATCATTAGTGTAGGAACCATACAACAACTCATTAACAATATATGTTTACTGACTATGTGCTTCCAGTGCCAAAAATGGTTCATATCTAAGTCTCGGGAGCAGAATTTGGACGTGGGAAATGAAGTGATTGAGAAAGGATTTGTTCGGATGTTATATTTATGCTCAGAAAGTTGAGTGAAAATATCATGTTAAACAATAAGAAACTCCACTAGGCTTCTTGTGATCAAGAAAAGGCATTTGACCAAGTAAAACAATGTAGGCTATGGGTGGTAATGGAGAAATATGGTGTGGAGGTACAACTAGTGGATGGCATTCGGGCCATGTACGTGAACTGTGAACGTGCAGTACGAACGAATGCAGGTATGGCAAATTGGTTTCCAGTACGGAATAGCGTACGAGTGTACCTGTTGTTCTATACTTTTATTCATAATTTGCATGGTTAAACTTACACAGTTTGCTAACCCTAACCTAGAATCCATCAGCGAAGTATTGCATCCTGATAATAACGTAATTTTTTACCAAAATGGAGAAGACATACAACACTACCTGAACTATCTTTATTTCCCTTGAAACGAATATGGCATTAAGGTCAACACAGACCAGACCGAGACTATGTTGAATTCATGTGGACAAATACAGAGAAGTTTCCACATCAGTGACATTGGTGTCGAGCAAGTACGAGAGCTCAAATACCTAGGTAGTATGTTCACTGATGACGGCAGAGTGGGCAGAGAGATTGCACAGAGAATGCAGAAGGTCAACAGTGTCCACTAACCAAATTCCACCGATTTTGAAATACCCTGTAATGCTTCTTTAAACTAAGAGAGGGCGGATGAATACACTATGTATTTCTTCATTGTGTTACCAATCTCAATCTTATTCTTAACTAGCAACCCATAATAGTGAGATCCAGAGCTGTGAGATACGCCGTGTGAGAAGTGCAGCCGGATAGACACTCCGTGACCGAATCTGCAAAACCACGCTGAGGCAGACATTAGGGACAACCCCATTTAGTGCCTGCAATGACTCTCAACAAATCAAATGGTTTAGTCATTTAGTCAGAATGCATTATGACCAGCCAGCATCAAGAGCATATCAAATGCAGGTCTCCGTTCTAGCACTAGCCTTCCACTTGTCGATAACAAGCAACCCACACATCCCACCTTTCTGCGACGTCTTATGACAAGAGCAGTTGGACAAAAGAAGAAAAATAAGATTATATTTCTCTTTCGCTTAAGGTGAATATTCATCAATACATTTCATTTCCTTACTTAAACCCAGATTGAGTTATTATCATATGAGGTGAAAAATGAACCTTATTATTCGTTCAATTGTTTTCGCATTCACAGTTTTCCTGCTCAGCTTAGTAGCAAAATGCTTTGTATGTTTTCTTCCGGATATGTATTTTAAATTATTTTAATGGATTTGCAGCTTGTTACCGAGCTCCAAGTACTAGTCTGTCTTTACATGCTCTTGTAAAAGTTATTTCTAGTCGATCAAGCACAGTCTTCTCATTCACGTGAAATACTTTAGTTGTTTAGCAATCCATACCTGGTGACTTTTTTCTAAATGGAAATACACATACACATACACATACACACACACACACGCACAGAAACACCACACACACACATACACACACACACATACATACACACACACATACGCACACACATACATACACCACACACATGCACAGGAACACCACACACACAGATACACCACTCACACACACAGATACACCACTCACACACACAGATACACCACTCACACACACAACCACACACACACGCGCGCGCACACACACACACAACCATATTTAATTTATCCTAGTCAACGTGTACTTCTACAAGGCCAGAGACAACACATTCCTGCTTAGCGAGCAACGTATTACTGTTCTGCGTTGGAAAATTGCCACGAAGGGTAGTTTACCGATGGGTAAGTCCATCTTAATAAACTCAAACACTTGAGAAAAGACGCCGTACAGTCTGTTAGGAGCCATCTGCAATGCTCTTTACACACCACCTAACCATGGCCGGGTGTTATGCCATAACCCACAGTCAGTGGCCTCTTGCGGCACGCTCTGTGTGGGGGCATTGGTGCTATTCCTGCTGCACCCACCAATGACGGTCCCGATGAATGTGACCTTATTGGAATTGAATGTGACATATTCCTACATATCCAATTAAATGCTATATGTCGATAATCTGGAACAAACCGACAAGATATGAACACTATAGATACAGTTCTTATCAACACAAATAAACAATAGTAACAGTCAAGTGGATTTTTCAGTACAATTAACCTCTGGCTGGAAATGGAGTTTTTGAAGCCTCTATTGTACTAAGCCGCAGTCTGTCAAAGCTGTCCAGTGCCTGTCCTTGCTGTTCTTACTTCCTCTATCTCAAACGTCAGGTACCAATGTACAGCTGTGTTGACTGGAGAATCAGTCCCCGATTAAAATCACGACCCTGATTTCTTTTAGTAACTGAACGCGATTCGAACCGACGGACATTGTTACCACAGAGAATAACGAATTATTTGCTACGAAATGAGCTAACGCGCCCCACAATTAAACAATTTCGAACTTGAAATTCATCAATTTCAACTTGAAATGAAACATATATTGACGCAATGGTACTAATAACGCTAATATATTACCAACCGCATCAGCACGACTATGCCAAAACAAAAATAAATTTAAAGAAATGTTACTGCGAAACTTCACTAGCTGTTTTCATTTCTGCACCGCTCAGACTTTTACTCTTATGGTTTGCTAATAAGGACCAAGATTGACATTGGTAACACAATTTGGGAATAAATGGTGTATTAGTCAGCACCGTCTTAGTTCAAAGAAGCACTGTAGGGTGTTTCAAAATCGATGCAGTTTGATAGTGGCCACTGTTGGCCTACTGAATCCATAACTCCTCTAATGACAATGCCGTTATCTTCGCTATAAAAAACAGCGAAAGAGTTTTTGACAACATCGAAACAATAGTACGGATAAGTACAACATCTCACTTATGATAACACTAAAACGACACAAGTAATAGCAACTGAAAACAACAATAGCCAACACATTAATACGTCAATAGTAATACCAACATACAACAACAATTTAGATCACATTAGAACGTCACTAGTAATGTCAACATACAACACCACTAGAGATAGCGTTAAACTCCAATAGTAATATCAACATACAACAACACTAGAGATAGCATTAAACGTCAATAGTAATATCAACAAAAATAGAGGTAACATTAAAATGTCACTAGTAATATAAACACCACAACACTAGAGATAACATTAAGCGTCACGTGTACTATCAACATACAACACTAAAAATGATAACATTAAAATATCACTAGTAATATCAACACCACAACACTAGAGATAACATTAAACGTCACGTGTACTATCAACATACAACACCAACAATGATAACATCAAAATGTCACTAGTAATATCAACATACAACAACACTAGTGACGACATTAAAACTTCATTCATAAAAACATAACATGTTACTAACTACAACTACACCCCACTAATTATAACAGCAGAACGTTAGTAATATTAGGAGACAAACGGCAATATTGATAACAATAAAGCGTCACTAGCGACAGCAACACGAAGTCACTAATGTCGGAAGCAAAACTTCACTAATTAAGACGCGTTTCTAATATTTACAAAACCGCCACCTATGTTTTAATTAAAAAACGTAATAATCTTATCAACAAAAACATCATAAATATTTTTTAATAAAAATGTCACTAATGTTATCAACAAAAACGTCACTTATAGTATCAACAAAAACGTCACTTTTAGTATCAACAAAAACATCACTGATGTTATCAACAAAAACGTCACTTATGTTATCAACAAAAACGTCACTGATGTTATCAACAAAAACGTCACTTATGTTATCAACAAAAACGTCACTGATGTTATCAACAAAAACGTCACTTATTTTATCAACAAAAACGTCACTTATAGTATCAACAAAAACGTCACTGATGTTATCAACAAAAACATCACTGATGTTATCAACAAAAACGTCACTTATGTTATCAACAAAAAACATCACTTATGTTATCAACAAAAACGTCACTTATGTTATCAACAAAAAACGTCACTGATGTTATCAACAAAAACGTCACTGATGTTAACAACAAAAACGTCACTAGTAATAAAAAAAATCAAAAAAAATCACCAGGTCAACAAAAAAGTGATTCATGGCAACACCAATGTTACTAATATCATCATTAAAACGTCACTAATGTTAACAGCAAAACGTCACTACTATTAACGTCAATACTTGACTAACAATAATCTCAACACTTTACTAATTGCAGCACGTACATCACACATGATACAATCACACTATTCACCAATGGTACTGCGACATTATTAGTTAATGGCACTGCATACATTTTCACTAATGGTACCACCACATCAATAAAACAATATTATTCACAGTTAGAACATCAGTTATAGAATGACACCAACATAGCATTAATAATTACACCAGAACATACATTACAAATATTAAAGTAACCCATAGCATTACTGCCGCAGGGTGTGAAGTGTTGTAAGGCTCAACTATTTGAGGGGTGTAGCCATCTCCTCTCCCTTGCCGCTTTTACTTCTTCTACTGAACCGGTATCCATTTAAGGCTGGATCGACCGGGGGAGCCATTGCGGTCTGAAAAAAAACAGTTCCGCCTCAACAGGTGGAATGAATCCAGGACAACTCAGAGGCGAAGCCAGCTCGCTAACCACTGCGCTACGTGGCTCCATTACTAATATCATCTTCAATAATTTACTACCAATCGTCGTCCTCTTTTTCTTCTTCTTCTTATTCTTCTTCTTCTTCATCTTGTTGTTGTTCTTCTTCTTCTTCTTCTTCTTCATCTTCCTCTGTTTTGCCTTTCAGCATCAGGTTAAAAAAAAGATATCTAGAAAGATCCCAACTGTGTGCCTCGTGCACTTTGGCATACATCGCCTCAGAAATTTCAGCAAGCCAGCTTTTCCGTAGTCGTCCTTTAAGCCTTGAATCTGTGTTATCTTCTTCTTCTTCTTCTGCGTACACAGTCAGACAGTAACCATTATTTTCTCGAAAAAAGCGGCGGTCATCCTGAGACTCTCGCCACTACCATACAGCTTGTCTTGCAGTTCCACTGGCAATGGCCACATCTGCTCTCTCTGATCCTCGTATGTCGGGCAGTTCTGCAGCAGGTGTTCAGTGGTCATTTTACCAGTACCGCACGGGCATTCGTCGGTACACCCTATCTTCAGTTTGTTGAATAGGTGGTACCTCAGTCTGTTGTGGCCAGTGCGAAGTCTGAAGACAACGACCTGCTCTCTTCGGTTCAACTGGTAATAGGCATCGTTTTTGGTGTAACCAGTATGTTCGGTTTCCCATTTGGACATGTATCTGGCTTTGATAAGCCGTTTTGACTCTTCGTACGTCATGCTGGTATCTGTTTGTGGTAGCCTTGCACCTTCTTTTGCCAGTCTGTCTGCCTCCTCGTTGCCTAGGATGGTGCAGTGTGACGGAACCCACTGCACCACCACCCTTTTTGGTGCGGACTGCTGGCACAGTTTGCAGAGTGCTGCTCTTAAGTCATTAAGCTCAGTGTTCTTCTGGCTTTTTAGCGCTGTGACTACTTCGAGAGCATCTGTCAGCAGGACTATATGGCTCTCATTTTCACTGTGTGTCACCATTTCTTCCACTGCCGCCCTCAGTGCCTCTGCCTCTGCTCTGAAATTGCTTGTGTACTTACCAGTAGCGAATGACAGTGTTATATTTCTGCCATTTGGTAGGTTCAGGAATGCTCCTGCCCCTCCGTTCTGTGTAGTTCTGTGTTATCTAAATAGCATCGCTTGTTGGGGGAGGCTGTGAGGTGGTTGCCTTGTTACGTGGCAAAATAATTTTAGTTGCTGTCTTTTGATGTAGTCAAATACTGGTGCTGTTCCCACTAGTCTCCTGATGTCATCGTTTCTGATCTTGTCTCTCCTTGTTACGTGACAAATCATTTTAGTTGCTGTCTTTTGATGTAGTCAAATACTGGTGATGTTCCCACTAGTCTCCTGATGTCATCGTTTCTGATCATGTCTCTCCTTGTTGCACCCAATATTTTTCTCAGACATCTCGTTTCTGTGGTTACGATTTATCGTTTTCCAATTGATGTTAGTGTCCAATATTTATATTGATTGCAAATTGTCGGGACGAACCACGTGTTGTATAAAACTCTTTTGACAGTTTGTATCACCTGCTTGCAATTATGGATCAGTGTTAATTGTTAGTATAACTGATATCACCAAAAATTAATTTTCAATACCAAAATAAATGAACAGACGATATTTGAATTTTGTAGTTCTTTGTGTGTTTTCGGATGACCAGTTTTGGATATTGTGTTGTGTTAAGTCTAATTGTCTACGGCCTTTACCTTAAGTATGTAATTTGTATGGGTAGACTTTCCTACGGGATGCCACTTTATTTTTCACGAATCCGTACCCTGTAGATCTAGATTGTTGGTATGTTGCTATTTCGTTTATCTACCCATCTTCAGCTTCCGTCCCTTTCCTCGTGCCTCCTTCCTTTCAAATAAGACCGAAACGTCACTTTGTATTACAACAAATATATGCTAATTAATACAACAGAACGTCTTATAAGTGATATCAACACGTCACTTCTAATGATATCACACCTGTACTTATGGAAATAATAAAACGCCATAAAAGTGATACTAAAACGTCACTTCTAATGATAACATATCCGTACTAATGAAAACAATAAAACGCCATATAAGTGATACTAAAACGTCACTTCTAATGATAACATACCCGTGCTAATGGAAACAATAAAACGCCTTACAAGAGATACTAAAACGCTATATAAGTGTCATCAAATCGTCTCTTATCGTAACAAGATACCCCTACTATTGAAAAAAAAACACGTTAGAAGTGATATCAAACGTCACGTATCATTACAACATACCTTCACCAATGCAAATAATTAAACGTCATACATGTGGCGCTTAAACGTTGTTTCTTTGAACGGCAGACCTTTCCTAATCATAACAATAAAACGTCACATAAATTATATAAACACGTCACGTCTGATTTCAAAACTGTACAAATCAAAACAAAATTAGCATTTTAAAAGTAAACCTCGAAATTCAGTAACCACTAAAAACACCAGTTAATATGTGGACAGCACAATTGACCCATCAAGAGGTTCACATGCAGGTGTAAGGACCAGAGCTGGAAATGCAACAAGGAGGGGGGGGGGGGGGTGTTTATAGACTAAATAACTTATGGGGTTGTTGATGTTGTTGTTTACTGGCCACAACGAGTAAATTTAGTATTTTGTGCCCTCTGAAAAGGAGATTATGTTGCGGGTTGTTGTAGCTTTCCTCACACCCTGAGCATGCTTATGAAGATGAACCGCGGTCTTCCAAGCAGTTGTGCGATGCCTGGCTTCATCTGCGTGGCACTCACTACTACGGGGATCACATCTCGTCAGTTTAGCTGCCTTGAAAACAGCATGTTTCCAGGGAACGCTACATGGAAGAGATCTTGCGGTCTCGGTCAGTAGGTTGGGCCTGAGTGGACTAGTGTCTCAGTCTTCCAATATATTGAGACCAAGAGAAACCAAGATGCGCACTCAAATTAGAATATTCAACGCCAGTATCAAGTCGGTGTTGCTTTATGTAGCGGAGACAGATAATGATCAATGCCATGGGACAAAGACTATAGTCGTTCGTTAACAGATGCCTACGAAGAATAATATATATATATATATATATTTGCGTTCGCCTTATTTCTGAAATCCCCAAGACGGCGTGCGTTGCACTGTGGCTTTTATTTTGCGCTTGTCGGCCTAGTGCATCCGACTTCAGCATGCATTTCATGGAAGGGTCTGCTTCCTCCTGACTTTTCTAAGAATTTACTTCCCCGGGGTAACGGCTGGTGCTGTGACGGGGATCAAACCCAGCCCCTTTAAGCCACGCCATCCCCCTGAAAAATAATATGCAAATAGTAGCAGGACATGGTGATGAATGAAGACTTGTGTCGAAGGCGCAAAAGCAGACAATGCAACAACAAATAACAAATAAAGCGAAGAAAGCAATATGGCTAGACATAGCTAGACCTTCTCTTATATGTGAACCTCGAGGGGGAGAGAGGTAGACTCGAAATACATGAAGTCAGAGTGTGAGGAAGCGATTAAATGGTTATACATAGAGAGAGACCGACCGAGCAGCACAGACCCGTGTATGCTGCCAGGATGTTGTCAACTGAGAGACGTGACTGGTCTGACTGATTGATTAATTGATTGATCAGTTTCAAGACTTTACTATAATAACAAAAACAAGTAGTAGTAAATAGTAACTTTCCAAGAAAACGTTTGATATGAGTGATAACAAGAACATTTCATTATTACAATCAATATTCGTTCACTACCGAGAAGATACATTACTAATAGTAACAACAACAATTAACTGCGAATACTTCCAGGTATACAAAATAAGATGCAACATTAGATGGGTTTACTCGAAGAGAGGTCACTACAATTGGGACTCAAAATACACAGAGACAAAACACAGGTTTTGAAAATAAATGCAATTAGCAATGATAGACTTGGGCTGGGAGCCGCCCACCTTCAGAATGTCGAGTCTTTCACATACCTTGGCAGCAATATAGATGTAGTAGGAGGTACAGAAAACGATGTTCAGTTAAGAATACGGGAGCCGAGAAGAGCTTTCATTGCGTTATTGAGGAATTTATGGAAGTCAAAAGATATTAAAACCATCACCAAAATAAAAATCTTCACTCCAACATAAAATTCGTCCTATGATTTGTCTCCGAAACATGGAGAACAACACAGGTAAGCACGGAAAAGGTACACATTTTTGTAAATGGTTGCCTGCGCAAAATACAAGGTTGGAAGCGGTTCGACAAAATCAGCAACGCGGAAGTTATGGGGAGAATTGGAACAAATACCGCTGGAACAATAATACGAAGAAGGCGATGGCGATGGATGGGTCACACACTACATAAGCAAATGGATTACATTACCAGACAAGCTCTGTTCTGGAATTCACAGGACACTATCAGTAGATGAAGACCAAGACACGCACGGAAGAGAAAACTGGAAGAAAATGTAAAGGCAGCCAACAGAACGTGGACATAATTGGCTCAGATAGCTCTCTATAGGAAGACTTGGCGAGCATTTGTTGAGGACCTATTCTCCACAGGGAGCTGACACATTTTTGATTGATTGACTACCAGTATTTTTACATATTTCATGAATATTACACTCAGAAGATAACAATCTTCACCACTAACAACTACTAATCTTCTCAAACGTCAACACAAATAATGCATTACGGTAACAGTAAAATAATACTAAAATTCATGCATTTTATTGCATATGCAAATGTAAATATCAAAGCGATAACGATATGCATAGTCATGCAATATGTGAGCAAAAACGATGTTTCAATACTAAGGTTTGACTTTAGTTTGATAATGCACGTAACTTTCTGCAACAGTCGTAGTCTGTGTTGTTATATCCATTTGCAAAACAATGTCCATGTCCAGAACAAATGGTGTAGGTTTCCATCAAATAAAATGTTCATATCATGTTGTTCTTTTATTACTTCAGATTTGCCACGTGTTTTCTGTGCACTGATTATAGAGATAAACACTTTTTAGAAACAACTAAAATTGAATTCATGTGGTAGGAGTCCTGCGGACACCTGATTGAGATACAGGAATAGCTTTCGAGAACAGCATCCAACATCAGCGCATTAAAAATAGCACACATTGCCAACTCAAACGAGGTGAACACGTAATAAGACCTCGCAGTTTAAAACAAATTAAATGAAACGATATATTCAACGAATGGAAGTTTCAAGTAAATAACGAAGCGTGCACCTTTCGCAATGATAAATGTACCGATTAATATCTACCTCAAAAGTGTCAATATATTTTTATATGGAACAGGGAAAGCGCAAATCGCCTATGGACAAGCTCTATGGATATGCCACTAATTGCGTTAAACGGTACTGTCTATATATTGTTTAGTTGACACTTGAAAGCGTTCGGTTAGAGTGGATACGATAAAGAAAAAAGAAAACACACCGTGAAGAAGGAACAACGAGAGAAACATAACAAGTTGTATTAAAGAAGCAAGTTAACAATTGAATAAGAAGAAGACAATTTTTTTGGGGTAAAAAACGTCATAGTTAAAGTGGTGATTGGAAAGTCCGAATAATACCTGGTGAAGAATCGTGAGACAACGTCAACGGTAGTGGAGTATGATGAGCGAAATTTAAGAAGACGGTCCAAATAAGAAGCGGCGGAGGCACACTGTGATCCACGAGGAACTATAACAAGTAAATAACTAAGGAAATGCGTCGGTGTATTCTGAAATGTCGCATGTGAAGCGTACACGTAGTCTTAGCAACACTGACGCTTGCATCGAGCCACACACAGGAACCGACCGAGGACATATTGACAGCGGAGACAGAATACGGTGTCGTAAAACTAAAAGGTCGCTCCACCGCCAGAGGTGAGGGAGCACGCGATGTGGGAGATGAATGAGAGTGGATGAGAGTGAATGATAGTGGATGAGAGGAGGAGAGAGTAGACCGGAAGTTGGAAAAGGAGTGGGATGATTTTCAGCTGACGTTCAATTTTTGGAAAGCCGACTATGAATGTCGGGTAGAATCAATTCTAACTGCTCGGAGGAGATAGAAATACTCGTGGATCGAACGCAGTCGTATTGGTTTCTGATCGCCTCGATTAGGTCGACAATTCTAAATATGGTTGTCGTATACTTGCGTTTATTGGGGTTGCTGTCGAATTTATGTGTTCAGTTAATGTTAGGACTGTAAGAACTATTGCCGAGTAGGGGGGCATTCGGTGTGATGTTTATAATTACAGTCGTTGTCAAGCATAAGGGCACTCGCCGTTATTGTCAAGTTTGTGTGGAGTTATCGAGTTGGTTGACTTTTGATGTCGAGGTCTTGATGTTGTCGAGTTTGAGAATATGTGTTGTCTAGCTTCCGATGCGTTTCACAAACTTGTCTATATGATGATGCGACCTAGGGTGATAACTCTCTCATACGATTATCGTTTTCTTTGTCATGTGGAGTTGTCTCATATTCTGTGTTCAATGGCGTCTCTTCACCCAGCTAGACACATCTACACAATTGGATCGGTCTACAGCGTCGTCTTCCCATGATGACAGACTCATGCTCACTGCCTTCATGTCACGTTTACATACATGTCTGAACCTCAGCTGTTGTCGGCCGACTGTTCTTTTGCAATCCACCAACTGTTCATAAAGAATATTTTGGGGATTCGACCATTTTTTTTATCCAACGAAAAAGACCAAGCCATTTCAGTTGTATATTGTAGATGTTATGATGACACAGTAGATACCACGTTTGTGGGTAACATATATGACAATTACGTAAGAGAAGTAGAAGTCAAGTTTATGAGAGCAGTTGTTACAAAGTTTATAACACTATCGTTGCAAATGTTAATGGACGAATCACTGTGAAGCTTCTAAGTATAGACAATGTTAAGTTCATTCATCTGCTATGGCCTTTGTATTGAAAGAGACATTATGACGGTTTGTTATGGTATACAACGATGGTGTCCTATCTGCATATCGAGGTCCGATTAAGCTGGTTTTAGCACGTCATATTTGCGAAAGGGTTTGCCTTCCCTCTTCTTTTCATATTCTCCTAACCAGACTTCACTAGTGCAGCCAGTTTCCAGGGCTCACCACTTAGAAGCGAAATATGGCCTTGGTCAGCTATGGTTTGCTAACCCAAGCACCACGCTATGAGTCGCTGACGCTGATCTAAGCACCGCGCTATGTGTCACTGACGCTGATCCAAGCACCACGCTTTGAGTCGCTGGCTGGTATTAGCTCTTTCATTGCTGCATATTCGACACATTTCTGTAACGTGTATGAGAGTGATTGATACTACATTTATGGGGTAAGACTAGCGGTTCTAAAACTGTGTGCAGCGGCACCCTGGTGTATCGTGGCTGGTCTACAAGGGTACCGCAAAACATTCCAATATTGTCATCAATTGGGCACTGGAACTGTCAAGTATGTTTATATTCTGACTTGGGATTCGGTGGACAAATTATGGTACACTAAGTGTGCCGTGCGTGACATTGACGGGCTGGTTGGTACGGATGCAGAACTTCGAGAATTGATCCGAAGACTGGATGTAACAAGACATGGTTACTGTATGGAGAAAAACACAGGAAAGATACAGTTGATGACCAACAATAGTGAAGTAGTCAATACTCTCATCAAAGCAAATGGACATGGTCTTAAAACAGTGAACCGTTTCTAATTTCTGGGGTCAACAATTAGTGATGAGAGATCAAAACCAGAGGTCCTGGTCAGAATATCGCTAACAGCAGCAGAGCATGCACGATTGAAACATATATGGTACGATAAACGACTCTCTTTCTCTCTGGCCATAAATGGCAGACTAATGCGCTCACTAGTTCTTTCGATATTCATCTACTTCTGCGAAACATGGGCTATTACAGCAGACTTCCAGATAATAATCCAGGCCACAGGGATGATCTGTTTTACAAGACTCATAAATAACACATTCAAAGACAGTATCATAAATAATTAAGTACGAAGTAGAATCCATTACGCAAGTGAACTGTACGACGACTTTCTCATAGCGATCTCATAGCTGACTTGGTGTGGCCACGTCTCGAGATCCAATGGATTTGCAAATAACATACTACAGTACATGCAAATCGAAGGGAAAAAAGTCCGAGAACATTATGGGAAGACAACATCCTTCGATTCGATTCGGCATCAAAAGCAACAGCAAACAGAGATGAATGGTCAGGTTTGTGGAGGTGTCGGCAGGGGTGCCCCCAAAGATCTCAAGATATCACGAGATGAACTGAACTGAAAGCGATGACTATAAGGTCGATTTATTTCTCGAGGACTCTCAGAAATTGCTGATAAACCCCGGCCTGGCCGTTATGTTTATAGTGCAACATAAGCACTTGAGCGACGAGTAGGTGGATATGATTCAAGCTGACATGGGAATAATGGTGGATGGTGTAGCAGATGTAATGCGTTTGTCGCGTGGTTTAGCCTACATTACAATGCATGCTCCCACCTTAACAGGAAACGCCTCCGAATGCCGAAAAGGTTGAAAGTGAAATATAAATATGCTTGAGATACAAGACCAAATTGGGGTAGACACAAGACCAAAGTGGTTGAGACACAAGACCAATATGGTTGAGACACAAGTCCAAAGTGGTTGAGACACAAGGCCAATGTGGTTGAGACACAAGACCAACGTGGTTGAGACACAAGACCAATATGGTTGAGACACAAGTCCAAAGTGGTTGAGACACAAGGCCAATGTGGTTGAGACACAAGACCAACGTGGTTGAGACATAAGACCAATGTTGTTGAGACACAAGTCCAAAGTGGTTCAGACACAAGGCCAATGTGGTTGAGACACAAGACCAACGTGGTTGAGACATAAGACCAATGTGGTTGAGACATAAGAACAACGTGGTTGAGACACAAGACCAAAGCTGAAGCGTCTGGTGAACAGATGAGCCGATGGGATAAGAATATCACCGCTGGTAGAAATTGATTTCAAATGTCAAAAAGAATGGCAACATTCTAACATAACAAAACACAAACATCTTTCTTCGCTGAATAATTTTCCTTTCATGTATACGGTCAATGCTGCTTTATCAACCATAGACATACACTATGAATATAAGAGAGGACGGGCATTTGGAGACCTTTTAAATATGGAGTTAGAAGATGGAAACGATCAGCTAGATACAGATGAAGTGGACCAAAAAATGATGCCAAAAAAGAAGACAGATTCTGACAATAATCCAGAGTCGAAGGTTATCTTGATTGTTTCCCCAAATTAAAGACATGATTGACGTTTACTGGCAACCCTTACGGAACAATGACACGGGAGACGAGGTAGAAGCCACCAAGGACTACTTTTATCTCAACCCTCCATTTCATTTATACGACGAAGTCATAGAACTGTTTCAGTGGTGCAAGAACATGGACGTGTCAGGGTCTCAAAAACCAGTCTATGGACGTAATAACGGACATTGACGACTAGACATGTCTAATC
Source organism: Ariolimax columbianus (assembly GCA_036924085.1). NCBI lineage: Eukaryota > Metazoa > Mollusca > Gastropoda > Stylommatophora > Arionidae > Ariolimax > Ariolimax columbianus. The sequence continues at coordinate 30,878,656 of JAVGWX010000009.1, forward strand.
TATTCATCTGACATGTTCTAGCACTTATCACTAATTAGGGGTTATTGCCGAGTTATGTATATTGAACAAGAGAAATATGAACATGTGGCAAATGTTAAGAGGGCCGACTATTGTATCTGAACGGTAAAGAAACAACTGAAAAGAAGATATCAATAAGACACTTGGCTCATAAATATTCTACGGAACACACCCACATGAGGTTGCTTTAACATTGACCCCAACTTCCACAAACGAAGACAACGCAACTTGCTATTAAGGGGCAGTGACTAATTACGATGGTTGATAACTCACATTTAAAGTACCAGGGAATTAGTCAAGTCAGAAACCGTGGGCCAGTTAGGAACAAGAATCTGACCTGGGTCACGGCCAGGCACTTTCTCTTGCCTCTAGCTTTCTCAGAAAACAGGCTGTTGTCAAGACAGTCTGGCCACCAATATTTGGATCGACGTAATCCCCGTAGTAGTGAGCGTTACGTATATAAAGTCAATCATCTCACAACCACCTGGAGGACCGCAATCCACGGTCTTCAGAACACTCAGAAAGGCCCTTTACTTTCTCATTGTTGGAATTAAGCAGCATCACTTTCAATCGTTGTCCTCCTGTTGCATATTTATGGGTGCTAGTGGCCCACCGTAATGACCTGGGGGGTAGCGAGGTCTGTGCTGGACGTCCCGCAAAGGAAAGTGAAGCATCTGTTATAGCCTCTCCTGTACAGTTGTAGAGATCTCCACTGGATTCACTGTTCTGCTTGCTGCACATAGTTTTGCATGCCAATGTAATCTCCTACATTACTGTGTCTCCAGCAGCAACTTCATGAGCGGCGCCCTATTCTTACAGAGCCTGCTGTATGGAGCGACCGAGTACCCGCCGGTATAACTTGGATGGCAGCCAATCTAAGAGAAGGTAAACGCTGACTCTAAACCCGGGTAGATTGTTCGAGCAGTTTGCCTAGAAGAGGGCATCTCTGATTTTAAACCCACAAGTGCCAGGATGTATCTGGCTAGTCCTGAACCGATGAGAGTATCATCGCCAGTCTCGAGTAACTAGTATCTACAGGCAACGAATTCACTGCCTCGTGGAAAACTGGAGAGAGTGTACAGCTACGAGAATGGGAGTACACCCAGACAGAAGATCCGTAGCGGTAGCACCCTAAGGTGTATGGTTTCAAAATTGAGATATCATTCCGGCAGCTTCTGTAGCTGAGCTGGTGCCAAATTAACATGCTTCCCATTCCTTTAAATTACACCAGTGAGGCAGAGAGGATGATCATGCAGTTTGGGCAGTCCAGTGTCTCCATATTTAGCTAACTGGCTTGCGTGCTGTAGAGGCTACTCACACGCCGCCATGGTCTACACAGACTGAGACGCATATGAAGGGATGAATTACCTAAACAATTTACATTAATGATACACATGGCGAATCAATTCCGTCTATGGTGCAGTGCTTCATCACCTCAAATGTTACCGGAGTTCTTCTTCTTTTCCTTACGCTGTCAGACGTCAATCTTTATTTTTTCGAAAAAAGCAGCGGTCATCCTGAGGCTGTCGACACTGCCGTACAGCTTGTCTAGTGTTGCCACTGGTGATGGCCACATGTTACCGGAGTTCAAAAGGGAGGTAAGAATAGCAAGACTGTAACCTGTTAAATGTGTCGTGGCATGGATGATCCCTACCTCATCTGGTAGAAACTTTAATCCACACAAATGTCAACAAATATGGACAGGTCATATATTAGGTACTATTGAACCAGTCAAACTGCCTCAGGAATGGAGAATTTGGTGTGCAATTAGTGAACAGCTATGCTCAATAGAGAGACGAAGATGTTTGAATTACGTGATTGACTGCGTAAACACAGTAAAGCAAGCATGATTGAGAATAGCCGACTATCGGTTGATTTAGTAACCTATCCTGACACTAAAAGAACACGAGTTCTATGCCTTGATGGGGCAAATGTGTTGTTCTTTCTGCAGGTGTAAAGTACGAACCTAATCTGGGAACTGCTTAGTGACTGTAAGACCAAGCAGCCTTTATTAGTTAACTCGATAAACCGTCCAATGGAAACAAACACCGAAATGTGGTGTTTATGTTACTGTGCCTAGACATGTTTTAACGAGCAATCTATAGCCTCAGTCTTCTAGACACAAGTCCCTGTTCAATCCCCGCGAAGAATTTAGATATTTAGCTATATCGGGCAGCAGGAAGACTAGCGTCTGGTCAGCCAATATATACTGATCAGACATGTTAGTCAGGGTCAGCCAAAATATACTGATCTGACATGTTAGTCAGGGTCAGCCAAAATATACTGATCTGACATGTTAGTCAGGGTCAGCCAAAATATACTGATCTGACAAGTTAATCAGGGTCAGACAAAACTTACTGGCCAAGACAATAACCTCGGCTTCCAGGTAGCCCTTCCTGAAAACGGAATGGTGTAGGCTCCTTTCTTTTGTGTCGCCTGTCTTCCATCTTTGTCATCAGAGCTAGCTCTGGTATCTCGATGCCCGTTCTCAAGGTCGCTTTCTATATATCTCTATCCTCAGCAATCTCCTCCCAGGTATTTGGATTGATTGTAAAATCGTTCATGGATCTTTTGCAAATGTCCTTGTATCTTAATGTAGGCCTTCCTTGTGATCTGGTACCCGATATGAGTTCACCCAAGAGTAACTGCTTCGGAATGCGAGTATTTGACATTCGTTTCACGTGACCCAACCATCTCAGTTTCTTGCCGCTCAGAGTCGAGAAAAGGGAAGATATCTTGGCTCGTTTCAGTATTTCCGAGTTGGTCACGTTGTCCTGCCACTTTATGTTCATTATACTGCGAAGACATCGTATATGAAAACTGCTTAACCTTATCTCGTGTCTTGAATGTTTTTTCCCATGTTCCGCTCCGTATAACAGTGTACCAAGCACGCAGGCTTCATATATCATGATTTTTGTATTTAGTGTCAGCTTTCTGTTATTCCATGCCCTTTCTTTCAGCCTGCCGAAAGTTGTGCCTGCTTGCCCTATGCGTATATTGATCTCTTCATCGAGTGATAGTGTTGCTGTTACTGTTGAGCCAAAAAGTTTGAACACTTGAACTTCATCGAGCGGATCTTCATTTAGCGTAATTGTTTTAACTGGTGCTGTTCCAACTTGTTTTAAGACAACGGTTTTTTTTACGTTTACAGTAAGTGAAAATATGTTGCAGCCATCAGACACACACTTGACTAATGATTGTAGAATCATCCTCGTAGTGGACCACAGCGAATGAATCATCAGCAAACAATAGCTCTCTGATTTAATGACCCGAAAACTGAGGTTTTTTGTGGACACGTCAAACGACACAAAGGCTGGTAGGGGTGGTTATGTAGGGCATGGTCACTGGAAAGCGAGGTAGAGGTCGACCGAGAAGAAGTTGGACTCAGGACATTAACGTCACAATGGATTGGACCTTGGTCCACTGCACCAAGGCTTCTTTGGGAAGACCTGACCTGAGAAAAGAAACATACAGAAGAAACTGTGGGGAACCATTGAGAAACTGCTACTGACGTATAACTTCATGGAGGCGGCCCAACTGGGGACATAAAACGAGCATACGAAACCGAACGCAAAGAAGAGGAAGAAGACATTGGGGCAGGCCGGAAGACTTGGCGGAAGACAGAATTAAAACATAAAGGTTGTCATGAGAGCCACGTTCTGCAAAGCACCTGCTACATGATGATGATGATAATGATGATATGTGTGTCAAATGAATCTGCAGAATCATTACTTCTGACCTGAAAACAAAGGTTTGTAGTTCGTGCAACACGACTCGTGGAGCCAAGGAATGCAGTGGCTTGACTGGACCTAGTCGTCTAACGGTTTAGATTATGTACGCATGCCTAATACGTGTAGGGATGCATTACTAAATAGGTACGTAGACGCATCCACGTAACAGTGTGGACACATTCATTGATGAGATAAACACATGTAATGATAAAAGGTTCCTGTAAGGGTGCCCTTGGAGAAGAGAATAGCCCCCCTAGAGTGCCCAGGCCATTTCCTAAAAGAGGATTAGATAGAGAGAGAGAGAGAGAGAGAGAGAGAGAGGAAGAGCGAGAATGTGACTGTGAGTGAAGAAGAGAGAACGAGAGTTAACTAGAGAGGAAAGGAGGTGGAGCGAGAGAGTTGAAGACAGAGAGATCGAGAGAGATAGTGCTATAAATAAATCGGAAAAGATAAATGGAGAGAGAGAAACGGAGAGAGTTGAGAAAGCGGAGAGAGTTAGAAAGCTATAGGTGGAGGGTGAGAGAGTGATAGGTTGAGTGAGCTAGAGGGATAGATAGGAAACATTGTAAGTGAGATAAATAGAGAGTGGAGGACAGACAGATAGTGAAGGAGATACATAGTTGTGCATTGGTCTAGCAATAAGAACAAGTTAAATGCTCAACAAACCACTTATGATAGAGTGCATTTTAATATGGTGGTGCATTCATTCTGTACATAGTTGTTTAGCAATGATTGAAATATGTAGACACTTGTAAGCAGTATATTACAAACAAAAAATGAATACTCGGATTAACGAACATATCGTGCCACAGTCATGTAAGGTGTCTATGTTATGTGATTAATGCTTGGAATGTTAGAAAACAATTGAGTTTATTAAGGTATCTGGATAAAACATGGATTGTATTCCATAGTAGCAACATCTTGATGTAAATATTATAAGCGTGCACATGCATACTTATATTAGTATCGTTGTAGCGAACAATCACTATTTCTGAACAGGTTTATCGTTTATTGGTAGCATGGGTCGAAACAGAGATGCGAAGAAGACAATGAATATATTTATAAATATGATGAATGTAAAATGTCCACACTTATCACATACGAAGATTGTCCATGGTGAATTATGCGGTAATCTATGCAGAGAAGGCAACACATATATAGGAAAGCCACACGTTGCAACTGAGCGATGTTCGGTGGTACACCGCGACAACAATCTGGTATGCGTGAGGTAATGCGTTGGTCAGACTTCCATGTTGTACTCTACAACATCCGAAACGCCTCTGCTTACAACCTACTGGACATCCGTGGACCAAGATATGGTCCACTAGAGACAAAGTTAGGACCCGCAGCTACGCTGAAGAACAGGCAATGAAGACCAAGATCAAGGGAAAGCCTCATATACTGATATACCGAGATATAAATTCATACGAAACATTTAACATATTCAGCGACTTCACTTCATTGAAAGTAGTAGACCAAGAAACACATGGATTTGGGGTAGGGGTTGGGGTAAAATTAATTGTGGTATGGCTTGGCTTGGCTTCGTTCATTCTCAATCTCCCACTACCAAACAATGAAATGGCTTAAGTAGCAGAACGTGGTCCAGAGAACGGAATTCGTTGTGTCGTAGTTTACAGCTTGACTGCGATATTTGCACCTCTCGGTCCAACACATCCGACTTCGGCAAGCATTTCTTGAGTACCGGGTTAGCATTCCCTCATCGATCCCATCTCCTTAGCCAATGTGCCCTGCTGCAGCCTGTTATCCAGGATCACCGCGTGAAGGTGTAGAAGGGCCTTGGCAGCTATGGTTCGCTGGCCCTCCCGGTAGCAGTCAGCTATGGGTCGCTGACCACTGCAGCTCATGCGCTGCTCAGCATCTTGATCCCTAATTGTGCTATAATTTGGGAGATCCTTTCAATAGGCAGGGAAGCACAATTGTGTAAGTGTTTATCTCCGAGGAAAGAACAGAAACTGGTGCATGTAGTAGATGCACGAACTTCAAGGCATCGGCTTAAAACACTGTTTCAAATCAAGCAGAAGATAAGAAAATGTGATGTTATAGAAAGAGTACTTAAACACAGATTGAAATGTATCAGTTCACGTGACATCATCACATCGAATGTCGGCTGTATGGATCTCCAGTGTACTCTATCTCTTGCCGAAATCTGAGAGATTTGTTCTAGTCCATCGCTGGATGTTATCCACCCACTTAAAACGTTGTCTGCCTCTTGAACGACAGCTATCCACCATATCCTCCATTATGGTCTTCAACCAGGAGGTATGTCTTGTTATATGACTAAAGTACCGTAACTATCTAACCCTGATTTCGGTCGTTCATTTTCTTTTCATTCCCAACTTTTACAATACCTCCACATTTGTTTTCTTCTTTCCAAGAAATGCGACTTAATCTTCTATAAACCCACATTTCGATGGCTTCAATACTCTTTTCAAACGTATTATTCATTGTCCATGTATCTGCCCAATAAAGTAGTGAAGATTATACATAACACCTGAACATTTTCATTTTCGAATTCTGATTTATTGGTTGGATATGAGTATGTGTCGCATATTGTCGAATACCATCTTGTCCATACCTATTATCTATCTGATTAATTTTTCACAGCTGCCTTTTTCCGTTATTATATGACTTAGAAAGGAGAAACTCTGTACTAGTTCAAGTAGTTGATCCTTCATTTGTATCTGCGTAGATGGTACAACAACGCAGAAGGCAAATACAATAATACTGCAACTCCACCCGTGGTCTAAACTACATAAACCACCAGGTGAGAAGAAACAATTTCAATTATTATTACTTAATGTTTGTCAAGAAAAACAACAACACATATCATTAATATACGCATTTAAACGAGCCTTTAGAAAACTAACACACGTTATGACAATGGCGTCTCTTTTAGCTAAATGATAATTAGAAGCAAAACACATTTAAATGAATAAAGCCTCATTTGATTGGTGGAAATTGTTTATCTGTCCTGGATTAACCTTTATTTGATCAGCAGTTTTCAGAATACAGTGGTCTCAAAGTCAGATGTTTACCTCGGGTGCTGGATGTCACGGGTTCAAATCACGGTGGTGAACGGGATTATTTCACATGGATTAAAAGGAAAATAATTCCCCTGAACTTTGAGCAGTGCAATCAGACACCCGTGTGCAATGGCACGCACGTTAAAACTACCTTAGCAGCTGGGAGTTGAAAGGAGTAACGGCCCTGCAGGGGAAAAATTCAAGTTAAAAATCTACTCAAATTATTCTAGGGACATTCCCAGAGAATATATCGCAAAAAGGGGACTGTGTGGCACTAACATCATGGCTTGATTATGTGGTTAGCGGAGCGGCATATATGGCGCCTTACAGGCTGCGGGTCTACTGCTCTAATTTACGCTTCCTCCTCCAACAGTCCCCCCCCAAAAAAATAGGATCGTATATTCCAGGCTAACAAATGATGGAATTGATCTGGCAAGCCACCAGTGGATTCTCCCTTGCCAAAAAATATGGAACAAAGGAGGTCACACCTTCTCACTACGTCTAACAGCATAACTGAATTGAAGATATAAATAGAGATACTTTTCACAATGGACAGACATATGTTTCATAGACTGTTATCTGGTTCATCATTATTATTTGCCCCCTCCCCCCCCCCCCCCACCCCTCATTATAAATAAAGTTTAGATAGACGACAGCTTTAAAAACAAAACAAACACACTGTTCTTTCTCCATCTTCTAATTCACTCCATTAGGATCATTGGCTTCCATGTAGATACAGCGGAAACTGATGTGGATCCAGTAGGTATACGTGTGAATCGATAAGAGTTCACATTGATCCAGCGAAATCTATACAGATCCAAGAGAATCTATATGAATCCAGATGTATCTATGTGGATAGACGGTGGAATACATGTGGACCTATTGGGGATATATGTAAATCCATTTGGATCGAGTCGGGAATCCGTTAGTATCCTCATGTGGATCCAGAACGCATACATGTGGATTTAGGAGAATGCATGTGCATACATGTGGAATTCAAATGGATCTAGGAAAATCATGCGTATATCGGGGAATACGTATGGATCGGAATGCGGATCGATAGGGCTTCCATTTGGATCTAGAGAGAATAAATGTGCATCCAAAGGAATCCATGTGGAACCACATGTGGATGCAGCTGATATCCATGTAGATCTAGAGAGAATACATGCGAATTCAGTGGGAATACATGTGGATTCAGGGGGATTCACGTGGGTCAATGGTGAATCAATGTGAATCCAGCAGTATCCATACGTATCAGTGGAGAATTATTGTAGATACATGGATAATTCGTATGAATTCAGAGGTGGATCCAGTGAAAAACCTGTGGATATAGGGAAAATCAAGTCGGATCCACAGGATTCCATATAATTCTAGAGACACCCGCGTGGTTTCATTTGTGTCATGTATCTGAACCATTTTATTCTCTGCCTTTCCATGTATTCTATGCACGGTATTGCACCCACATTCTGTCTGCTTTCTTTGTATTTTATTTTGTCGAGCCTTGTAACCCTGAAGTCCTATAACAACCATATCATTTCATTTGCTACGATTTTTCGTTCTTCTGCAATGGTGAGAGTCCATGTCTGACACTGAAAGCAGATATCGGGTATACACATGCATACACATATCAGCTGTCTCTGTGTCTCCATTGTCGTGTGTTTGTGTCTCAGTAATGGTTCTAAATGTTGATATAATCGGGTGTGGGGGTTGAGGATGAGCTCTCAACACCAACTAATTGCTCACATGGCGTGCGTCTCGAAAAGCCTTTGATAACAAAGTCCGCCTCTTGGCCTTCGCACGGAAAAACTGTTTTGACTAACAGGAAATGGGACAAAAGGCGAGCCACTGGCGTCTTAAAAACTTTACTTTCGGGCAGATCTGGCTAGAAAGTTATGAAGGCGGTTCATCTAGAAGGAGAACGCTGGTTTAAAACCATGTGAAGCCTTGCAGAAGATACTGCCGTATCTTGGCAGATTTTGCCAGAAATGGCTGTGCAACCTGTTTTCTGATAAATCTGAAAGTTGGTCAGCATTTCCCAAATCTGACAACCAACGATGTGCAAAGGCGCATACACAAGAAGATACCAATGCCTTATCCTAGAGCGAGGAAAGACAACCTCAGCTGAATGTTGTGGCAGTACAGACCAGGCCCTTAGCCTTGGTTCGCGGCTCGTCTAGGAATGAAGCGACGACAGGCAAACATATACATCATTGCTCTGCTGATCAGGCAGCTTCTGCAGCTTGCCTTGTTCCATAAGTATTGATATCACCTTTTCCTTTAGGCAAACAAGGCAGGCCGAGAGAGGGATCATGCTGCATGAGCAACACATGGTCTCTATATTTCGGGCCGGGCGTTGTGCTAAAAGCACAATTACTATCGTCTGACAAGACGAAAAGAGCCAATGCATGATGAGAGCTGATAGGAATCCGTTTGTAATTGCTGTGTTCTTGATTCCCCTTTTATATCTAGCCTTTCCTTATGTATAAAGAACAATGATTGCCTTGTTAATGATGTCCCATTTAACCAGATCAGAGATGAGCAGAACTGCTTCAGTCATAAATAACGAAGAGGCAATTAGCTATCTAAAGTTCTTCGCGAGAAATAAAATACAAAGTCAAAGTCACGTTTTAGCTAGAAGCAATACTTTGGTAGCAGATTTAGTATTATTGATGATTCTAAAAAGGATGTAATGGCTGTGGAGAAAAGAATCTGAAAACACTGAACGATTGCCAGAAGCAGTAACAAGGTCTCATTAATGAGTACAACCCGGCACCACGCCTTCAATACGTCTAATTATAGAGGAAGGACGAGTACTCTTGAACAGAAGTTATTGTCCTTGGTTAATGTGGTTTGTTCAGAGGCTGTGACATTGACTGAATGGAGTCAAAAATTGTACCGTCTCTTGAGACATTTAATTTTGTTTCGTTTTAAATCCGTTTTAGTTTTTTTTTGGGGGGTAATGTTAAGAAATCTGAATGGCAGAGATTATATATATATATATATATACCTTGTTCACTATGTAGGTCTCATTCTCCCTATTGTAAATTGAACAAAAATAATGAGTGACGGAATTACAATAACACTCATTGAGGTCGGAGGTGGTGTTTTAGAGACTTCATTAATGGATGCCATACATTTCAAATGAAGGAGCGGGTGGGGGGTGGGGGGGGGGTGGGGGGGTGGAAGGGGGCTGTTATATATTCGTGTCCTTGTCTTTACTGAATGTAACCTTTTAATGACGGACAGGTACCGATGACAGGAACTGGTGACGTCATTCCACCAAAACTGAGGTTCAGTCAATTAAACCGTTTAACTCATATAATCGATAATATTTATTATGGACTGCAGCACAAAACTATGGACACCAGATGCGAATGAATAACAGCTAAAATATAAACGTTGAAAAACTGTTTTAATTAGCACCATCAACCGACAATGTCTAAATAATTGGTGCTTACCACACCAAATACATGAAAGGAAAAGCATGGCATGAGAAATGAGGTGTTTGAGAAAGGATGTTGGGGTCAAGAGGCGAAACAGAATGAATAAATCAGACAAGGAAAGGCTGTTGGAGTCACGAGGCGAGACAAAATGAAGAAATTAGACAAGGAAAGGCTGTTGGAGTCATGCGGCGAGACAAAACGAAGAAATTAGACAAGGAAAGGCTGTTGGGGTCACGGAGTGAGACATAATGAAGAAATCAGACAAGGAAAGGCTGTTGGAGTCACTAGGCGAGACAGAATGAAGACATTAGACAAGGAAAGGCTGCTAGGGTCACAATTCGAGACAAAACGAAGAAATTATACAAGAAAATGCTGCTAGGGTCACGAGGCGAGACAAAACGAAGAAATTAGACAAGAAAATGCTGCTAGGGTCACGAGGCGAGACAAAACGAAGAAATTAGACAAGGAAAGGCTGTTGGGGTCACGGAGTAAGACAGAATGAAGAAATCAGACAAGGAAAGGCTGTTGGGGTCACGGAGTGAGACAGAATGAAGAAATCAGACATAAGATTGCTGCAACATAGTACTTGATACACACGGAAATATAGATACACAAAATGGTTCAGAAACCTGACACGAATGCACCAAAGTGTAGCAGCTACGCGTATGTACAATGACGTACATTAGGGTTTGCATAGCAGGAGCAGACCAAGAAATAGATAGATAGATTGTGTTAGTGAGGCTCTGAAGAGAATCGCAATGACAACAACATCAGCGACAGAACTGACACGGGAAATAAAACGACACCACCCTACGTCGTCTAACGACACAAGTGGTTAACATTTGAAGACAGCAAACATCAATAAATTAAGATAAATAATAAATGGAAACCTTTGGTAAAGTGGAATAATAGATATAATTTTGTCAAATAGTAAAAATATACAGGGGCATCGGGTGCTGGAAGTCGCGGGTTCAAATCCCGGTACAGACGCCGAGATTTTTTCACGTGGATCATCCGGTATATATTTTCCATAATCTCTGAGTAGTGAGATCAGATACCCGCATGCAGTGGCACGCACGTTAAAAATACCTTAGCAGCTAGAAGTTGAAAACCAAAAAAATTTGAAACAAAGGAGGTCGCACCTCCGCACGACTCCTAACGACATAAGAAGACTGAAGATATATAGATAGTAGATATACACTTGATATTTGTCACCTAAGAGTATATCAGTAAACAGTGCAATATTTTAATGGGACAGCAGCAACGATGGAGCCGTAACTGGCTGCGGGTCTACATTGCTCTGCTGCTTTAGTTCATTATGAATACCGCCAAACCACGGATGTGTCTGTAATTGACACTAGTCGACGACATACACTTGTGTTCACGGAAGAGTTTTCTTGTTTTCCTGTTGACTGGTTAATTTTCTGTTGTTTTTTTTAATTTTTTTTTTACGGTTGCAAAATGTGTCTGTGTGCGCCCACTTCAATGAGGAAATTGTCAGCTGATCTTGTTTCTGTCCTTTCTACAGTAGCACCACGTCTTAAACGCTTCCAATCGTGTTTCAACTTTCTTCACTAGAGTCCACGTGTCAGACCTATACAGTGCAATTATGGTGACCTGCTCAGGTGACGTGTCTGACAAGAAAGGAGGGAAAAAATCTCGGGTCGTCACAAAGCGAAATTCTTGTTTCATTATAGATACGTGAAACGTTTCTACATTGATGAAGACGGGAAAGTTGGAGAACATAAATGTGGAGAAAAGAAAGCTGCGAATTAATATACTTGAATTGAGTGAGCCATGATAGAGAGAAAAGGGAGAATATCAAAGTGAGGAATAAAAAATAATACACCCAGGATGTGTAAAATGATAAGAGGTAGTAGCTTGCATACTTTATAACAAGTTAACGGCTGCACTCAGAGAAGTAACCGTTAATACGGTATATGTGTATATAAGTTGTCCATTGTAAGAGGTGATGGCGACATCAGCAGACGGTTTTGTCTTAATGATGTACCTTGCGCTGTATTTTAGATTATAGTGAGGAAGAGCTGTGCTGGTCATCGGCCTTACTCTCTGGTCCCGAGCTATTTTAGATCAGTGGCAAGACATACGTCAAGACGACTAAAGAGAACTCAGCGTGCAGGCACTCTGGTCCCACCTCCCGTGAGACCATGTGTCACTTTACAACTTGTGAAATTTGTTCGCCCACCTTTTATGTTCAGCGCTTTGGGAGGCTAGTGCCTGGCCTCTGGATTACATCGACCCCGCCAGAAGACTGCAGAGTCTGTAGACAACCAGTGTTTTTTCCTTCCAATCGTGTAGTTTCATCACAAAGTGACAAAGCAGACGGTTAGGGTATTTATGCGCATTGAAGTCACCTCCGCGCAGTCATGCTGGCGCTGTAGGAGTCTGTGCTGACGGATCTGGGGTTGTCAGTGGCAATCGCTTTCCTGATCAGAGGGCAAATACTGATCAAGGACGATGGCTTCACTAGTTCCGCCGGGCTGCATACCACTCCGACTGCCTCGATCCTCTGTTGTTCACTTTGAAATTCGATGCCCTGTGAGATGTGAACTAATGAGGATGCTGGAACGATATTTTCCTAGATTTCTTGAAATCCCTAACGATTGTTGCATGATACACGACCATAAATTATTGAAATTGAAAATGGCTTCTCAACCGGTAGATAAATTCATAATAAAAATAAGCATGCATCGTTTGTCTTCGTCAATTCACACAACACATCTAAACATCAAATACAGGGCCAAGCAAAGATAGCAAATCATGAATTATGAAGATCTCGATATCCTCTTTTTAGAGTGAAAATAATAGAACACATATAATTTGCTGGGTAAATTTAAAAAAAAAACGAGTTAACAAAATGAAGATGAATACACGAGATAAATGAAGCAGGCCAGACGATTGTACTGAATATGTATATAAAGACGATCCAGTACCAACTGAACGCTTTCTGACATACAGGGCAACTGGGATTGGAAAATATGCCCAGCGAAAATGTCAACTCGCATGTTCACCTTGGCCTGAAAAACAACAACAGCTAGAACATTCACAGAAAGATCTCAGGTACTTGAGCGACGTATTCGCTGAGCTTCAACCGCAGTTTGATACTTCGTTAGATGATTGGCGCCAAGACCATGACTCACGCCTCCAAAACCATGACTCACACCTCAAAGACCATGACTCACACCTCCAAGACCATAGCTCACACCTCAAAGACCATAACTCACGCCTCAAAGATCATGACTCACACCTCAAAGACCATGACTCACACCTCAAAGACCATAACTCACGCCTCAAAGACCATGACTCACACCTCAAAGACCATGACTCACACCTCAAAGACCATGACTCACACCGCCAAGACCATGACTCACACCTCAAAGACCATGACTCACACTTCAAAGACTATGACTCACACCTCAAAGACCATGACTCACACCTCCAAGACACTGACTCACACCTCCAAGACACTGACTCACACCTCACAGAGCACGTTATCCCAGCAATTTCACGTAGGCGTGACTCTCGCAGTTTACGCAATTCAGACGCACAGAAAGAGCAATCGAGCGAACAGATGTTCATATCTTCGTGTGAGATGACAGATCCGAACTACCGACATCCGTAACCAGAGATCCAGAGTGTGGTCGATTCTGCATCAGTTCGAAAATGCAGAAGGGTTTGTGACGTGAGCTACGTGACGGACGCATGATGGTCGAGAAGGGAATCTTTATGGTGGTCATACAACTGTAACCTCCTGCGCTGACACCAGAGAATGAGTTGGAGAAATGATCAGATGAGATTCACAAGGGAGGTGAATATGACGGAGAAATGAAGGTCACTTTCATTGGTGATGACAGATGTTCGCCCATCACATGTGATGAAGAAAATTCTCTCTGTTCAGCCGTGTCAACATTCTTTTTTCTTGTTTTGTCCACTTAAATGGGTGACTTGTGCGGTGATTTGGATTAACGTGAGGAAGCAAATGCCCTTTTTGTTAACCTCACTCTCGATCTTCAGCTACCTGTAGCCAGTGGCAAGATTTTATGGAGACGACTAGAGATAGCAAAGGATGCAGATTTTTCTCGGGGTTTACTCCCGAAGTCATTCCCGCAAAAAGGTATCCACACAAGGCAGCGGTAGGGGGATGACATCTAACGTTGTGTGTCGGGCCTTTCCCATTACCGCAATAGCGTGTTAGTGAGTTGGGCATCTCGCCCGGGCTGTGTTCTAGTCCATTATAGTCGTGTCTAAATTGCATACATAAAAACAGACAATGTTTACAGCTAGGGTGAAGGACGCCAATCTCGTGAAGTTCAGCCCTGTGATCTTCTTCACGCATATTGCTTTTCATATAGCCGATGACCATTCCAGGATAATCGGTCGGAAGAAACCACAAAACAACGAACGAATTAACCAGTCGAAATGGAAAACAACAACACGTTTCTGTGAACATAAATGTAAGTCATCGACTAGTGTGAACTCCAGCAAATCCGTGATCTGGCGGCATCTGCAATGAGCTAAAACAGCAGAGCAATGTAGACCCGCAACTGGTTACAGTACCATCTTTGCTGCATTGGTCGCACAGTAAAGTAGCAGCGCAAGGGAACATTCAGATTATGGATTACTTCAAAAACATATACATATATGGTAGCATATACTCATAATGACGCTTGAATACAATAGGCTGTTCTGCTAACAATCTACACCACTGCACTCCTGGCAGACACATAGGTCTTCAGCCCTTCTCAGCAAATGGCAACACGTGTAAATAAGGATGGTTTCTTTCGCTCGCTGATTGTACACACGCATGGTTTCAAAATCATGCAAGCTGTGCATTGCTGGTTTCTCGACTGCATTGTCTCCAAACAATAGGCAGCGGTTGATCGATATCAAAATGTGGACTATATTCAACCAAAATGTGGACTATATTCAACCAAAATGTGGACTATATTCAACCAAAATGTGGACTATATTCAACCAAAATGTGGACTATATTCAACCAAAATGTGGACTATATTCAACCAAAATGTGGACTATATTCAACCAAAATGTGGACTATATTCAACCAAAATGTGGACTATATTCAACCAAAATGTGGACTATATTCAACCAAAATGTGGACTATATTCAACCAAATTGTGGACTATATTCAACCAAAATGTGGACTATATTCAATCAACATGTCATCACTATTGGTGCCCGTGATTGGTCGGCTGACATCATTACACGGAACATAATGTCACATAAACAACTTTTCAATAATAATACAAATAAAAATAATATAATATATATCATAATAATACTAAAAATAATAATACATCGGTCCTCAGACATGATCACGGACATTATCACTCGAAGCCACGAGCTCTTTTCGGCTAAACGTGCAATAATTATTATACAGTCTTAATTATATTATGGGAAACGCATGGCCGAATTATTTCGATGCTTGCCTGTCGATAATCATGGAAGCGGATCGAATCTCCGATAGGGCTAATATTGTTAATAATTGTGGAGGACACATTGAAAGTGAACCAGTTTGTTCTTGAGAGACGCTTGGTCGGAATCACTTTCCGGAAGAAAAGCACGCAATATCTTCACAATTCTAACGAACGTCGATTGTCCCTGGTGAATGATGCGGTAATCTATACAGACAAGAAAAAGCATAGATGGGCAGGTCACACGTTGCGACGAAATGATGGTGGATAGAGCACAGCCGCAAGGCAGCGAAAAGGTATGTTGGGGGTGCCAGCTATCGTTGTGTGTCTTGACTTTCCCATAACCGGATGAGATCGCAGAGTGTTAGTCTGTTAGTTATGTTATGTGCATCATTTCCTGGGGACTTGTCTAGTTCATGATAGTCACGACATTTCACAGTCACATCAAAGTCAACACTCTCTGCAGATAGGGCGACAAGCGCCAGTCTCATGTAGTTAAGGGAAATAGATCATGAGAACACGACACATGTTTAACCCTAGTACTTATTCATTTAGCTGATTTCCAGGCCAGGATAATCGGAAAGAAGAAAACACACAAACAATCAACGAATGCATTAATCCAAATAGAGAACAACGACGCGTAAGTCGTTGACTAGTGTGAATTACAGGGAAATGCGTGGCCTGACAACATCCATAATGAACTAAAACTCCAGAGCAGTGTTAGACCAGCAGCCGGTAAGGCGCCATCTTTGCAGCTCGTTTGTTCGTATAAGTATGTCTCGAAATATGCATTCACTAGCGTCCCAGTCTCTATAGACCTTAGACGTGGCGCCCTGTGCGTTTGTCCAGCTCTGTATCCCGTTTTTCGACACATCTGCTATGTTTGTAAAAGCTGATACGAGAGTGTTACTCCTGCCACAGCTCGTACAACCATGATGGAGACGTTGGCTAGATTTCTTCAGTCTAACTCTTTTATCTGAAGCCAGAAGGCATCTACGGACGTCTGTAGCAAGTCTGCCCCTTTCAACTGACTGCCTCTAAACAGCTCAATCCTGATCAATTGTTTCCCATCCATGGGGTGGGATTTCGCAGAACTTTATATCACTATAGCATATGGCTTGCGAATACACACAGCTTACAGTTAAAACACTATGCTGACAGACGAAAGCAACGAAAGCCAGATAGTTTAATTTTAATTTTAACCGATGTCCTGTCAATGGTTACAGCGCTAACGAGCTCGAGAAATATAGACTTAAATAACATAAGATCAGTACTGCGTCAACTATGCCAGTAGTCCCAACCCAGAAGAGTCTTAGTATATTGGGTCGAATCCCACTGTAACATTCAAGGGAACGAGAAAGCAGACAGACTGGCGTCATAAATTGGACTGTTACCAGAACCAAATGCTGGTGGGACCTACGAAGAGCCGAAAATGGTTTTTAAGGCCAGATACTTGGACAAATGGGAAACAGGGCATACTGGCTACATGAGAAATTATGCTTATTAACAGTCGAACAGAAAAGAGCAGGTGGGGGTCTTTAGACTATGCACAGGCTACAACAGACTGAGGCACCATATGTTCAATAAGCTGAAGATCGGTGCGACTGACAAATGCGCCAGAGTTACTGGGAAAACAACCCATGGAAATATGCTGCAAAATTGCCCAACATAGGAAAACCAGAGACCATCACCAGTGCCAGCATTAACCACTTGTTATTTGAAAAAATTCAAAAAAGTCAACGTCTGACTGCGCACGAAAAAGAAAAAAACAGTAAAACATCACTACGGGGAGAAAGTCTAACGTCTGGTAAGGCAAAATATACTGGCCGTCCCATTCCTCGACTTTCTCCTAGTTCTCCTTGAAACGGCCAGTTTTCATGGCGGCCTTGTAAACAGTTGTGAGTGAAACTCTGATGAAACCATGCATAACACAACCGCCTGGATGACCCCGGTCCACCTTCATTAGCACGCTGTGGGCAGTACTGCAAACTGACCACGTCCATTTCAGGTGCACAAAAAAGGTATTCCTACTTATTGTGGGCATGAACAACAACAACAACATAATGTTCACCATCGAAAACGTGTTTCGCTATTTACATAAAGCTTCCAGCTAAAACACAACATTCTTTAATGTTCAACAAATAAAACTTGTCACACCATATTCATAACACTTCCAATTAAAACACAACATTCTAAAATGTTCAATAGCGAAAGCTTGTCTCCCCATACAGAAAATTGATCAGTCCAAAAGTATTTGTATTTCGTTCAGTGAAGTACTGTTACATATTTTGTTGTACGCATTTTCGTATCTTTTAAGTGGGTTGATACGTTTCCTTCTTCATAACTTGTAAGCCAGTTACCCACATTTCAGCTCAGTACACTCGTTCGTGTAACAGCTAGGAAATACACATGTTAAGCTATATTACAGTTTAAATAAATTATCGATAAAGGCAAGTGGTCAAACTCACCTGACGATACGAGTCCACCTAGTTCAATTACTTTTGTAAGCACTTCGTTCACGACAATAATATCTTATGGAAACATACATACATTGGCCTTAAATCCTCTCAACTTGCTCCTTACAACATAGTAACAGCCTATACCGATAACACACTCTGATTTGCTAAAACACATTTCTAGTGAACGTAACCTTTCCAAAGTGTATAAAGTATATGACTGTCCCTTACAGCTGGGAAGCTGAAAGGTTGGAGGCGCATAAGCAATTATTTAAATCTAGTGTAGTAATTATGACGCTACCTTGAACACGCATAATGTGGAACGTTTCTTAATGTTCTCAACCTCCATTGGTCAAAAACAGACACATATCTGCATTTTCTTCTTTTTCGATCAACTGATACCGTGCTTCTAGCCTGGTGATGTACACGAAAGATATTGTGTGTTTCAGGTCTTATTTGGAGCATGGTCGCTTTCCCAGGCCAGAGTGCAACTCTTTGTTCTGTATATGTGGGACACGTCTGCAGGATATTTTCCGGTGCGTGTTTGGGACACAAGCATACAAAACCATATGTTAATTATGAATAAAACATAAATTAACGTTATGCTTAAGGAACAATTATGAAGGAAAAAGTTCGTAACGTGCCAAAAGTTTTCGTCAGGTAAAAGAGAAGAGAAGAAATGAGTCATCGAAGCGCAAACAAAATTAAAAATTACATTTCAATTAAATTGATTAATGCTCCCCAAAAACGATGCCTATTACCAGTTGAACCGAAGAGAGCAGGTCGTTGTCTTCAGACTTCGCACTGGCCACAACAGACTGAGGTACCACCTATTCAACAAATTGAAGATAGGGTGTACCGACGAATGCCCGTGCGGTACTGGTAAAATGACCACTGAACATCTGCTGCAGAACTGCCCGACATACGAGGATCAGAGAGAGCAGATGTGGCCATTGCCAGTGGAACTGCAAGACAAGCTCTATGGTAGTGGCGAGAGTCTCAGGATGATCGCCGCTTTTTTCGAGAAAATAATGGTTACTGTCTGACTGTGTACGCAGAAGAAGAAGAAGAAGAAGATTAATGTTCCTGCGGACATTTAATTTTCAGTTCCCATAGAGGTTCTGAAATATGGCCATTATTGCAGAGTGACCGACAACATCTTGATATCTTCCACCTGCGAAACCAGAGGCGAATCCTCGGGATACACTTGAGCAACATGGTTTTCAGCAGTGCGGTTATCCGGCTTTCTCAGCTCGCAGGAATTGTCTCAACGATAGATCGCCGTCACCTATCTCTTTTCGGTCATATGAGATAAACTATTCATGTAAATCCCGACCCATCGGATGCTCCAGCTGGCTGTGATGGCTAGGAGTGAGATGATACAATGCCCACGCTTGTGACGTTCAGGTGCCGCCCTTACAACTGCTTGAAGCAGGTCGTCAACTCTACAACAACAACAAAATTGACCATAACACATGACCAAAACCACGGTCATCGGAAGCCACTAGCCCTTTCTGCCTAAGCGTACCATTATTATTATTCAGTCTGAATGACTTGATGAGGAGCGCGGGGTCGAACGGTTTCAATGCAGCGATTACGATGAGGAGAGCAGAGGATCGAATCCATGGTAATGCTAAGGTTGTTTTTCTGCTGCGGGTGAAATAAACAAACATAACCCGTACACTGCAGCGGCGACGGCACTGGCGACGCGTCTTATAGGGCTCAGACTAAAGAAAAACCGGACTAATAAAGAAATTTAAAAAAAGAGGAACGCCATTACCGAAAATTAAATGGAAAATATTATTAAGAATGACAATAATTAACAGTGTTTCTCTAGACATCTTAACCTCAGTTAAACACATATTGCATATTGACAGGGACAACAAGTTGTGAATAACAGGTAACCATGTTCACAAATAACTGGGCATAATAGAGAGATAGAGCAGATACAGGTAGACAGACTTACAGACATGTAAGCAGGGAAGCAGGTTAACTGATATACAGACATGCAAACAGACAGCCACACCAGCCAGACAGCCAGTTAGACATACGATATAGTTATACATACATTCAGGCACACATACGTTAGACCGCGATGAAGGCAGACAGCTAGACAGGCAGACAGCGAAACAGGCAGAATGCGAGACAGGCAGACATTGAGACAGGCAGACAGCGAGACAAGCAGACATCGAGACAGACAGACAGCGATACAAGCAGATAGCGAGACAGGTAGACCACAAGACAGACAATACGTGAAGACAGACAGACAGAGAGACAGACTGACAGCAAAGGAGACAGACAGCGTGACAAACAGATAGTGAAACAGACAGTCGGCAAGACACACATCGTGACAGACATACAAACTTCGTGACAACAAGACAGACATACAGCGAGACATACAGTGCGACAGACATACATCATGACAACGATACAGACAGCGAGAAACACAGACAACGAGACAGACATACATACATCGTGCAAGGCAGACAATGTGACAACGAGAGATACAAATAACGAGATCGAAAACAACGACACAGACATCGATACAGACATGCATCAAGACAGACAGACATCGAGACAAAGAGACACATGCCGAGACAGACATGCAGCTTGATGGACAGTTATCGTGATGGGTAGACATCGAGTGGTGTCGGACGGACGGACCGACCGACAGACAGACACAGACAGACAGACAGACAGACATATAGATAGATAGATAGATAGATAGATAGATAGATAGATAGATATATAGATAGATAGATAGATAGATAGATAGATAGATAGATAGATAGATAGATAGATAGATAGATAGATAACTACACATAACCTCATACACATGTTACATCAAACGAAACTCTACATTTAATTTTCCTTCAAAATTCATTACATACAAGTTGCAAAAAAAAAACATGACTTTCACTGTTCGCCATAGTCTCTATTCGGATCGCGTGTCCCCTATTGCCTGCAAGTTACATGCATCCGTCTGGAAATAAACAATAAATGTGTTTTCCACGTGCTGCTAGCCATTCACGTATCACCTGCTGTAAATCGGGTTTTTTAAATTTGTTTCTTGCATTGTCTATCTGTGTGGTCCAAAGAGGCGGATAAGCACCTGCCAAGTATGGCGGATGTAATAGACACTCAAAGTGCTTTTCTCAACGGGTGCAATCGACTATGGTGTCAATATTCGGCGTGTCTAAGCCGACCTAGAACATTCTGGCACATAATTCACACCTTTTCGGAACTCCCAGTTCCGTACGTAAATTTGCTAGAGTGACAGGCCGTATTATTGCTCTCAAAATTCATTTGCGGGATAATGTCGATACGTTTCGCTACTTTGTGGCTGTTAAAACGAAAAAGGATAGCGCTACGCAGCTCGCCTTTGGCGCATATTTAATGGTGGGACGGCCATATTTACACTGACACTATGACGGTATGTGGAATGTCTGCAACATGATAACACCTGCAGGGCACTCTTGAAGTCCTGCCAGCTAAACTTACAAAGTGACACGGTTTAACAAAAATAATTGTTACTACAGTTTTTCATGTATCTTGGAAGTTGGCTCGGGAATGCGTGAACGCGGTTTTGAGTGTGTGTGTGTGTGTGTGTTTGTGTGTGTGTGTGTTTGTGTGAGTGTGTGTGTGTGTGTGTTTGTGTGTGAGTGTGTGTGTTTGTGTGTGTGTTTGTGTGAGTGTGTGTGTGTGTGAGTGTGTATGTGTGAGAGGGTGTGAGTGTGTGTGTGTTTGTGTGTGAGAGAGAGAGAGACATATATACAGAGAGAGACACAGAGAAAGACGAAGTGAAAGAGAATGATAGAGAGAAGTTACTTAGCAAACATATATACAGCAAAGGTACAGGAATCAGCTCTCACAATCTTAATTTTCCTGTCGAACACGCTGTACTTGGCATCATGCCTTACGATAATGAAAAGAAAAGGACCTAAGAACAGGAATTGGACACACTGTCTCACACAAAATAGGGCTTAATATACTGATGGCCTTAAATCATTAACTGCGGACAATTTCCGACCTTTCAACTAAAGTTTTCTTGCAAGGTAAAGCCTCCAGTCGATGACAGAGGGGTATTTATAAATGTTTTAGTACTTCTTACGGATAATTTTATGAATAAATAGGGCATCAACCTGAGCGGTCTGCCAGGGTCTTTGTATATGACAAGGATACGAATAGCACCACTGCCTCACAGCATGTCGTAAGAGGACACTAACTGTGTGACATGGCATAACACTGGCCATCGAAAGGTGGTCTGTTAAGAGCAGCTTAGATGGCGCTTAGCAGGCTGTGGGTCTACTTTGCTCTAGTGTTTGAGTCTTTTCAGACAATTTCGCACATCGGCTAACCACCCTCTGTAAGCGATTGTCCCAACGCTGTGGAGTATTAAGCTGCTCGAGCTTAGACAACTAAGCAGGACATTCTTCTTCCGACTATATATACCTCATACCAGAGCTGGGACCTGCACAGAAGATATTGTCCCTGTAGATGTACAGGTAGACTAAGAACCTTAGAAGAAGAAATACGGCATCTTTTATAGCCAATATATAAGCTCTTCGGCAGTGTGAACGAATTTGGGCATATCGGCTCTAGTGAGGGAATCAGTTCCATTTCATTTCCGACCTCAGCGGTTTAGTCTGCTGAAGGACATTTTATTTTTCACAATTAATGCAGACCGACATGAAAGTATGCACCCAATTAAAGTAAGAAGGAAACCCCAGTTAACTATGTTAATGCATGCACTACGAAATGTGATTCATGGTGTGAAATGGAACAAATCAAATGACAGCGTCGCATGCATGCACATGTGTCTATGGTCCTGGGTGTGTCATGGACGATTACTGGCGTAACCAATGCCAACCGAAGATGTTTTAATAGACAGCTAGACCTTTTAAAATATTATTGTAATATGACGTTACAGATAAATGAGTCAGAATCATCATCATCAGGTACCCTGTCGATTGGCGTTGGCGATCATGGACCTCCATCCGCTTCCATCACGTATGTCGTTTACCAACTCTGTTGTTGATTTCCGCCCGTGCCATTCTCTCAGGATGTCCAACATCTTCGCTTTCAGCATTCCTCTGTCTTTCTGTTCTGCTATCTTTCCCGTTGTCACGACGTGCTCCAAGCCGTATCTTCTCGTAAAATGCCCCCAAAAGGATGCCTGCCTTGTTCTGATCAATGCAATATGTTGTCTGTGTGTGCCTCATCAAGTACTATATCGCTCGACTCTTTTGCAGTCCATGAGATCAGCAGCACTCTTCTGTAAAAATCACATCTCCGTTGCTTCCAAAGATATAAGCGCCTGCCTGCTGAATGTCCATGATTCCCTCTACATGTCAGTATTGGTTCCATTTAGCATCAAATGGTTCTATTTCTCACTTCCAGTGACAAGGTTTTGTTGCACATATTCCTCTCATGGTCTGGAAGACCAATTTTGCTTCGGTTATTCTGCATGTTATTTCGTAATTGCATTTTCCATTAGAACAGACAGAATAAATCATAGAGGCGACTAGATTAGTTGCTGAGGGAATTGCATTCCTCTTCTTCGGCGTTTGTCCTTAAAAAGACGTAGAGTCGTAGTTTACAGCGAGGCTACCATATAGGCACATTTCGGATGGACACATCCGACTTCAGGTGACGTTTTTGGGTACTAGATTTCTCTTCCCACTGCGATCCCTATTCTCACGGACATACGATACTGGTGATGCTTGCTTACAGGGCATCACTTGAATGCGGAATAGGGTCTTGGTCAGTTCTTGCTCGAAGACCCTGGTGCAAGAAGTCACCTATAAGTCACTGGATGGTGTAAGCTCTAGCTAGTAGATCATGACACAAAAAGCTAGCTATGAGTCACTGGCTGCTGTCTGCCAGCTTTATCTCGTAGATCCAGATACAAGGAGTCAGGTATGAGTCAATGGCTGCTGTCAGCTCTTGCTCGAAGACCTTGGTGCAAGAAGTCACTGGATGGTGTAAGCTCTAGCTAGTAGATCATGATACAAAAAGCTAGCTATGAGTCACTGGCTGCTGTCAGCTTGTTCACGGTGCTGCATCTTCACCCTCATGGAGGGAAACTTACGGGGTAATTCACCGCACGGTGCATATTGTGCACAAATCAGTTACGGTTATCGAATGTGCATACATTGATAATAATCATCAAATCCATCAATACAAATCCGTTCAGCTCCCTGAGGAGCATATATATTTAACAAGAACTCGTCCGTATTCCTGTTCTGTGTAACTCATTCTAGCTTTTTACACGTCTCTCCATTTTGCTATTAAGTTTATCGCTAGCTATTATCTCCGTTAATGTGTATGTTTAACCTCTACTCCCATTGCATTTAGGGATTCCACGACATACACTGTCTTGTAATGATATCAGCCGTTCCCCGTAATATGAACCATATCCAACGCCAGCTAATTCTGTATGTGTCAAGTCCAACTAACGTATATACGGTTCTTTCTCTTAACAACCATAGTAGTGACTTTATCAGACAATTTTAGCCCATCTATTCGGGAAGAGAAGAGTAACATCTGGTCAGGCAGAACATACTGATCAGACATAATACTCAGGGTCATGTAACATATATTGGACAGGCAGACCTCCCTGGAAGCAGGCTGCTTTTCTTTACTGCCTTGCTAACGCTTTGATGATCTGAGTGAAGCATGTCTTAGTGAGCGACACGCAGATGAAGCCAAGCATAGCACATCCGCTTGGATGGTCCAGGTCCACCTTCATCAGGTTACTTACTACAACTCGCCACAACACCTTTTTAAGGTGCTCGTAAGAGGCAAGTTACCCGTAATTGACATTCAACAACTCATTTAACCCGTGCATGCATCTTAACACGAATGGAAACAACAGAAAACAAATCCTGGGAGGATGAGAACGGCATTATTGTTTGATAGCACACCTAAGAGATGGAGAAACCTGAATAAAATAACTCTGCTGCCGAAGACTATATGGTCTTGCAAGACAACGTTCCTATGGGATCCAACTCTGACCTGAAACAACTGATGACTTGCAGATGGGCTTCGGGTAGGCAGCGGCCCAAGTGGGCAACTTTACAGAATCGTCTGTTGAAATCGGAGGCACTGGGCCACAGGCCTAACGACACAGTGCAACGTGAATGGCTATTTAGACGTTTAATGACAATTATCAGGCGAAGTGATGACATAAATATTCCTCAAACAATTGATAACAGAAGTATAATCTATTGCACTATTGATCTAACAAAAACGCATTTAACAACATGTCAAAATATAAGTCATCAAATAAACTACACGAGAGTCACCTGGTGTTATATGGCAACGATCTTAATCAGGTATGTATAGATTAAGATATGAAAATCAACAAAGAGAAAACCCAGGGCATGACGATCGCAAGAAAAGAAATTCAAACAACAATATTCATACAAAACCAACAAGTATAACTCCTGAAATATCTGGCAAAAGCGACAACGAAATTCAACACAGATGATACAAAGAAAGTCCATTCATCGGGCGAATGTCCCCGTATTTACAATTTAAGGACGTGAGATTGGATACACAAGTAACACTAAGCAACACGATATTCCTACCCACATGCTACTAACAGTTCCAGAATAAAATATTAGCAAATAAAGATCCAAGCCACATTGTAACAGAAGAGATGACAAGCCTGCACAGAATGCGTGAAATGATAAAATCAAAATCGAAGAAATGTGTGACATATAGGTAGACGACCAGTGCTAGACATCGTCAAGAGACTACAACCCAAATGTTTCAGCCAAGTGACACGTCATACGCCAGATAATAACCATCAGAAAGCAATGATATACTTATACAATTGATACAAGACCAGTAAACGACTACATAATAGATGGATAGCAGAAATAACAGAAGCAGTAAAGATCCCCGTGTACAAAGTAGGGAAAGGTCAAGAAACCTTGTCATGAGCTAACTGTGAAAAGCACAAGCAGGGAAAAAAAGGGAAAACAAAATGAAATATATATTTATATTCATTATTACAAAATATTACCGAACGTGATTGGAGAATAAAGTTTGACGTCAGAATATAGACATTGAATATACATAAAAATGTGTATCTTTTCGTTTAAATAAAATAAAACATGGACATACGATGTGGGAAGTTTAAGAATTGAAATGGACATGCCGAGAGACATACACCATTAGCTAAATTAACTATGTTCTACATACACTGCTAAAAACAACATCTGATCGATATGTTGAAGGCATGCGAAAGACATCACTATAAGGGTGTGAGCATTAACCAAGATACAGCCATAACAGTCTACCAAGTGTACCATCAAAGCAAGAGACGGAGTATATTGGATGCCTGTTACAGCCGGCTTAGGATGCGGAGACGATGCATGACGTCAGTATTCTCATCATCATTCTCAGTATCATCATCTTCACCATTATCATCATCTTCATCATTTTCATCAATGTTACAAGAGAAGAGTTTCACAGTTGATGGGTATATACCAAAAAGAAAGGAACTTATTACAGGGTAAACATAAACACTTGGGAGACAGACAGGAATATCAATAACAGTGCATTGGAATATCCACGCTTTTATACGTGATTAATAACAGCCACAAGCGGTCAGCCCCCATAATCCCATTATATAAAGTAATACACGGATAGCACAATTTAGAAATGGGGATCTTCATGATAAATTTATCAACATGTGCCGAGAGTTGCATGCAATGATTTATGAATCGTGATGGGATTGGCCAGAGCAGAAACAGGGAGCGTGACAACAACAAACAAATCAGAGATACAAGATAATCAAGAACAATAAATATGAACGGTGGGATGGACAATCACACACATACACACACACATATATATGTATATAACAGAATGTACCAAATTAATGTTTGCACTTTTATAGCACGGCCAGGAAGCATCCACTTGTTTTCATATCCTATATCTTACAGTTAGAGGTGTTCAAAATGACTGCCATTGGCAGCAATACACAGTATGCACTGTCGTAGAAAAGATGGACGCACATCAGATACGGTTACAATAGGAAAGAACTCACAAAACTCGAGACGTCTATCTGCGTTGTCCTCATTGATTTCATGAAATAGCCAGTGAATATAGGGCTTACACTTTGATTACATTACAATGTGATGGACACCTGATTTGCTTACATCGCACTCAGGCAAAGCTTGCCGTATGGACTTCCGCAGGGATATTGTGTATTTCTGCAACATCGCCTCCGCACCCTTTTTGTATGTTGACATTTTCTTCCTGCGGCACCGTCACTTTCTTCACATCACATACATACATATCCTTCCGCCTCAAACGTGTCGCGTAATCTAGTAACTGGTACACATGACGGTGAAGCAGTATCGAATAATGTCTTCAGTCATCTCTGCACCTCAATCACATTTTCATATTTCCCAAACCACTTTAAAATCCATTTACGTTGTTCTAAAGATAACAGGTTTACCTCTGTCATATTGTCTAGTACACTGGTGTTCTTCGCGAAGAAATAAAGAAAATACAACATAATGACTTCCTGCACTCACACACACTAAAACTAGACATTATAGCTCTATATGCAAACATTCAATTGATTGAATTGAATTGAATCATCAAATAGTTTATTTATTATTATTATCATATATATATATATATATATATATATATATATATATATATATATATATATGAATATAAAAGATAGCAGCAAAGATGGCGCTATAACTAGCTGCAGGTCTACATTGCTCCTTTGATTTAGTTCATTTTAGATGCCGCCAGACCACGTATTTGCCGGTAATTCACACTAGCCGACAACTTACACTTGTGTTCACGGAAACGTGTTGTTGTTTTCCATTTGGACTTGTTAATTCGTTCGTTTTGTGTGTTTTCTCCGGCCCGATTATCATGGAATGGACATTATCTATATGAATAGTACTACACGTAAACGTGTGTCATATTTCACGGTCTAGTTCACACGGCTGAACTTCACTTCGCCGTAGCTGAAGACAGTGTCAGCTTTGTTGTATGGCATTTAGACACAACTATAATGAATTGAAACGTGGAGAGAGATGGGCTCCATCAGGTGTGTAGCGGGCCAAGGCAAACCGTTGTTCTATGGCGGGAGCTGTTACTACAAACTGCAATAACGGTGCCTCAACGACCTTCTAGGTTATGGTACTCATGATGATGATGATAATATATATGTGAATATGCATACTTAAACATTGACCTAAATGCATTCCATATTTGGCACATGAATAATTACATTTACGCAAACCCACACATACATGCACGCACGTATTTACATACACATGTACACACCCACACACAACTGAACAACACGCACACGCATAAATACGTGTATAAATCATAAGACTAATTGTACAAGACGAGGTCGTGGGCCCACGCCTGCACACACGCATATACATACGCCCACGTATCAAGGTACAGGACACGCCTCCTCAAACTACAGCTATCCCAACATAAACAATTACTTTCCCACTGTCGCCCAAAACGGGTTCGTTGTTATCGTTTACGAATGCAGATAACACGCTTGGCATGGTTTCAATCAGCAAACGGAAGAAAGATGTGTTAATTTGAAAACGTAGAACTGTTGCTGGTCATTTGCAAGATGTATTCTGTGTCCAGTTATTATCCCAATAATTCAATGTTTGTGTTCGTTGTGTCCGACATACTGACTTGAATTATTATTACATTTGGGGTCTAGTGGTTAAGTGGCACCGCTCACAACACGAAGGTGCTGAGTTCGATCCCCATCACAGCACCGGCTGTTACCCTGTGGAAGCAAACTCTTAGAATATTCAGGAGGAAGCAGATCCTTACATAAAATGCGTGCTGAAGTCGGATGCACTGGACCTACAGGCGCAAAATAAAAACCACAATGTAATGCACACAGCCTTGGGGATTAGAGAAATAAGGCCAACGCAAAATATATATATATATATATATATATATATAACTTTTCTGCTTTACCAGGAACTGTATATATACGTTTTTTTATTGTGTGTCTTCTGAGAACTGTGATGATTTCGTTAATCCAAATTTTTTCAGTCTCAATGAACCCCACCGGGCTAAATGCAAAACATCAGTTGTTCGAAGACGAAGAATATATTAGCTTGGACATTCTTGTGTTGATTTCCTTGCCATATTATCTAGATGTAGTATCAACAGTAAAAATATTTCGATAATTAAACAAAGGCAAAAGTATACATGAAAAGATGCACGAGAAACTACATATTTTACAACATTGACGTCATCATTCGAAGATAGAAACATCAGGGTCATTCAGACATGATTCGTCATGTATATATTCACACCACTCGGCATTATCACGTTATTCTCCGGCGGCAGACTGGCAGAGAAAACCAACAATAGTATGTATTCGTCCCGGTCTTTCGTGATATTGTACCAATGCGGACCTAGGTATTTGGTTACTCCATATTCCCATCGCATAGGTGGGCGAACCAGTGCACGTCTATATACATTTGGCTGCTAACACGACGTTCTATATTCATGCGTCTTGTACACTCATGCGTCTTGAATATTCGTGCGTCTTGAATTTTCATGCGTCGTGTATATGTATACGTCTGAAAATTCACCGCGATACGCTTTATTAGAGCGATACATTGAAAAATGCTGATTTCGATAACTTCTTTGAATAGCATGCCCAGATCGTGTTTCAAGTGACAAGATAGGAAATAAAACCTATGTAAAAACATAACATAAAACATACCTGCAAATTAATTCAATTCAAATTAGCTCATTACATTTGAAAGCAACGGAATTCAATTCAATGCAACTCAAAATCCGGCTACCTGCAAACAGGCAAGACAATCGCAACGACTGCAATAATTGGAGACCTAAACAATGATCACAATGGTAGGGCACTCGCTATTCATGTTAAAGGTATGCTACAAGCAGTTCCAGTCGACCCAGTTGTAATGTGGTACATGGCTGGCTGCTAGGGAAGGAAAAAGACACAGTGGAAGAGAACTGGCCACCCGGCTCCACAAAGCTGTGATTTAGTACAATGAAGGTTCTAACACTTCATCACCGACGGTAATGTCTGTTATGGGGGTACCTTTATTTTTATAACATTACTCTCGGTTCCTGGGAAATGGATATGCCGACGAGCTACTGGCTAGACTCAAGCATATCCTGAGCACAACGCATCGCTCACAACAGTCAGTCTGGATTCACCCGGGTCGTTCTACCATCCACGCTATCACCCACTTGAGCCTCGTCGCCGAACTGCACAGCGTCTTCAATCATCTCTTGTGATGTGCATACTCGAACTTAACTAGCTTTCGATTCAGTTGATCAGCCCGTTTTAAGGAAAGCCCTGCAGGAAAAAGATCCAGGGTGCCTGTTAAATCTGATCAAGGAGCTACACAAGGAAACAAGCTTCAGGATTCCATTTGGTGGCTCTCTCGCAGACATATTCCCCATGACCTCGATTGTAAGGCAGGGGTGTGTTCTTGCAACTGACTTTTTTTGGTGGACCGTCAACTGTCTTCTTGACCGCCTCAGCACGCAATAAGATGGTAATGCTATAGACCATTCAATCTTCACCGAATGACATTGACTGGTTCGGTACAGTCAGTTCTGCACTGCAGCGGTCACTAAGAAACCTAGACAGCGATGCGCCCTTTCACTTTCTGGACCTGTATATGTTCTGAACCAAAACCAAAGTTCGGAATCTCTATTCTGATAAAGCACTCCAGGGAACTGAAACTCAAGGCCAGACAGGGGAAAGGACACTAAAAACGTACCTTTCCCGGCAGCATAACCTAACCTGATTAGCGAAGCAATCCCGATGTGTCAAGACGGATCGGACTAGAATATGCTATATAATATGAATTGCCTTAAAACACAAATCCGCTTCTCCCAGTCTTGCGTGGTCTCAGTCATGCTTTATGTCTTCGTAACCTACTCAACCATGACATACCAAGACTATAATTCTTCCCCATACACAACAACATATCCTATGGCACGACTACATATCGTTTTTCAACGACAAAATGGATGCGCAGAAGCGGCCGTCCTCGCACAGTATGACTTCAGCAGATAACAGTCTACCCTCCACTCTAGACAAGACCTGGGTCGTGGATACCCCTACGCGAACTTAATTTTATTATTAATATGTGTAATATTTATATAATATTATATAATACCGTTCACCTACGGCGCTTTAAATCCATCGTTGGCGGCTCATGGAGAAACCGTGTAACAAATGCGGAGGTGCATTCTCGTACCAGTCTACCAAGTATGTACACCCTTCTTTGCCAACGAAGACTGCGACGGCTTGGTCATGTTCGTCGCATAGAAGATAGTCGCATCCCCAAAGATATTCTCGATGGGCAGCTGGAGGGTGGTAAAAGAACAGCTGACCGACCACAGCTGCGGTTCAAAGAGACATGTAAGCGGGGATATGGATCTATCATGCTGGAATAACATAGCTGCAGACCGATCCAAATGGAGATGTAGCCTGAATAGTCACCTTAGGCTGGACAACAATAAGCCCATGCAACACATGGAAGTAAAGAAATTAAAAGACAAAACAAAAACTCAGTACAGTTCCTACTCCAAGGCCGCATCACCATATCAATCAGACATGACTAAAAGGGGGCTACTATTATTAATATTATTCATCAATACTTAATGCCCCATATACAACATAATATATTCAATATAAAGGTTTGTCTTCATTGTATATTCAATATAAATGTTTGTCTTCATCGCATATCCAACATAAAGGTTTCTCTTCATCGTATAGTCAACATAAAGGTTTGTCTTCATTGCATATTCAATATAAAGGTTTCTATTCATCGTATAGTCAACATAAAGGTTTGTCTTCATCGCATAGTCAACATAAAGGTTTGTCTTCATCGTATATTGAATATCGTTATCCGTTTGCACAGAATTAATATTTCTCCGAATATTTCTCGGGAGCACGTAGACGAATGAATATGCCGCCTACACCTAATCGAACGTATTATTATTATTGATCCACAATGAAGGTTGGCGTCAATGTATCTTCAACATTCTCTGTCTCTCTTGATGGTACACGCAGACAATGGCCCGTGTATCGTGTGATATCATCATCCCACTTATAGCGCTACCAATCACGTGTTCGTCTGCCTTCAACCATTCCTCTAGTATGCATTTTGCCAGAGAACCACGTCTTTTAATGTGGTGAAAACATCTAATGTGTCAGCGCTTTATTGCCACTCAAACGGCTTTCTTTTCACACCAAATTTCTCAAGGTTCTCAACATTTGTTAACTTTTGTTTCCATGAAATGCGCCTCATTATCATGCACACCCAAATCGTCAGGTACTCTACTCTGTCATTCAACTGCTTGTTCACTGTCCAAGTTTCCGTTCCATGTAGTAGTGTTGAGTATATACGAGGCGTGTTCAAATGAAACAGGACCTAACTGCACCAAGTGAGCATACCTACAATGATGGAGTCACTTTTGATGTAAACAGCACATACCAACCGTCAAGTTTGCAAAATTTCATTACTTGACCCATAGTCTCCTCAGCAGACCGTTGATACAATGACGAGTGTGATATGAAATCCGTCCAGAGTTGATCATCGAGCGGTGATTCGGTTTCTAACAGCTGAAGGATGTCGCAAAATGCAAGCAGTGTATGGTGACAAAAGTGTGTCGAAGACAACAGTGAAGAATTGGACAACGATATTGAAAGAGCGGCGTGAGTTTACTAAAGATCTTCCGAGACCAGCTCACGTGCATATTGTTGCGTCAGAATGTGTCATCTCCAAAATGAATGCAGATATTCGGGTGAGCTGTCGCCGGAGCTTACATTTGCCACACTTTTGTCACCATACACAGCTTACATTCGCCACACTTTTGTAACCATACACTGCCTGCATTCTTCGACGAATGTCAACTGGTCGACATCCTTCAGATGTTATAAACCAAATCACCGCTCACTGATGAACTCTGAACGGATTCGGGTCAATTTTATTAAACGTCTGCTGAGGAACCTATGAGTCGGAGGATAATTAGATGTTGACGTCATCAATCATGAGCATCGTACATTTGTTCAATTGGTGCAGTAAGGTCCAGTTTCATTTGAACACGTCTAATATATATATATATATGCATATAGCAAGCACCAGCATAGTCTTTGGTAGAGTTCTCTGGATAGTGTGTGAACGTCGTGACATCAATGCCAAGACCAAACTCGAAGTCTACTTTGCCACCATCATTCTAACCCTACTCTACGCCTCTGAAAGTTGGACTGTATTCTCTGAACATGCAAGGTTTCCACACATGTTGCTCAGAGGCGAATACTTCGCCTCCGATGGCAGGATCATCTAACCGACTTCGAGGATCTCTGGAAGGCTAACATGCCTAGGATCCAAGCACTGCTAGAAAATGCACGACTAGGATTGACCAGATACCTCGTTCGTATGTCAGAAGAAAGGTTCCCAATGAAGCTCCTCTATGTTGAGCTGAGAAAAGGTTGACGCAAGAAAGTGCGCCCAGAGTATAACGTTTGAAAGACAATCTGAGGGATACACTGCCAATGTACCAGATAGATGTCACCACATGAGAATGTCTTGCAAGATGTATTCTGTGTCCAATTATTATCCCGATAATTGAATGTTTGTGATCGTTGTGTCCAACATACTGACTGGAGAAACGCATTCCACTCGGGTGTAGCTACCAGTGAAGACAACCGTGTTGTAAAAATCACAGCTGACACACGATCCGAGAAAATCTCGAACAGCGGGTACACCATCACCTTCTACAGACCTCGTATGCGTGTTATGCAGCATATGTTTTGTTGCCTGCATTGGCCTGTTCAGCCACATGCTTGCCCACACCCAACGGGGTAAGCTTCGAGAAGAATCATGTCGGCGGTCCTCATCGACAAAGATGGACATCTATGATTATTATTATTATTATTATTAATTCCCCACAAGCATCCCCACAAACAGACATGAGTATCTCATATAATGAGGCCAAGACCATAATTAAAGCCAACTTCAGGGTTACATGGGCTGATCAACACCCCGACTTCCGAAAAGAAGACAGCTACTTTAACTTAACTAGAGAAGAGCAAGTCATAATCTTCAGACTGAGAACTGGGCATAACATACTCAAAGGTCATCTTTACAACACAATTAGGATTGGGACAAATGACAAGTGCCCATGTGGGGAACATATCATGACCGTGGAACACGTCCTGCAAAGCTGCACGCTCACGCAGGAAAAGAGAGAACAATACTGGCCTTGTGAGACAACCTTACAAAAAAGGTGTCCCTTGTAAGAGAAACTAGAACTTTGATCTGAGGATGAACGAATAAGAAGAAGAAGATACACATAATTCATATTGTAATACAATTTTGAGCTCCTACCCAGAAGTAACATTTCATTTATTTATTTAATACAAATTACTTTCTATAGGATGTCTAACTATTATTTTGGCTTTCTTCTTTCTACATCATGTCACTTAGTTCTAATCGGCGCAGTGGGTCTATTGTATTTAGCATAGCGTCACCTGTTGCACATGTGTAATCTTAATCGAATAAACAGTCGGGTATGTGTTAATCTGTTTGTGTAGAGTTTCATGTTTTCTATTATAAATAATGTGTACACATGCACACGCACATACACATATACATAGTATACATACTTACTTGCGTGTGCGTGCACTTGCACATCACACGTATACTCACACCCGCATGCGAACACACACAAACACATATAATTACCGATGATGACAAAAATGTGAAACTGAAATCAAGATGATAATAAGTATGGCCAATGGAACATTCAACATAATAATGAAGCTGTTCTTATCGTTAGATTTAAGCTGGAACTAACAAAATAAGAATGATCAAGTGTTATATATCAGCGTAGGTATATATATATATATATGCATATGTTTGTGTGTGTGGCTTTGTGTGTATGTGTGTGTTTGTGTGGATGTGTGTGTTTCCATTAGAGGAAAACATATTTCTGGATATAATAGAAAAAAGTAGAGGTAAAACAACGAACAACAAATGATGGCTTATAGAGAAAGTACTTAAGACGTCATTATGCAATATTTTTTGCCGAATAAAGTTTATGTGACCTGTCCACTTCTCATCTGCTGTGTTTTGCATAACCCAACAGGTGAATCAAATAACACTTTGGATCTGGTGTACTGAAGCGTACCGCAATTAGGATTTACAAACCTAGCACCGCTGCTTCGAGAGACACGCACTCTACGCCCTCTGCCAATCAAATCTTCATTAACGAAGCAAAATGCAAACAAGCACGAACTTTATTATTCGAACAATAAACTATGTGATCGAATTATGTTGTTTTTTGTCTAATGCAGCTATTTTGGTTCATAACACTAGACCAAAAACAGATCTAGTTCTACAGTGGATTCCGGCCCACTGAGAGTTTCTTGGAAACGAGAAAGCAAATGAGCTCGCAAAAGCCGGAAGTTGCGAAACGCAGACTTGCTTCCACAGTGCTATAAAGAGGCAAAGCCACTCATAAGACAATCCATAAAGACAGAATGGAGAGACTTGCACAAATAATACAAGTCAGAAAATGACAGCAAATACGAACGTGTTGTCAATAATATCCGAAATGTTGATTATACAGTGTTAATGGTAGTGCAGATATCTCATATCTTAAAAGTGAGAATCGTTAAAGTATCTATGCATTGAGTTTTATTTGATGGAGTCAAAACCTGAATCACGACAAAGATAACGGACAAGCATACCCAGGCTTTTGGAATGTGGCTGTTTAGAGACATTAGAGGAGTTTCTTGTAAAGATTGGAAAACCAACAGCGAAGTTCTGGAACAGCTCCAGGTGAGGCAGTTACCTCTGAATGAAATAAAACGCAGAAAAATAAAATATTTTGGTCTAGTCAAGCGCCATGCCAGTCTGCTAAAGGTTATTTTGGAACGCAGAGTAGAGGACAAGAGTGCTGAAGGATGACAGAGATAGAGATAGACAGACACCATCAGGATGTGGTTGGGATACAGTTTAACTGCGTGTACCAGCCTGGCTCTAGACAGAGACAGCTGGAGATACATTACCGCCAATATCCATTGAGTAGACAGCACTTGATGATGATGATTATGATAAGACAAACTTATCAGAGATGGGCAGACACAGAACCTCAGACTCAGAACAAGGTATTCCAGGGCTGATAAAAGTGAATATATCCGTTAAAATACCAGATTCTCCGTGGTTTTTTAAGTGTTAATTGGCATAAAATTGTAACATTTGCATTAATGATAATCCTCATAGAGGAAATCATTTTTAGAAACGCCACTTTAACATTTGTAAAGAGTTACAGAAGCACGTATCAAAGGTCCCACAATGATCAGCTTGCATCGCTGCATTTAATTTCCCCTTGATACCTTCTTCCGTGGGTAGAAATGTCGTGATGAAACCATTTCCAATGTTTGTTATTTGGCCATTGCAAGCAAAGATGGCGACATCATCAGGCGGTATTGTCTTGATGCTGTAACTCGCGCTATATTTGGACCCTAGTGAGGCAGAAGATACGCTGGTCATCAACCTCACTCTCTGGTCCCTAGCTACACATTGGACCAGTAATAAGACATAAGTGAAGACGACTCGATGTGGGATGTGGGGACTCTGGTCTCAACTCCTTTGATATCGGAGATCACTTGAAACTTCGTTAGTTTAAGTTAGTCCCGTTGCAGACACTGCCGTTGAGGATAAAGTGTTTGAGCGTTCATTGTACTAAGCCACAGCTCTGTGAGGCAGGGTAGCCAGTTCTCTTTCTCGCTGCCTCTTTTTTTGCCTAGTTGTCAGTCATGTACCCATTTACAGCTTAATGGAGTGGAGCCTCAGATAGTGAGAGTTGAACCTTTGCCATGAAAATCGAGCGCTCCGCCACTGCGCTAACGAGCCGCTCTAATTTTTTAAAATAATTAAAGTTTAATGTGGAGAGGATTGATGAAGGTCGTGTTGGATTATACAAGTTGTTCCGTTAAGTACAACATCTTCTGGCTGTCATTGTAATGGTTAGTCATGGCACGTGTGTCGCAAGGAAGAGTACACGACATCGCATTGTGTTGAACCTCTGTCAAGATGTGAATTGCATGCAGTTCACTACACATATGCCAATGGTATGTGTTGAAGTTGATGGTGTAATCCATTTTCAATGATGGTGTAAGTTTCTTTCATTAGTGAAACAGATGGTAACACGCTATTATTATAGAGCAAGACAGATTTCCAGCGCAGCTTGGACGAATCAATGAATATGTCTAGTCGTCTTCTTTGCAATGACATTGTTCTGCTATAATCAGACCCGCTATATCTATGCAAACACTGTAGTTTATCTGTCATTTGGAAGACAAAAAATGGAAAACAAATGGAAACAGTTTGGCTTGTTTTTGTGTGTGCCAACAACGACACACAGGAACACGGTCATTTTCTTCTTGAAAATCAATTGATGCAGTCTGTTTTTCATTTTGACAATCCCCGACCAGATTCGATACCAGGAACAACTGTTTTTATTCAGAGAGTGGTACATGCTTGGAATGCATTACCACATACAATAGGGGAAGCATGTTTAATTAATGCAGTTAAGAATACAGTGGATGCTCAAAGATATGTATAGATCAAGTGAATGTAACATAAATGGTAGTACAAATACTACATAGTCTTCTAATACAGTATAAAGAAGTTAGGTTAATTATTTTGGTTTTACTTTTGTCTCGTCATCCATAGTAGAAATAGTCAAATATATTCGAAACAGGGACGCATTTCACCTGAAGCAATTGGTACACTGGGGGCATAGTTTAAGATATACTTTAAAAAGATAAAACGTCACTTTCAGTTTTCGAAACACATTGCCCGATTAGCGGAGGCAATAAACAAGTAACATACATTGATATGATGTGTTGGTTCCTGCAAAACAACTGCTGCTGCAAAACGCATTAACTGCCCTCCTGGGTTCAACCATCATCGAAGATTGTTGGCACCATACGGACAAGCAAAGTGTGGGATACAATCCCGGTTCTGGTCACCGACCTTTTAACTAAGCTAAGCGATG
Source organism: Ariolimax columbianus (assembly GCA_036924085.1). Lineage (NCBI taxonomy): Eukaryota > Metazoa > Mollusca > Gastropoda > Stylommatophora > Arionidae > Ariolimax > Ariolimax columbianus. The sequence continues at coordinate 30,916,901 of JAVGWX010000009.1, forward strand.
TACTCTTTACTTATCATTGGTGCAGCAGGTCGCTGTTATGACAGCAACGTAATATGTCTAGACAGTTCAAACAACCCCGAAGGATTTGGAACAGCCTGCACTCGATGAATGAACAACGCAATTCATGACAAGAAGGACCTTCATTTGCAGAGACTGATGTAAATTACGTCATCATATTGACGCGCAAGATTATCTCCGTCTGGTGCGGAATCACGCGCTCGACCTATCGAACTACGGTGTAGCCCATCTATTCCTACCATAACCCACACGATATTACACTTTTCTTCTTCTGCGTTCCTTCTCAATCTCCCGCTACCAAGCCCCGACCACAGGACTATACAAGCAGCAGCATGTAGTCTGGAGACGATATATCTATTTTACAATGTTTAAATTAATGTTCGAGATTAGCAACCCGGTACATCCTTTATACCAATACACACACAAAATCATTTCAACTATTAATACGTTCAGAAAAAGAAGAATCATCGTATGGAAAACAAATAAACGCTTCACCTGCTGGCTGTTATGCAACAGATAGACTAAAATGCCAGTTTATACTACTAAAGTCACACTTAACTTTAGAACAGATTATACTTTATGATACTGTCACTTTCTACTAATATCACACTTAACTAGAAGATTCACAATTTGTGTTCCTAAAATACTTCCTTTTAGATAATCCAACTTTATCTAATTCCGTAAAGCGTACCTACAGAAAGATTCAAAACTACCTACTTCTGCCACATGTAGCTATTGAACTATCCAAAACTGCTTACTACTGTCACACGTAACTTTAGAGATAACCAAAACTGCTTACTACTGTCACACGTAACTAGAGATATCCAAAAATGCGTACTATTGTCAAACTTACTTATACAAGATCTAACATTATCTACAACTGTTACGCGTATCTATATACATTACAACACTTTCTATTTCTCGCACACGTTGCCTATAGAAATTCCAATACTTTCTACTTATGTCAATTGTACCAATAGAAGTTCTAACACTTTCTACTTATGGCACATATACGAATAGAAGTTCCAACACGTTCTACTTATGTCACATGTACATATAGAAGTATAAATATGCTCTACTCCGCTCACACGCCACTTTACACCACGTTCTACGTCTCACACGCGTCCCTATATACAGATGTCATTACTTTCTTCTTCTCTCACACATTCCTCTAAAGTTCCAGCATTCTACTTCTCTCACCCATTCCTATAGATTCCAGCATTCTACTCCTCTCGCGCACTCTTATAGAAGTTCCAGCATTCTACTTTTCTCACACATTCCTATAGAATGTCCAACACTGACATCTCATCTCACACCTTCCTATAGAAGCTAAGACACTTTCTACACGTCCCTATAGACGTTCCACTTTCCACTCATCTCACACGTCCCTATTGACGTTCCACTTTTTTCTCATCTCACACGTCCCTATAGACGTTCCACTTTCTTCTCATCTCACACGTCCCTATAGACGTTCCACTTTCTGCTTTTCTCACATGTCCCTATAGACGTTACACTTTCTACTCATCTCACACGTCCCTATAGACGTTCCACTTTCTACTCATCTCACACCTTCCTATAGAAGCTAAGACACTTTCTACTCATCTCACACGTCCTTATAGACGTTCCACTTTCTACTCATCTCACGTCCCTATAGACGTTCCACTTTCCACTCATCTCACACGTCCCTATTGACGTTCCACTTTCTTCTCATCTCACACGTCCCTATAGACGTTCCACTTTCTACTCATCTCACACGTCCTTATAGACGTTCCACTTTCTGCTCATCTCACGCGTCCTTATAGACGTTCCACTTTCTTCTCATCTCACACATTTCTATAGAAGTTCCAGCATTCAACTCATCTCACAAGTCCTTGTAGAATCTTTAACACGTTGTATCTCCTCTCCAACATCCCCATAGAAATGATAATATTTGTCACTTTTCTTACACGTTCCTTTATAAGTTATACCACTTTCTACTCCCTCCATATGTCCATATTTAAGTAATAACACTTTCTACTACTCCCATATGTCCATTTATACGTTATAACACGTTCTACTCCTCCTATATGTCCATTTATAAGTTATGCCACTTTCTACTCCTCCCATATGTCCATTTATACGTTATAACATTTTCTACTCATCACATATATCCTTATTTAAGTAATAACACTTTCTACTCCTCCCATACGACCATATATAAGTTATAACACTTTCTACTCCTCTCATACGTCTATATAGAAGTTGCAACACCCTGTACTACTGGCACAAATTTATTTATAAGATTAACCACTTTCTATTACTTTGACAGTTACCTAGAAAAGATACAAATCTTCTTATAAGACGCCCCATCACGACCTAGTTACGTTACCTGTATGAGAAATTGACTTTTGGTAACGACGTACATAAGTATAAATAATCCAACGGTTTCCAGTGCTCTTACTCACACCTCCAACACACTTAACACTTTCTTGTAATTAGATCCAACACTTTCTTGTAATTAGATCCAACACTTTCTTGTAATTAGATCCAACACTTTCTTGTAATTAGATCCAACACTTTCTTGTAATTAGATCCAACACTTTCTTGTAATTAGATCCAACACTTTCTTGTAATTAGATCCAACACTTTCTTGTAATTAGATCCAACACTTTCTTGTAATTAGATCCAACACTTTCTTGTAATTAGATCCAACACTTTCTTGTAATTAGATCCAACACTTTCTTGTAATTAGATCCAACACTTTCTTGTAATTAGATCCAACACTTTCTTGTAATTAGATCCAACACTTTCTTGTAATTAGATCCAACACTTTCTTGTAATTAGATCCAACACTTTCTTGTAATTAGATCCAACACTTTCTTGTAATTAGATCCAACACTTTCTTGTAATTAGATCCAACACTTTCTTGTAATTAGATCCAACACTTTCTTGTAATTAGATCCAACACTTTCTTGTAATTAGATCCAACACTTTCTTGTAATTAGATCCAACACTTTCTTGTAATTAGATCCAACACTTTCTTGTAATTAGATCCAACACTTTCTTGTAATTAGATCCAACACTTTCTTGTAATTAGATCCAACACTTTCTTGTAATTAGATCCAACACTTTCTTGTAATTAGATCCAACACTTTCTTGTAATTAGATCCAACACTTTCTTGTAATTAGATCCAACACTTTCTTGTAATTAGATCCAACACTTTCTTGTAATTAGATCCAACACTTTCTTGTAATTAGATCCAACACTTTCTTGTAATTAGATCCAACACTTTCTTGTAATTAGATCCAACACTTTCTTGTAATTAGATCCAACACTTTCTTGTAATTAGATCCAACACTTTCTTGTAATTAGATCCAACACTTTCTTGTAATTAGATCCAACACTTTCTTGTAATTAGATCCAACACTTTCTTGTAATTAGATCCAACACTTTCTTGTAATTAGATCCAACACTTTCTTGTAATTAGATCCAACACTTTCTTGTAATTAGATCCAACACTTTCTTGTAATTAGATCCAACACTTTCTTGTAATTAGATCCAACACTTTCTTGTAATTAGATCCAACACTTTCTTGTAATTAGATCCAACACTTTCTTGTAATTAGATCCAACACTTTCTTGTAATTAGATCCAACACTTTCTTGTAATTAGATCCAACACTTTCTTGTAATTAGATCGGGAAAAAACATTAAAAAAAAAAAAACTAGTAAAAGTTGATTAAGGTTGAGCTTAATCAAAATTTAAAAAATGGGTATGGTCAGATACCGCACCGAGACGAGAACACAAACAAAACCTACGTTACGACCAATAGGCCTTCATCAGGGACAACAACACTGAACTAACAAATCAACATATAAGAAAAAATGGTCAACTCATCTGTTTCAGGTGGGAGACGCTTTCTGTCTAAGCGACCTGTCGTGCCAAGTACTCGATAGAAACTGAAATAGGAGCGGTCAAACAAAAAGTGGCGGAATATGCCTGATAAGCCAAGCGTGGCCAAATAGTGGTCCAGATAGGAGAACAATGAGAAGGCAATATAAGCCGGGAGGGCGTGATATTGATATAAGAGAGGGGGGAAGAGAACTGATGGAAGAATGGGGGAGGCGGGGGGGGGGGGGGGGAAGAAGACAAATAGATGGGGGCCAGTGTGAGGGTTTAAGAAAAAGTATGGAAGATATTTATACCATGTGGTTGGAGACATCCCATACTAGAGATAAGTCTGTTCTCAAGGGCGAATCGATGACGATCGTCAGAGAAGCACGAAACTAGACCAGTGACACTGACGTCAGCCATACCCCGGTGCTCAGGACCATTGAAGTGGCTGGCAATTGGGGAACCAGTGCGGTTGCGGATGTCGTTGAGGTGTTGGCGGAAACGCTCCCGTAGTTCCATACCAGTTTCCCCAATGTAAGTCATACCACACTGGCGGCAGATGATGGAATAGATGAGGTTACGAGATTTGCATGTGAACCCCTCTTTGATGAAGAATTCAGCCTTAGGAAAGGTAATGGAGCGAGAAAGGATGACATGAGGGCAGGTAACACAGCCACGTGAATTTTTGCACGGCCTGGTGCCTGGGAGGCTATGAGGGCTGGTGTGTAGGCGACTACTGACCAGCAAGTCCCTCAGGTTCCTGTCACGCTTGTAGGCGACAAGGGGAGGATCGGGAAAAACTTCGCGAGTGGCAGGATCAGAGTGAAGGATAGGGAGATGGCGGAATAGGATATCCCGGACAGAGACGCTGTGAGGGTGATAGGTGAGGACGAGTTTCACACGGTCAGAGGGAGGACGGCGGGTGGGAGTGAGGGAGTCTTGGCGGGAGATAAGAAGAACCCGCTGAAGAGCGGAGGAGAGAGTGGTCTCAGGGTAGAGTCGCTTGCGGAAGAAGTCAAGCATCTCGTGGGCCCTGAGGAGGAAGTCGTCGTCATCCTGACATAGGCGTCGGAGGCGGAGGAGTTGGGAGAAAGGAAGCGAATCGCGGCAGGATAGGGGATGGGAGGAAGTGTAGAGGAGGTAGTTGTGAGCGTCAGTGGGTTTGTAGTAGACAGTGGTGGAGAGGCCTGAAGGGCAGATAGAGACAGTGATGTCCAGAAAGTGGACAGACGTGAGGGAAATGTCAGACGTGAACTTGATCGAGGGATGGAAGTCGTTGACAAAGTCGATAAAGTTGAGGAGATCCTTCTCCGACATGTCAGTCATACCAATCCCATCGTCGATGTATCGATAATACATCAAAGGAAAGGGGCCCTGGAATTGAAGCCAGATCAAGTGTTCCAGGTGACCCATGAACAGGCATGCGTAGCTGGGGCCCATTCTGGTGCCCATAGCCACACCGCTGATCTGGTCGAAGAACTGGCCATTGAATTCAAAGGTATTGAGAGTAAGAACGAGTTCTGCTAGACGGACGATGGCAGACGTGGAGATGGATGGGTTAACCCTTCGGTCAAGGAAGAAACGGAGGGCCAATAAACCGTCAGAGTGGGGGATCGAGGTGTACAGTGAACAGACATCAAGTAGGAAGAGACGATAGGTGTGGTCAGGGGAGAGGACAATGGTAGAGAAAGTGGTTAAGGCGTGGTTGGTGTCCTTAAGAAATGTGGGAAGACTCTCCACCATAGGTTGGAAGACACTATCCAGGAAGTCTGATACCAGTTCGGTGGGACAGGAACAGGCAGAGACAATAGGGCGACCTGGGTTGTCGGGCTTATGAATTTGATCTGTAATTAGATCCAACACTTTCTTGTAATTAGATCCAACACTTTCTTCAATCATATAACATAAATATTGAAGTTCACTGCTAGTATACAAACGAATAGATCAGCAGAGAAATGTTGTCTCTCCTCGTATGCATACTTTCAGAGAACCGCCTTCCCCAAAGACAGAATCACCGATCTAGGTGATGCTATTCAGCTAATCTGAGACACGGAAGACGCATCAATTTCGTTCATTGTTTACTCCTCAGTGACCAGATCGGAGGTCTGACAACTTTAGCCATGGGCTGTGTAAAATAGCTCTGGAAATCCCAAGCAGCTGGTGAAATAGAAGAAATAAAAACGCTGAACATTCAAATGAAGGTCGTGAACAGTGCTCAAGGGATGAAAAGAACTGATGAAGTTCCTGCTATCACTCCTAAATCAGTTTAGAGTATATGTCGTCTTATTTATTTCTTCTCTCCGTTCCTTATGAAGCATACGGCAGTAATTCTTTGGTCCCTTAGATGGGGCCTCTTTCAGTACTATGAAAGTTGTGGCCTATTATCGTATATGAAATTAACTGTTTGACTCAATTTACGAATTAATGATTAATACTGATTGTTTATGATTATTCTGGAACAAAGTATTGGATGAAAATCATAAGTGGTACATTAAGGAGTACTTACTGACAGCATCGGGTTGAAATAAGGGCTGGGATAAGTAAACCTGTTCTCGTCCTTTTGTTGGCTATAAATTAAAAAATGAAGACATCAACTGAGGAAAACGAACTTGTGTTAAGTAGGTACTATTGTCACAAAGGAAGGCCCAGGACTGCGCAGATGTATAGTAGTTGTGTCACACAGTCGTAGTCAAATGCAAGAGAACCGGTATGATCAAAGGACAATGAGCTAAATTTGGACTGAATATCAACATGAAGAAGAATAAGATCTTTAAATTCAACACTATCTGCAAGAACTAAACATGCTGGAGGGAGAGCAGTTGGAGGAAGGGAATACGCTTATCTATTCGGGTAGCTCAGCTGACACATCAGGTGGTACATATGCCGATGCAATGATCAGAGTTAGAAAGACAAGAAAGGTATTCTTGACACTAAACAACATTTGGGATCCACAGAAATGAAGATTCGCACCAACGTTATAATATCCAGCGCTACCAGTGTCAAGTCGGTGCCACTGTATGAAGGGCACACACGGACAACGATCATGGAGATACTTCTTCTTCTTCGTACGCTGTCAAACGTCAACCTGTATTTGCTCGAAGAAAGCGGTCATTCTGAGGCTGTCGACACTGCCAAGAGCTTGTCTAGTATCGCCACTGGTGATGGCCACATGCGCTTTCTCTGGTCCTCGTATGTCGGGCAGTTTTGCAGCAGATGTTCAGCGGTCATTTTCCCGGTACCACAAGTGCATTCGTCAGTGCCACCAATTTTCAGTTTATTGAATAGATGGTACCTCCGTCTATTGTGCCCTGTGCGAGTCTGAAGACCACGACCTGCTATCTTCTGTTCAGCTGGTAATAGGCATCATTTTTTGTGTAGCTAGTTTGTTCTGTTTCTCATTTGGCCATGTATCTGGCCCTAATAAGCCTTTTGGACTCTTCGTAGGTCACACTATGATCTGGTTGTGGTAGTCTTGCACCTTCTTTTGCCCCATGGAGATACAACAAGGACTTCAGACCTTCGTCGACAGACGCGTACAGAGAATAATGGACACAACGTGGCAGAGCATGGTGAAAAAGGACTTCATGTGAGACAGGGGTAAAGAACAACCACTCCAAGAACAAATTAAGCTTAGTAAATGGGACTGGATACCACATACGCTATGGAAGGCATTATCGAACGTAGCCAGACAGGCACATTTAATGGAATCCTCCAGGAAAGACATAAAAAGAGAGAGTGAGAGAGAAATAGATAGAGAGCGAGAGATTGAGCACAGCCATAAAATATACGGATACGATAATTAGAGAAGGAACTCCGATTAACTGATTGCACCTGGAGTGAAGTAGAAAGAGCAGCCGTGGACCGTGTTTGCTGGCGAGATGTTGTCAATGACCTATACTGCGAGAGGAGCAACTGACTTTTATTGAAATATTGATCGAATGATTGTCCGTTGGTAGACAATACACATAGAGGATACACATCTAACATATATACATAGAGGATACAAATCTAACAGATACACATATAGGATACAAATCTATCACATTCTAACGTCACACTTTTGTTTATGTGGATGCTCATGTAAGAACGAAAGGCTCTGCCATACGATGTGCACATATTATATGATGATAGCGTTTGTTTACTATGCGCCTGGTGATGTTTGACTGATTGTCTGATCTGGTCTGCCTTCGAAGGGTACTCCTCGCTGGTCGCAACACCATGTTTGACTGCACATCTCCAGGCACGCTATATTGAGGTGGATTTTCCCAGACCCGGCACATAATCAATGTCCATTCAGGCTATGATTAGAGGGCATTTTAGGTCGCCCTCTTTGATGTTTTTCTTCCCACAATTCATCAGACGTGCGTTTCTTTGGAAGTCGCTCATTGGCCACATGGGCAAGATGCAAAACTAACATTTGATGTGCCTTCCACATAGTTGCATGAATCGAGCTCCTAACATCACATGTGCATATGCACGATTGTCCCGATAAGTAAACGTGGAATGGTTGCAAAAATCATGCTGTAGAACCGTTATTTAAGTTCCAGACATGTCTAGCGTAGATGTCCATCTCTTGATCGTGTGAACTATGGTATGGAGGTGCGGTTGGTAGATCTTGTCTTTAGTTATATCAAACTGAGATTATGTACACATCATCTACTTGTGCGGCCTATTAATGTATATAATTTTTACGGATCCTCGAATGCCCTGTTTATAAATAACATGGGGCGATGAGGCAAAAGACACTGATCAAACAATGTTAGCCAGGGTCAAGAGAAATATACTGGCCAAAACCCTCAGCTGACGTCCTCGTTGGTCGTCCTGGAAACGGGCTGTCGAGAACAACAGTTTGGCTAACAAGGCGAGGTTCGATGTAGTCCCCGTACTAGTGAGTGATACGCAGACGAAGCCAAGCATTGCACAACCGATTAGATGACTCCATTCCACTTTATCAGCACGCTCAGGATGTCAGGAAAGCTACTACATTATGCCACAAGTTCTTTCATTTTCAAGGCACACAAAAGGGTTACCAACCCATTGTGGGCATTAGCAACTAACCAACCAACCATAAATAACATGCATTTCAGCTTCAAAACTCAGCTTTAGGCAGCAATATGAAAACGTCAGAAGCGTTAAGAATGGTGGACACTCAGAAAACGACCCCAAGTATACACTGATGATGACACTAGTAATGAAACGCATGCAGTACCAACAACAAACACAGAAGAAGTATTTTTAAATAAATATCAGCTCATACAGAAAAACAAAACTTTTTTAAAAATATATTCACTTGGCTTTATTAAAATAAGATAAGGTTTTATATTCGGCGAACGCATTGAAAGTAAATATGGCGTTCGTTATCAAATCGAGCGTGTAGCCTAGTCAATTGTGAGCTTGCTAAGACTGATATTACACTGTGCCAGGGTTCAAAATCCCGGACGGAAAAAAAACACAATACGGCATTGTTTGATCCTGTTACGACCGCTCAACCCAGTTGTAATTCAGTACCTGACGTATGAATTAGGGAACGTATAAACAGCAACGAAGGGAACTGGCCACCCGACCGCATATAGGCTGCGGCTTAGTCCATGAAGAGATATCTTCATCCCCGACGGCACCAATTGTTGCCGTGGTGCCAACCTTCACATTTAATCACATCGAGCGCCGCTAGGCTTGCACATCCATGTACAATCGATCAAAACGTGAACTTTTGAAATGATTTGAACATTCAACTATTCGATCTCTTTGATTCTCACATATTCTCTCATCTTTTACAATGATCTGATTTTGCGAATATGATTTTATAGACCCAACACGGTGTAGTGATGTGAACTTACACGTGAAACACATGGGGAATAAATCGTTTGACAAGGTAATGGACAAAACATAATGCTGTTAAGGTAACTTTAGCATGAGGATTTGTCTGACAAGAACTGGGGTAAACATGTGCCCAAACTGTGGCGATACAGTCTTTGGAAAGACGATAATCATATAGAGAAGTATATCTCTAACACAAAAACTGAACAGAAACAAAAGCGAAATGAAGTTTACCAACAAAAAAATTCGTTTACAACAAAACTAATACAGAATACAATGTGTGACCAGTCTTAACAATACATTGCTGGCAGTTTCTCCGGTCTCCTAGACAAACCTTTAACATTTCAGTTAAATATTCGCTAGGTTAAATACATATCCAATATGTTGTTAAAAACTGTTACGTATTATCGTTTGTGTTATTAGATGTCCATGATACAGTTATTTTTGTTATAATGCGTGTCGTGTAAGCTTTGGCATGGTGACTGGGCATTTGTTTGTGAAGCTTCTCTTACAGTGATCTTCAATCATGTGAATTTTTGTTGTTGATTATCCTATATTCTGCTAAAGGCGGCGGTTCTCAGCATTCCCCGTTGTTGTTTATCCTATAGTCTGCTAAAGGTCGCGGTTCTCAGCATTCCCCGTTGTTGTTCAATGCGTTGTTTTTCTTTTTTCAGGGGAGCACTATTAGGAGATGCAGAGTATCAGAAGGCACCTTATTGATCGTTCCGAGTGGTCGGTAGAGAACGTTATGTATGACAAAGACAAGAATATCACCACTGACACACAAAAGCCATGTCGTAAGAGTCAAATAACTATGCGACATAACATATCACCGGCTATGATCAGCTGGTTTGTTAAGAACAGCATAGATGGCATCTAACTTGCTAGTGTTTGGCTTGGCTTGGCTTCGTTCGTTCTCAATCTCCCACTACCAAGCTCTGAAAAGGCTTAAGTAGCAGAATGTAGTCCAGAGAACGGAGTGCGTTGTATTGTAGTTTACAGCTTGACTGCGATATTCACACCTTTTCTTCCAACACATCCGACTTCAACAAGCCTTTTTTGAGTACCGGGTTAGCATTCTCTCTTCAATCCCTTCTCCTTAGCCAGTCTGCCCTGTTGCAGCTTGTTATCCAGGATCACCGTGTGGAGGTGTAGAAGGGTCTTGACAGCTATGGTTCGCTGGCCATGACGCTAGCAGTCAGCTATGGGTCGCTGACCACTGCAGCCCATCCGCTGCTCAGCTCTGGTTCGCTGGCCCTGACGATAGCAGTCAGCTATGGGTCGCTGACCACTGCAGGCCATCCGCTGCTCAGCTCTGGTTCGCTGGCCCTGACGATAGCAGTCAGCTATGGGTCGCTGGCCACTGCAGCCCATCCGCTGCCCAGCTCTGGTTCGCTGGCCTTGACGCTAGTAGTCAGCTATGGGTCACTGACCACTGCAGCCCACCCGATGCTCAGCATCGCTGTGCTAGTGCTTGAGTCTATTAAGGTTGACTCGCACGTCGGTAAACCACCCTCCACGACACTTGTCGCACGCAGCGGAGTAATACGCTGCTCGAACCTAGCCAGCTAAGCAAGAAATCTTTCTTCCGGCTACATCTATTTCATACAAGAGCTGAGACCTGCACAGGGGCATCTGTCTCTGTAGAAGTACAGGTGGACTAAGAATAAGACCTTATGTTCAAACGCAACCTCTTTTCAGGTGCCCTGTGTGAACGAAATGTGACTTCTTGGACATTGTGCTTCGAATGACAATGTCGTTAGCCGTAACATCATTGATTGAACTAAAGATATATAATGTTCTGTCATCTGCCAAGACAGCCACCCAAAGTGTAGCAGGGAAGTGCAGTTGCATGTGGTCAAGCGGCTGAAATACTGGTCAGCACACGGCTTCAGCCAAATAAGCTGCAACAGGGCATCAATCATGAATGTATTGCCTATGAGATGTGTGGTTGTGAGACTAGATGATGTTCGCAGGCTGAGACAAGCCAAACAGGCAGTTAAGACACCACACCTTGAGGATTGACATGCTATGTGGGTTTATGTTATGTTTAACCATGAATAATTAATCAAATATTTCAAACAATTTCGTTCGTGTTTAAAAACGTCGACAAATCATACATTTCGTATTCATCGTCAGCAAAATAGAATGATATCCTACACACTACGCAGGGACTGCAGTGTCAAGTTGCATGTATTCTTCAAACCTTCCAATCTTCCAGCGGACACACCAAATATAATTAACGCTGAATCTTTTTTTAAAAATTGAATTGTCAATTATGATAAACTACTTCTGAATATACAGTATTCCAGACTTCAATCATTAAATCCATTAAAGCTATTTTCACAATCTATCTAAATTATGCTAGCGAACTGCAGTTGTACTTTTAACTGTAACGCCTGAGTAAATGCTAAACAGGTCTAAGTGTATAAATTGTCAAATACCTTCTAATATTCAGCGAATCCTTTATAAATGATGAGCTCTTTCCCATACTTTGTTCAATGATCATCCGCATTTTAGCTTTCGGATCTACACATGAGCTATACATTGTGTCTCTTTCCACTATCTTTAACACAATAACGTTTACTATCCTTCCTATACCGATTTCAGTATTTTACATGGTATTTTGTGCACTTTTGCAGAATACGTTTCTTGGGTACCTTTGTTTTATTTGATGTGCAGGTGTGCGTGTATGTGTTAAAGGTTAAGGTTAGAGTCGATATTATCGCCACAGGTTTCGCAATAAGGCTGGGTCTCTCTCCACAAACCGGTATGCTGTCTGATGAGTTCATCACACAAAGCACAAACTCCGTATCTCCAGCGATGAACCCAGTGATCTCCAGCGATGAACCCAGGGATCTCCAGCGATCAACGGAGGGATCTCCAGCGATGAACCCAGTGATCTCCAGCGATGAACCCAGGGATCTAAAGCGATGAACCCAGGGATCTCCATCGATCAACCCAGGGATCTCCAGCGATCAACCCAGGGATCTCCAGCGATAAACCCAGTGATCTCCAGCGATCAAACTAGGGATCTCCAGCGATCAAACCAGGGATCTCCAGCGATCAACCCAGGGATCTCCAGCGATCAACCCAGGGATCTCCAGCGATGAACCCAGGGATCTCCAGTGACGAACCCAGAGATCTCCGGCGATGAACCCAGGGATCTCCAGCGATTAACCCATGGATCTCCAACGATGAACTCAGGGATCTCCAGCGATCAACCCAGGGATCTCCAGCGATCAACCCAGGGATCTCCAGCGATCAACCCAGGGATCTCCAGCGATGAACCCAGGGATCTCCAGCGATCAACCCAGGGATCTCCAGCGATCAACCCAGGGATCTCCAGCGATCAACCCAGGGATCTCCAGCGATCAACCCAGGGATCTCCAGGGATGAAGCCAGGGATCTCCAGCGATGAACCCAGGGATCTCCAGGGATGAACCCAGGGATATCCAGCGATGAACCCAGAGTTCTCTGAATACAAATCGGTAACACAAACCGAGCGTCACAGTTCGAATTCGAACCCCGACCGTCTGAACACGAAGCAAACGTCCTGACCACTTCATACCAGACACCGCCCGATGTATATGTGTTGTATGTGGGTGTTGTATGTGTATGTGTGTGTATGTGTACATACAATCACCCATGTCGAAATGTCATTGAAGCTTCCATTAAACAAGTGTATTATTTTGATTATCTACGGTGAATAAAACCTATCGAGGCTGTCATTTGAGCATTACCTTTGCGCCATTTTCATCAGTCAGCAGACGGTAACTACTCCCACACGAGAGAGAGAGAGAAAGAGAGAGAGAGAGAGAGAGAGAGAGAGAGAGAAAGAGAGAGAAAGAGATACCGAGAGAAAGTGTGTATATGAAAGAGAAATGGACATACACTGAGAGAAAGAAAGCTAACACGTTCATCAGAAACACACACACAAACACACACAGAAACACACACACACACACACACACAAACACACACACAAACACGCACACACACACATACACACACACATACACACACACAAACACACACACATTTGAAAGGATGAGCTCTAGCAGTCAGCGAGATAGGGCTGATTTATAACGTCAGGGCCATCGAAACAGGTATGTAAAAATAGAGAGGGATAGAAGAGGGATGTATAACCTGATGACCAAAAATGCCTGCTGATGTGTCAGGCAAAATATTACGAATATCACAGCCAAGCTGTAAACTACGACACAACGCAATCCGTTCTTCGAACACCATACTGCTACTTGCAAAGTCCATTTCAGGGCTTGATGGCGGGAGTTTGAGAACCGTCAGGGCTTGGTGGCGGGAGTTTGAGAACCTTGAGGGCTTGGTGGCGGGTGTTTGAGAACCGTCAGGGTTTGGTGGCGGGAGTTTGAGAGCCGTGAGGGCTTAGTGGCGGGTGTTTCAGAGCCTTCAGGGTTTGGTGGCGGGAGTTTGAGAACCGTCATGGTTTGGTGGCGGTAGTTTGAGAACCTTCAGGGCTTGGTGGTGGGAGTTTGAGAGCCTTCAGGGCTTGGTGGTGGGAGTTTGAGAGCCTTCAGGGCTTGGTGGTGGGAGTTTGAGAGCCTTCAGGGCTTGGTGGTGGGAGTTTGAGAGCCTTCAGGGCCTGGTGGTGGGAGTTTGAGAACAAACGACGATAACGAAGAATAAGAAGATGAAGAAGCAGACGAAGAAGAATATATCTGAAATTTATTCGGACATCGGAACTCACCAGCTTGCTCATTATACTGCGTACTAATTATTTCTCACACTGAAGTTATCCTACCCAATGGACCACTGAAGTTATCCTACCCACTGGACCACTGAAGTTATCCTACCCAATGGACCACTGAAGTTATCCTACCCAACGGACCACATCGTGAGTTCATGCCTACGTCGAAGTCAACTTCACTGGGTGCTGTAGATCACTGTGACATCATCAAATATGCTCGCCAAGCTGTCAGTTTATAAATGTGTAAACACAGCCCGTTTCCATGGAGATGACATGCATAATAAATTGTTCTGTATTAACATTTTCTGCACTTTCCACTATCCAAGTGAATAAACGTGTAGCGGATGTAGAAGGGGGGGATTCAACAGCCTGACAAAAGTAGTGAAACCAACGATCATGCATGGTCTGGCATGCTGGTCAGAAAAGGGATGGCTAATACCAACCCCAGAACACACAGCTCAGATCACGCGATGACGACTGCAGTGGGCATGAGCAATCCATGTATCCACTGGTCACTTTGTGACAAGACTACCCGACTGGAGATATGGTTTGGCCTCAAACAAGAAGCACTATTTCGTTGAGAAACGAGTCGCTTATGAATGATGAGTTATGTTGTATGACCACACACAAGCTGAGACAAAATACATGTATGTGCAATGACGTTTTTACTATTTTTATTTAAAAAAGAAAAACACTTTTGTTTTCACACATGACGAAGGTTAAGACAAACCAAACAAATTGAGATCAGGTTCCAAAAAGCAAATGCAATTGCATACCAGGTGTCGTCATTATTGAAACATCCTAACATAAACATGTCAACAAAAAGTCTGTTGAACAATAGTATATGCATGCAAACGTGCCAAACGTGGACTTTAACAAAAACTCTAGAAACAAATATCACGACATATGAGGTAAGATGTCTGCGGAAAACAATCAACATAAATAGGAGATATAAAATGCGCAGTGAAAATGTGCGAAACATCACTGAATATATTTCTGAAGAGAGAATACAGTAGTTCGACCTCCTAATTGAAAATACAACCTGACAAAATACCCCTGTACGAATATAAGGCAGGTAAATCGGGTTGTCGCAACAGTGGTACAGCGAACGTCTCGAATATTATACATCTTCATGGGATGACAGTTACTTCAGTGGCGCGTTTGGCAGTGGACAGAAAACTACAGCTCCCAATGACGTCTTAAGGCACATGTGTATAAGACAAGACATAACAAGAAAAGACAAGACGTTCCTACCCCGTCAAACAGATAGAAAAAGTCTGATACGTGATTTTTTTAAAATATTCAGTACACAAATCTCATAACAAAACCTCATATAGTAACGTTGATGTCATTATAATCCTGTGTTTGCGGTTCTTGCGATCTTTTGTCTACAGACGGAAATATTATCTAACAAAACAACGACAAATAAAGAAAAGCGAAGGCACTCTATTCAAGCATGTGTTCCCTATTGATTTATCCTAACTAAACAACTTTATATGTTGCATAACTGTGCTCATTATATTAAACCTTGTCTGTAAATGTCACATCTAAGAGAGCCCGTAAGCTAGCTCTAGCCGGCGTTTTAAATCTCTCTTTAATTCTCTAGAGTAATCTTCTTCATGAAGAGCCGTGCCGAATGGCGTGGACGATCAAAGAACTATACAATTTCAAGTACGTAGAGGTTAGTCTCAGTACATTCATGGAGTTGTTCCCTCCGGTTGTTACTTCTCTAACCTCAAGGAAGTGATATTTATGTTCCAATAACCGAGAAAAAGGAGTATGCACACAATAGATCATTGTATCGTATACCCGGTATTCTTCTATACAGATTACTTTCCAAACCCAGAAGGCTATTTTATTCTTCACTAGTGTTTTAAAGTTTCAAAAAGGAATGTTTCCCTTATTCGCGAATATCTTCTTCGTCTTCTTTTGTTGTCTCACTTTCTACCGGGTTGTAGCCCAGTGTCGTGGCATGTATTTGTCTTTCGCCTCTCTCGTGGCTGGTGTAACATTGTTCTCCATTTTACAGCACGTCTCTTTCACGCTGTTTATCCACCTGTTCCTTGGTCTTCCTCAAGCCCTTCTTCCTGACGATCTCATGTAGAAGGTTGCATGAACAAAATGGTCTAGCTGCATTCTCACAATGTGACCAAACCAATTCATTATCTGCTGCTCTGTGTGCCGTAGGCAGAGAATTGTTCCAACCTTCTCCCGAATATTTATACTTGTGATTCTGTCTCTTCTGGTGTTGTTAGTGACCTATCAGAGGCACTGCATTTGGCAGGTGCCTTAACTTTCGTTCCTGGGCCTTATTCAATGTCCATGTTTGGCACTGATAGCACAGGGTTGGGATAAAGATACTATTTATTATCTGATGTTTGGCTTGAAGGGAAATCGCGAGGTGCCTTAGTAGTGGAGACAGCTGGTAGGTGACAGCATTTGCCATCTGCCCTCTATTCTCAACCTCTTTGTCGTGTCTGACATTCTCAGTAAAAACAGTTCCCAAATACCTAAAATCTGTATCTGTGTAACTGCTTTGTATTTTTTTTGTTCATTCACATAAATATCAAGTGTGTTATGCTTTCTACCTATATTCATTGCCTCTGTGTTTGATGTGTTGATATTCATATTGTACTTTTGACAGTTCAAGTAGAGGGAGTCAATATGACTGTAGGTTTAGTTTATTGGAGTGGATGAGACATTGTTCTTGTGCAAAAAACAATTCGTTGGTGCTTTCCTGTTCTGTATTTGATTCCTGGGTGATTTTATTCATATAAGTGGCAAAGAGGAGTGGTGAGAGAACCCTGTCTAACGCCTGACAAGATAAAGCAAGACATGTTCAAAATCCTTTTCTCCCAATTGAACCTGCCTTTATCTCATCAATTATGCCTTCTGTTGAAATGAGCTACAACATTCCTCTTCTGCTAGAAGGCTGAAAACATCAACATGGCGGCCTACAGAAGATACACATGGACAATCTTGGAGTCACGGATCAAACGTGATTCTCATCAACGTCTATAGTAGCAGTTAAACAAGTAAACAGATTCTGAAAGCATACCACACGTTTGTGTTCAAGATACAACAATAGCAGTGTCATACATATATAATATGTTAATTATTTGTGTATACTTTACTCATAACTAGAATATAATTGTAAATATATTACTTTCCTTATTTAAATATTTAAAACCGTATGTATATATTACATGCACATATTATTTATTTATGACATATATATATATATATGACATGATCATCATCATGTAGCATGCCCTTTATAGGACTTGATCCTTTTTCTGGAAGTTCTGAAAGTCGACCATGATTCGAAGCCATTGGTGCAACAGAACATAAAGGGACGACTACCTGCTAACCAGGTGCTGAGATTTAAATACTTTTCAATTGAACATTTAGTTCATCATAGTAACGTAAGTGGTTTCCTGTCGTATACTGATAAATAGCAATGCCTTGATAACGTATAATGAGTCAGACGTATAAGAAATGGTAAACATGGAAGTTAATAAACAGGAAAATACATGTCTAGGCTTAACTGATAAGAAATCAGATGTGATAGTAGTAACTACGAAGCACATATATCCAATACGATGTATAAGGTGAATTAGAGGAAACTAAAAGAAGTGCATTCAACACATAGGCACCAATACTAATTTTGGTGTAGATGCACATGCACTATTGAACATAATAGTCAAGGCAAAATCAGTCTTCCAGAGTATGATCGGAATCGTGTGTAACAAAAGTTTATCACTTCATTTAAGGAATATAGTTCTCGGATGCTAAGTGAAACCAGTACTAACGTACAGCAGCGAGTCATGGACAATCAGCTGGCAAGTACATGGATCATTGGAGGCAACGTTAAATTGTTTGACAAAATGCTGGAAACGTCATGAGCTGCATGGCAAACTAATAACGTGGTTCTCGACAAGGCACAAGCACAAAGACAGATAATTAAACACAAACTCAGGTCGTGGCAGTTGTTCTTGTTCAGGCATCGCATAAAAAGATGCAGGTTTGAGCCCACACGGACAACGGGCAGAACACGAAAAGTGGATAGCTTGAAGGCATGTCATGTGAACAACAGCGGAACTGGGAAACGATACGCGTAATATGAGAACATGTAGGTCCACAATCGCCAGCGCCAACCAGCAGGGCACTTGATGATGATTAATAGTTAGTTTACTTTCGTTAATTGGATGTGGCCCTATAGTGTATGCCCTTGGTGTGCTAATCTTCATATAACATCATTTACAGGCTGAACCAAGTGGATATCGTAAGTGTCCTTCTCTTTATGTGTTCAGTTTAACTCGCTAGGTGTTATGTTGCTTCTGGTGTTGATTTGTGAACGTAAATGTTGAACAGAAATCACAAAGTAAACAAGTGGTAACACTTATGTTATATCGACATCATCAGTGACTCCCTCAGTCGTTTCTATTATATGTTCATACACATGGTATGTCACTCTAATATGGCATAAACCATGTCGTTGTGTTCCGTGATAATCTATTATCGACTAGTTTTACATAATACATGTTGTTGTTCTCTGTGATCATCTGCTATTGTCCAACATTATCTATACTGCATGTCATTGTGGTCCAAGATCTTCTTCGACTGTCCACTAATATCACATAACGCTTTGTGCTCCTTGGCTTTCAGAATGAATTCAAAGCTGCCTAATGATGATTTAAAACTGTTATATTTACATTATTGTGAAATCACTTGTTTCTTTAGCTTAATTGTCATAACATGAATAATGCATATTTACATCTCATTCTCACACGGGATTCAATTTCCACTTAGCTCATTTGAGATTTCCCAACTGGCCTCATTTTTTTGCGCGTACCTTTTCTCTTTTTGACTCGGTAGTGATAATGATACAAAATGTATGTATCACATTCTATGTTACTAATTTAGAGCTTCTAGATATGTACTATTATTGCTTGTTGCCCAGAGACAAGCAGCTGAAAACCTTACACACCTTTAGGAACAGGCAGAAGAGCAAGTGGTCATTCTCACAGACGCCATCTAAGTGTTTGCGGCTCTCAGGAACAAGCACAACAGTTAACCCGAAGCTGTGGCAGACTTCACTCAAACACCTGTCTCAGTGCTTCAAACAAAAGCATATTCTTGTGGATACCAGCCCACTGCAACACTCCAGGCAACGAGGAGAAGGATGGACTCGCCAGAGAGAGGGAAATTATGCAGCAGAGTGATACATAAATCCCATACAATGAGACGAAATCAGCCACCATGGCATCGTACACTGCAAAATGAAAAAAAAAGACCACACTGGCCACATAGAAAATGATGCCTACTACCAACTCTCCAGAACAGGCCAGGCGATCATTTCCCGGATGCGCACAGGACACAAACAGACTGAGATGTCATATGTATAATAAGTTCTAGATTCACACAACAGACCTTTGTACCTGGAGCACAGCCCCCATAACAGTAAAACACATTTTGCAGTCCTGCCCACTGTGTACCGACACAAGAAGTAGCATTTGGCAACAGCCAGTTTCCTTCTACCAGAAGCTCTTCCGAATTACACGGAGCCTTGAGTCAGCTGTTGCCTTTGTTAGAGTCATTGAAATCGAGTGTCTGAAGATGAGCGAAGAGAAGACGAAGTAGCCTGTGGATAATTGTTCAGTACTCGTCTTTCTTTCCTTCATCTTCTGTCCAACAGCTTGATTTCCTAGCCCTCCCACCCCCACCCCTTCCCCCCTCCCCTCCGGTTGTTATGGCGCCCGTTCCTGGTAACTTAATTCTCCTGCTGTTGTTACATCTCGTTATAGTTCTTGAAACAATATATCAGGTTCTAGCTTATTCTTGTGTCTTGCGATACATATCGATTTATTTAGTGCATTTTGTGTTGAGATATTCGCGCAGTACTCTTGCGATCGCTGTGTTATTGTAGTGGTCGTAAAATATCGGTGATCCATTTTTGTATGAATTAATTAAAAGCATAATTATTTGATTTCTACCTCTTTGTCGAAAAATGGTTGATGCAGCAACAAAGCTCTGGTCTATTAGCACCATTGCTGTAATATTTATTTTAAAAATAGCCACGCTCATGATTTTCTTCTTCTTTCTTCTTCTTCTTCTTTTTCTTCTTTGATCGTTCTCAATCTCCCACTACCATCCCCGAAAGGGCTTGAGTAGCAGAATGTAGTCCAGAGAACGGAATGCGTTGTGTCGTAGTTTACAGCTTGGCTGCGATATTTGCACCTTTCGGTCTAACACATCCGACTTCGGCAAGCATTTTTTGAGTACCGGGTTAGCATTCCATATTCGATCCCTTCTCCTTAGCCAGTCTGCCCTGCTACAGCCTGTTATCCAGGATCACCGCGTGGAGGTGTAGAAGGGTCTTGGCAGCTATGGTTCGCTTTCCCTGACGCTAGCGGTCAGCTATGGGTCGCTGACCCCTGCAGCTCATGCACTGCTCAGCATCTTGATCCCCTTCTTCTTTCGAATGTCCTGTCTGTGACTATGAGCGCCAAGTTATGAAGAGATTTCTTGATCGGGTCCTAGTGTGTACTTCGTACAATGAGAGCGTTACCGCTTCTGTTATTTCTGCTATCCAATTGTATGTGGTCGGCCGTTGTGTAAGTATTAATTGTATCTGTATAGCATTCCTTCTGAGGAATAACATCTGGTATTTAACGTGTAACGTTGCAGAACCATTTGGTTTGCTGTCTCTTGATGAGGTATTGTATTTGTGTTATATCTACTTGTTTCCTATTATCTTTGTTTTTGATTCGATGCATTCTTGTTGTTTCAAGCATTCAGCGTAGGCATTTCGTCTTTGATGTTACACTGTTTATTGTGTATTTGTTTGTCAGTATTCAATATTGGCAATGATAGCACAATGTGGGTAGGAATATCGTGTTGTATAGTGTTCATTTTGTATCAATTGTCCCGTGCTACCTTGTGATGTCAGGGACATTTGCCCGATGATTTGACTTACTTTATTGCATCTGTGTTGGCTTTCAGCGTTTCCTTTGCCATCTGTTTATATTATGTTACCGAGTAACGCAACATTATTCACATGTTGTGTTTGCTGGTTGTTTTACATATTTTTGTGTCTATATCTTTTCTTGCTATCGTCATTACTTCCGTTTTCTCTATGTTGACTGTCATACTGTGCCACATTATACAGGTGCCACATTATACAGGTGCCTCATTATACAGGTGCCTCATTATACAGGTGCCTCATTAAGATTGTTTGTTAAAGGTTGTTGTTATTGCTCGGTCCTCAGCAAAGACGCGTTCGTTCAAGTGATCACTGCTATTGTTTTCCTCACTAATATTGACTTTGTTTACATATTGCTTTTATATGTGTGATGTACAGGTTAGTTTTCTTCTTCATCTACTTCTTCTTCTTCTTCTCCGTTTTACTCCTCAGGGTTAATCATCCTGAAAATAACGTTTGGGACGTTATGTCGCAGTTTTCTACAGCAAGACACCGATATCTGCGCCTTTTGGTCCGCCACATCCGATTTCATGGCATCATTATTGGAACCGGATTTGTTCTTCCTTTTGACTCTTATCTCGTCGTGTGTACTTCCTTTTGACTCTAATCTCGTAGTTTGTTCTTCCTTTTGGCTTGATTCTCGTCGCCAAGTAATGCTAGTGCAGTGTGTTTCCAGGGCCGTCACTACGAGGCGAAGTATGGTTTGGCCAGAATGTGGTTCACTGACCATATTGCAAGCAGCTAGTTGATGTCAGCTTATTTGCTGTTGCACCTTCGACCCCAAATGGTCAGTTTATATACTAATGTTGAGGATTACGTTATATTTTTAGTGTCTTTGTTTGGTTAATGTATAAATTAGTGTGTGACGTTTCATCTAATTTATTTAAACTTTATGATGTTGTTGTTAGCTATATATTGAATAATCAAGACGTCAATCGAGGGAACCATAGTTGGTTTGTATCAATGGACACTCTTGACACAATTGGAGGCCCCGGACTATGTATATTATCCAGTACTTTTGTCCCACAGTGATTGCCAAATGCAAGCTAAATTTGACACGGTGAAAGAACAATCGGTCAAATTGGAACTGAATATCAACATGTAGTAAACCAAGGTAGTTTTTTAAATTGTTTTTGGTTTCTTTCTTCGCCTTCATTCTCTGATAACCAAGACCGTGTGCGTTTACTGTAGTTTTTATTTGCGCCTGTCGGCCGAGCGCATCCGACGTCACATGCATTATATGTAAGGATCTGCTTCCTCCTGCATTTTCTAAGAGTTAACTACCCCGGGGTAACGGCCAGTGCTGCAATGGGGATCGAACCCAACACCTTCAGGTATAGAGCCGTCTCATTTAACCACTAGCCAGCGCCGTCCCCTACTAAGCTAATTAAACTGAGCACTATCATCGAAAAACCAATCATGCTGGAGTGAGAGCAGTTAGAAGAAGTAAATACCTTTATCTACTTGGGCAGCATATCTGACAAGCCAGCGGATACATGTGCAGATGTAATGATCATAATTGGAAAGGCAAGAGGGGTATTGCTGACACTAAACAACATATGGAGATCTAGAGATATTAAGATTCACACAAAAGTTAGAATATGCATCGCTAGTATCAAGTCGGTTCTTCTTTGTGAAGCAGAAACACGGAGAACAACCAAGACAATTCAACAGAGGTCCCAGCCCTTTGTTAACAGATGCCTACAAATGATAATAAGGGGGAAGTGGCAGAAGATGGTGATGAATGAATGCGTTTGGGAAAAGAGCAAATAACAGGCGAAAGAGAGGCAGACCTAAACATACATGGACAAGAGAACGCGTGAGAGGCAGAAAGAGCAACAAGACCATGCATGCTGGCGGATGTTGTCAGTGACCTATGCACACAGAAGAGTGCCGGGCTTTGATTGTTTGATTTATTTATGTTCTGATATGACTGTTACTACTAGAAGAAAGAATGTCTTCTTATTTGATCACGCTAAACGCAAACATGCAGATGTTGGTCCCCATTCCAGATGTACTATTTACTTTACGTATATTGCATCAGTAAATAGATGATGGCAAAAGACCAAGATATCTTGTCTATGGCGAATTACAGTTGGGCAAAAGGTGTCGGGGCAGGGCACTACTTCGGTACAAAGATGTATGCAAGCGGAATATGAATGATGCAGGCATCGAAATGGAATCATGGGAATAGGACTCCATGGATCGTATGTCACGGAGGGGCAGCATTACGCATGGACTACAGACAAAGGATATACTGATTGCCGCCAGGCTAAGGACTCATCGTTTGAGAAGACACGTTCAGCATGCAATGCCGCAAATGATCCTCACTTTCTTTGCACACACTCTGGAAGACGCTTTTCAGGTCGAATTGGTCTTACGAGTCATATGCGTTATCGACATGGACTGTAGTTGCGTATCCTTTTTTGTCAACGCACAATAACTATCGTTTGACAAGACGGAAAGAACCAATGAATTTCAAAACGCAGGAATATATTTGAGTTGTTGGCCTGAAACTTGATTTTAACAATCTGGTATGACCAACGGATGGGCATCTCAACGTCAACATATAATTAACAAGCGCAAGCTCCAATTTACCCAAGTGTAATCGGGTAACTGCCTCACATTTATGAAATCGAAGGTAACTATGAAGAGAACTGGTCACCTTACATCACACAAAAACGTACAACATGAAAAGCACAGCCTCTGAAATGTCACTGATACACACATACACACATACACACATATATATAAAGCCACCCCGACGTCACTTAATTGTATGATACAATTAACAAACACTCTGAATAATACGTCACTCGACATGTTTCGCAATTATATGCGAAAAATCAACAGACAATCTATGAAACGTCGATGCAGACGTTCATCAAATATATGCTACAATCAACAAACGCACTATAAGAAACTTGCCCAGACGCCACTGAATTATATCAGACAATCAAAAACGCACTATCGTAAACTTGATCCTAGACGCCATTGAATTATATGAGACAATCAGCAGACGCACTATCGTAAAATTGAACACAGACGCCATTGAATGGTATGAGACAATCAACAGACGCGTTCTATAAAACGTCACCCCAGACGCCACTGAATTACACGCGACAATCAACAAACACGCTCTATAAAACGTCGCCACATACATTAATTATACGCTACAATCTACAAATATACTCTTTAAACTTGTTTCCAGACGTCACTGAATTTTTGCGACAATCAACAAACGTTATATCAAACCATCATTAAATTATCTGCGATAATCAACATACACTATCTAATAAATATCACCCCACACTTCCTTGAATTATAGGAAACAATCAACAAACATTATATATAAAACTTGATCCCAGAAGTCATTGAATTATATGGGACAATGCACAAACAATATATATCAAACGTCACTCCAGAAGTCACTGATTTATATGTGACCTTCCACAAACACTCTCTATAAAACGTCAGTTCATACGTCACTGAATTATAAGCTACAATCGAGAAACACACTATGTAAAACTTGATCACATACGTCACTGAATTATATGCTACAATCAACAGACACTGTTTGTTAACCTTACTCAAACTAAATCAGAGCCGGACGTACATAAAAGCATTCAACAAATCACAAACATAAAATCTTTGCACTTGATCAGTTCATTCATTCATAGTGATATAATATTTCCGGCCATATCCCAGAGGAAAACGTATGACGTCATTGGTCTAATTACCAGTGCACGGAAGAGGAAGTGGATTTCTGATTTGTGTACACGTCCGTGGTAATTCCTCTACGCGGTAGAAGACTCGACACGGTATGCACACTGCGTCATTAACACGGGCTACACGCCTGATGTATGTGTGGAGTAGCCTCCAGGGTTAGAAATGTGACAATAATAGAACACATACCCCAGGATATAAGAATACACGAGTAAATAATAATTGGTTTTCCCAAACATCAGAAGACACTATTCCATGTGTGCTCAGATCAATTTTACATACAGACAGAGTGGTATCGAGATAAGGTATTCGCCTCGCGTGTCGAAGGTCGTGTGTTTCAATCACGATGGTGACCGGGATTTCTTTGACGTGGATCTTCGTGTAAAAATTCACCTGATCTCTGGATAGTGAGATCTGATTACCGCGTGCACTGTCGAGCATGTTAAAAATTCTTTGGCAGTTAGAAATCGAAATGAGTAGGCCGAACGGACTCTGCTCGGGCACAATTAAAATTAAAAATACAACCAATTCATTTGAACCTTTCCCCGCGTGGTTTGTTAAGAGCAGCTATAGATGGTGCCTAACTGACTGCGGGTCTACTTAGCTCTAGTGTTTGAGTATATTAAGATGGACTCGCACATCGGTAAAAACAATCCTCCAAGAAACTGCTATATACCGACTCTATAGTCTTCTTAAGCGGTGGCTGTAGTCAGGAGGTTAAGACACTCGCCCCTCATAGTGATCACCGGCAACGTTAAGCGATCGAATTATTCCGCAAGATTCAAGCGACTCCAGGTCTCACGGGAGGTAAGGCCAGAGTGCCTGTTTCCTGATTTACCTACAGTCGTCTCGACTAATAGTCTTGCCACTGATCCAGGGTAACTCGGGACAAGAGTGAGATTGATGATCAGCGCATTCAATCCCTCACTAAAATTCAAATGCAACGCCGTCGGATGTTGTCATGGACAGTAACTGTTGTCAACACATTTTTATCAGCTGAATGGATCAGTTTTATTTGGCATATAATACTATATCTGCTTTTGTCTCAACCTTGTAACTCGATTGTAGAAATATGTTGAGTAAATTGATTTATTGAGTGACTCTATTAATGCATACGGTGTTGCTGAGTCTGCATTCTTGTTTTGTTGTCTTCGTGGTCGTGTCAATTATCTTGATAATAATTACGAAGCAATGTAAGCAAATCCGAAAATATTTTTATTTTTTTATTTTTAAAAAAAGATGCGCGTAGACCAGAGATAAAAAAAATTATTGATTATGACAATGAATGTTCACATGTGAAGAACTTTTGAATTCTTGTGTTTATTTTGCGGCCGGTGAGCTTGAGAATTCCGGGTGATTGTTATTTTGTCGTGTGGATGCCTGTTTGTTCAATTTTAAAACCAAATATAGTTCTATGATTTTGTTTGTGATTCATAAAAAACACTTATGTTGTTTTTGTTGTGGTTTCACTTGCATGTCTTTCAAAAATGGATATTTTTCATGCTGTGTTTTCCATTTCCACATTTACAGTTACATACAGTCACACTTAAATAGGTCAAACGTTCGAATTTAGGGCTGTCCAATACTTCCATGCCGTTTGGTTGTTCATTATGTATGTTACTCGAGTAGCAGGTAGATACTTGTCTTGTGATCGGCGTCACGAATAAATAAGCTGAGGGTGAAATACATGCAACGTAAAAATGTACGAGGGAGGTTCAAATCTATTCGGGACTTTTTGGTCTAGTTCTACTGAATGGGTTATAGCATGCTGGAGCTACTATCATTAGTTAGGGACACTTGTGGTATATTACTGCCAGGTGGCCCCCGTGCCAGGGACCAGTCACGTGGCAGATACATAAAAATTACGGAAAACATTGTAAATGATCCATGAAACAGCGTGTTGTGATGGTTTTTTTGTGAAAGAAAGCGTGAAACCTGAGGAAATGTGCAGAAGACTGCAATTACAATACGGCGATGAAAAATTGAGCCACAGTAAGACATTTGAATTGTCTAAACGTTTTAGAATAGGCCGCACATCCTTCAGAAATGATCCAGGCCTGGTTTGATCAGAAAAGGCATCCTGCTCCTGCAAGATGACGCTGGATCTCATGCGACTCATCTCACTATGTGCCATCTGCAACAAAATCGGCTGGGAGGTATTGCCACATCCAGCTTACAGCGCAGACGTCAATCTAAGCGATTTCTACATGTTTGGACCACTAATACAATTCATAGGAAGTCAACATTTCATCACTGATAACAAAATGAAACAGAATTCCTGGATTGGTTCAGAAATACTGACAAAACTTTATGCGCGGAATCTTTTCAAACATTAATTGAACGCTGGGATAAGAACATAAGCCTTGCAAGAGAGTCCCGGTTTGACTTGAACGTCCGTCGTAGTGTTATCATGAACGACATACATTTTGTATAATCAAGAGCACAGAGGAGCAGATCTGAGAAGTGATGCTGCCTACATGAATTAAACAATAAATACAATTAAATAAACTGTACCGAGTGGTCCACCAGGGTCTTTGTGTATGATAAGGACAAGAATAGCACCACTGCCACAAAGAGAGCATGTCGAAAGGGTCGACTAACTATGCCACATGCCATAACACCGGCCATGGTTAGGTGGTTTGTTTAGAGCAGCTCTACTTTGCTCTAGTGTTTGAGTCTATTTGGATGGACTCGCACATCGGTTAACCATCCTCCTCGGCATTTGTCCCGGTGCAGCGGAGTAATACGCTGCTTAAGCCTAGCCCGCTAAGCAGGAAAACCTCCTTCCGACTACATACAGCTGATACCAGAGGTGGTGGACCTACACAGATGCATTCACCACTGTTGAAGTACATGTCGACTAAAAACTAAGAACTAATAAAGAAACGGTCGGAGTATAACAAGGGCAGCATACTCAGTCTGTCTAGAGTATGACATAAAGATTGATTGTGATAGGACATACACTTTGACAACCAAACGTCAACCGACACAGGGTAATTTCCACACTAGCAGCAAAACCCGAAAGTAGCTACGGGAATTTCCGAATCTGGGAAGTGTTTTCACTGACGACGGCAGACTGGACATAAATATATACAATATAATTCAAAAGGCAAACAAGGTGTAATACGAGCTAGCACCCATACTGAAACATGCAAGTGACGCTATGTTTACTAAACAGACGCTGATAAACACGTTGATGATCCATAGATAGATAGAGGGGATCAAAGAAAAACTCTAAAAGATTAACATATCGCTAGCACAAGCCTCCCGGGTAACGAGAACTGTATGGATTCCATCTCTGTGCGACACCACAAAGAAAGAGCAGTAGGGCAGACGAAGACAACTAGTACGTGCATTTGTGTACATCGCTAGTGCGGATGTCTATCTGGTTGACGTGTAAAATGTGTTTTATATTTCCACGTGTGAGCGTCACTGACTTCCCATACATTCTATACCAGGCTGATAGACTTGATCAAGGAAGTACGTATTCCTTTATTGGAAGTGGTTTTGGATTATGACAAAAGTCTTCTATAGCATTCATGTGCCGCAAGCTTTAACTGCCGAACAAATTCGAGGCATTGAGGACCAATTACCGCGACAAATAGAAAATATAAACGAGGGTCATTCCATAAATAGTACCATTATGTTACCGTGCTAAATAACATATGCATTCAATGTACCATACGACAAACTGATTCAATCTTTCAGACATTGTATGTCAGTCTTTGAGGAAGTCATACGACAAACTGATTCAATCTTTCAGACATTGTATGTCACTCCTTGAGGAAGTCATACGACAAACTGATTCAATCTTTCAGACATTGTATGTCACTCCTTGAGGAAGTCATACGACAAACTGATTCAATCTTTCAGACATTGTATGTCACTCCTTGAGGAAGTCATACGACAAACTGATTCAATCTTTCAGACATTGTATGTCACTCCTTGAGGAAGTCATACGACAAACTGATTCAATCGTTCAGACATTGTATGTCACTCCTTGAGGAAGTCATACGACAAACTGATTCAATCTTTCAGACATTGTATGTCACTCCTTGAGGAAGTCATACGACAAACTGATTCAATCTTTCAGACATTGTATGTCACTCCTTGAGGAAGTCATACGACAAACTGATTCAATCTTTCAGACATTGTATGTCACTCCTTGAGGAAGTCATACGACAAACTGATTCAATCTTTCAGACATTGTATGTCACTCCTTGAGGAAGTCATACGACACACTGATTCAATATTTCAGACATTATATGTCACTCCTTGAGGAAGTCTTCCAAATGCTAATGTAGAACGATAAGGATACCAACAGACAAGGATACATGTTCAATCAGCATCCAAATTATCCAGAAAGCTTAGCAGTGCCTAAATGAGTCCAACAACGCATGCATGGCAGTTGGATAACAAGCAATAGACATAAGACCCACTACATGGTGAACACATTTTGTCCATCAAAGAATGTATGTCTGGAATTGATCCCGTCGTAAAATGTAATTTTGTTCATTTACCTACAGTTTAAAGTGAATCCATCAACATATTTAACCCCTGGTCTGGAATGAAGTGTTAGAGACTTCATTATACTGAGCCACAGCGTATGTTAGGTTTGCTGGACAGTGTCTGTCCTCTCTGCTTGTTTCTTTCCTAGCCGTATTTCAGGTCTACCTGGAATTAACAGCTACAAACACCAATGGAATATTTCGAGTATTAGCACGAATGACATCAGCAAATACAGAACTTAATGACTTAAGAGCAGTCCTATGTCAACTATGCCAGCAGTCCACACCAAAAGGAGTAGTGGTACAGTGGGTTCCATCCCAATGTAAAATTCAAGGCAACGAAGAGGCAGACAGACCGACAAAAGATGGTGCAAGGATACCACAACCAGATTCTAGTGTGACCTACGAAGATTGCAAAACGTGTATTAGGGGCAGATACATGGCCAAATGGGAAACAGCATACTGGCTACACACAAAATGATACTTATTACCAGTTCAACAGAAGAGAGGATGTCATGGTCTTCAGACTTCGCACAGGCCATAGCATACTGAGGTACCATCTATTCAATAAACTGAAGATAGGTGCTACTGACGAATACACCTGTGGTACAGAGAAAATGACCGCTGAACATCTGCTGCAAAATTGCCCGACATACGAGGACCATAGAAAGCACATGTGGCTATTACCAGTGTCAACACTAGACAAGCTCTATGGAAGTGTCAAGAGCTTCAGGATGACGGCTGCTTTCTTCGAACAAATCCAAGTTGACGTCTGACAGCGTACGAAGAAGAAGAAGAATTTACACTTCCACCACCACCGGTCCTAAACATATGTGATCGTATATTCCAGGGCTACCAACCCAATGGTTGGTAACATATGAAACAACAGAGGCAACACCCCTCCACGACGTCTAACAACACACCTGGACTGAAGATAGATACAGGTCAGACAGTCCACTAAAATATCTTTCCTAGAAGACAGAACCGGTGTAACAAACAATTTATGTCTTGTAGATAGGCTAGGCGTAGTCAAAGCAGGACAAAGAAAACGTGTTCTAAAGACAGGAACTGTACCCTGGGGGACAATACACAGTGCAACTAAATGAGTCCGATAATGACAGCCACAAACATGACTTAATTGGGCCCCTCGACGGTTGTCTGAAAGTGAACTGGTAAGCAATTTAAGAGGATCTGACGACAGACAGGACCGCAGTTCTGGCAACAGCGCACATGATCTATGGAACGGCTAGTCTTACTCGAGGCTAAAGGACACCATTATCTATCTAAATGAGACTAGTAGACATATTATCACACGTATCCTTCCTCTTTTTCATCTCCTATTTCTCATCTTCATCCTACGTCTCTTATCTCTTCTTCCTCTTCGTCCTCCTAGCCTTGTTATTCTCCTTTTTATCTTCCTTCATTTATTCTCCTTCTCACTTTTCTTCTTACTCATCTTCTTCTTCCTCCTCTTCTTCTTCCCCTATTCTCATTTTCTTATTCCTTCACGTTATCTTCTGTTTCTTTGTCGTCAGCCTGTTCTTCTCCTCTTCTTCCTCTTTTTCTTCTTCTTATTTTGTTTCCTGGTCTTATTCTTACTGCTATTATTATTCTTTTTCGATCTCTTCTTCCTTCTTTTCTTTTCTTCTTCTTCCTTCTCTTCCGTCTTTTCTGTTTGTGTCCCTATTCATCTTCCCTTTTCTTCTTCCTTCTTCTCTTCTTCTCAATCTTCTTTTTTAAAAATACATTTTGATATTTAAACTTTGAATGTTTCTAATGAATGCAGTAGTCACCATAAAGAGTTGGTATCTCCTTAGAACTTGTACTGGAATGGTAATGCTGATGGCTATTTATGGTTTCTCAAATTCTCCCATTTCTTCAGTGACACAACCAGATTCATGTTTAGTTCCTGTTTACAAATTATTGAATATATAGTGTATCCATCTGTTATGGTCGATGCCCCCATTTAAATTGTCCAACTGTTTCAATTTGTTGGATGGTTTGATAATATACGTCACTAGGTTGTTGGCATGTATGCTCTGCTCACAACGTGTTTCAGCATCTACACTTTATACATGTGTTAAACTATGTGTAAGTACACATTAATCAAGTTTAGAATATGTCCGCCTTCCGCTGCCAGCATGCCGTTTCTCCGTTGTCAAAGATGTTGTAATGAGACAACACTCACTTTGTCACTCAGCCATTGAATGCATAATACAGTGTATATATTAAAATTGTCCTTTTCTTCCCTGCATGAGCATATCACTTAACACAACTTCAACATCGCTTGAAGGAAGCATGCGACAAACAAACGCATGAGCTCTGATAACAGTGAACTTATTTTATGCAGCACGGATACCAAACCCATGAATATGCATACGTAATCGTCATTTAAAATAAAAAGCGTAGTAGAGTTAGGACACCGCCTACTTTATAAGCAGGCATTCTGACTAACGGCGAAATATTTGAAATGCCACATTCTTCTTCTTCTTCCTATGCTGTCAGACGTCAACCTTTATTTTTTTCGAAAAAAGCAACGGTCATCCTGAGGCTGTCGACACTGCCATAGAGCTTGTCTAGTGTTGCCACTGGTGATGGCCACATCTGCTTTCTCTGATCCTCGTATGTCGGGCAGTTTTGCAGCAGATGTTCAGCGGTCATGTTCCCAGTACCACACGAGCATTCGTCAGTGCCACCCATCTTCAATTTATTGAATAGGTGCTACCTCACTCTATTGTGGTCAGTGCGAAGTCTGAAGACTGCGACCTGCTCTCTTCTGTTTAACTGGTAATAGGCATCGTTTTTTGTGTTGCCAGCATGTTCTGTTTCCCATTTGGTCATGTATTTAGCTCTAATAAGCCTTTTTGACTCTTCGTATGTCACACTAGTATCTGGTTGTGGTAGTCTTGCACCTTCTTTTGCCAGTCTGTCTGCCTCCTAGTTGCCTTGGATGTTACAGTGGGATGGAACCCACTGTACCACTACTCTTTTAGTGCGGACTGCTGGCATAGTTGACAGAGTACTGCTCTTAAATCATTAAGTTCGGTATTTTTCTGGCTTTTTAGTGCTGTGACTACGGCCAGAGCATCTGTAAGCAGGACTATATGGCTTTCATTTCTTTTGCATGCCACAATTTATTCTACTGCAGCCCTCAGTGCCTCTGCCTCCGCTCTGAAATTGCTTGAGTATTTTCCAGTTGCCACTGATAGTGTTGTTTTCCTACCATTTGGTAGGATCAGGAATACCCCTGCCCCTCCGTACTGTGTTGTGTTTATTACAGAGCCGTTGGTGTATGCATGGGTCCAGTCCATGCTTGGGTAGTTATTCGTTATGTACCTCAGGTTTATGTCTCTTCTTTCTTTTTCAGTCTGGCTGTTCTTGTTTTCAATACCTGGTATATTTTATACCACCTCTGGAAATATATGCTGCCTCCAGGTAGGTTTTCGTACAGTATGGATGTGCTTTGGTGTTGTTAATGCGTTCATAGGGTCTTCGTTCATCTTTGCTTTGGCTATTTCTACAAAGTTTCTCCGCTTTGGTTTCCCATTTCCAAAATTATTTAGTCTCTTATGCATTGGATGATCAGTCAGTCTTCTGAGTTTGTGTGCTTGCTGCTGGGCTTTGCAGTCTCTTCTGTCGGTCATGGATTGCAAATTTGTAATCTTTTCCAGCTCTATACATGGCGTTGACTTGATGCATCCAGTGATAACTCTCCTGGCTTAGTTTTGGAGTTTGCTAATTTTGTCAAAGTTCGCCTTTGCTGCTGTTGTCCATGCCGCAATGCCATACTCGAAAACTGGTCTCACTCTTCCAGTGTACAGTTTCTTTAGTATACTTTCGTCTGCTCCCCAGCTTGTGCCAGCAAGTTTCCTCATGATTGCCATTCTTTCTCTGACTCTCATTCCGTTTCTCTCGATCTGACTTTTCCATATCATGCGCCGATCAAATGTGACTCCCAGGTAGTTTGGGTTGTCTTTTGGCCGCAGGTATTTGCCGTTAAGACTTATTTTGATGTTTTGGGGTTTGTTTGAAAGCGAGAATATCGTACATGTTATTTTATTCTAATTTATTTTGACCAGCCATGAGTTCGCCCACTCCTCCAGCGATGTTAGGGCATGCTGCATCCGATTACTTGCTATGGTGAGATTCTTTTCAGAGGTCCACATAGCCAGATCGTCTGCAAACATGGAGCTATGGACTCTTATTGGTATATTCCCTGCGATGTTATTTATATACACCAGGAAGAGTGTGGGTGACAGTACTCCTCCCGGGGGTACTCCCTGCTCAAATGTCACCTTTTTACGCATATGCCCTTGTACTTGAACTCAGGCTGTTCTATTTTTGAGGTAGTGGCTGATCCATCTGTACATTTTCCCACAAACTTCACTTCCTCGTAGCTTGATTTTAAGTTCCTCTTTCCAGACCTTGTCAAATGCCTTTTCTAGATCCACCCACACCGCTACTGTATGCTTTTTCTCCTGGTAAGCATCCTCCATTTCCTGTGATATGAGAGTGATCTAATCCTCAGTGGATCTGTGCTGTCTAAAGCCTGCTTGGTGTGGAATTAGTATGTGTATTTCTTCCAGATGCCACATCAGTCTGGTGTTTATCATACGCTCCATCAGTTTTCCTACACAGCTCAGTAGACTGATAGGCCTATATCCATTTGGATCTGTTCTATCTTTTTCTTTCTTTGGTACTGGTATAAGTACAGCGTCTTTCCATGTCTGAGGTACTTTTTCCCTTTTCCAGCTTTGGTTCTTGACAGATAGTAACTTTCTCTTTGGAAACGCCACATTCTAAGACCGACTAAATAACGGAACTCATATTGTGCGAAGTTTATAACCAATCCATGATTCACACAGAGAAATAAAACATTCACGGTACAGAGCACCACAAAACCACCATCGAAAGTGATCATTTCGCAGATTCGTTACCAGAAATCGACTGCATATCCATCTTTGTTCCCAAGCACACTATTATAGTTGCACTAACAGTTGGCACATGGAAGTTCCGTTAATTAGTCCGCCTTTTAATGCAACGTTGTTAAAGGGATTTCACCGTGAAACAGAAAGCCTGCCTATACAGTAGGCTATCGTCAAGCGGTTCTTTGCGTTTCTCACACAGACATATGCAACGGCAAGGCCCATAGTGAATAAATACACATTACCTGCATTTTTTTACAGAAGCTGGGGACTGGTAGTTTGGATACATGTCAACTGACAGGTGAAATCCTCCGTAGGTTTTCTCTTTCCGGGTTAGAGAAGCTATCCTGCACACATCATCGTGCCTTCGCGAATAAGCCGTATTTATTCCGTAATCGTCCAATTATCGCAGTAGATCCGAGCAGAGGGAATACACGTAGTAATCTGCTCTTATATTTCTCCAGTGTGTAATTATCTGCCGGTGTGAACTGGAGATTTGATCGAATCACGTGATACCGCTGGATATTGGCTGATCGAGTAACGCGACATTGCTTATGACATCATCATAAATGGGTTGTGTGTAGTAAACACAAAATGCCAAGACTACTTTGCGATAACAGACAGACCACACAGCCATTGGTGTCTAGGTATGCCCAATGCAATATCCCATCTCGCCAACCAAATGTTTTAACAATGGATGATGGCTTGAGATACAATATTTCCAAAACAAATGTTCTTAAAGAAGTTTTTAGGTCTCTATATGGGCAGGATCGAAGTGTCAACATAGATAGTGAGCTGCTCTCAAACCTACTTCTTGCTGATGATATTTTGATTTCCAGGCCCAGTTTTGGATAAGACGAACATAGTCTAAACGAGCTGGATAATTCGGGCAAGTCGGTTGGCCTAAACATAAATAGAAAGATGTCTCCTTTTCAACTGCACTATTTCTGCGCTAATGAGAAACTGCAAGTCTGCAGTAATATCAATGCATACGTCTACCATACTAGGAAATCAACGACAACCACAACATTGATAAGGAGGTATCATGTAGAGGGTCGGTAGGTTGGCTAAGCTTCAATCCAATTAGACATATACTCAAGCAGATGACGGACATCAATCAAGCAGCGCTCGCACCTTCAGTGGTATGGTTTTCTCAGCGATGGAGTACAGGTGTGAGGTTTGGAGTCTGCTCAAATCAGACGTCAAGAATTACTGAAATAGCAATGGAGCGAAGAGTCCTAAATAGCAATGAAGCGAAGAGTCCTAAATATCTATATAAGAGAGCATTTCCGAAATACCGACACTGGCGACCAGAGTTCTGGGATGTCCTCGAATCTGCGTCAATAAGAAAGCACAGATGTGACGGTCGTATGCTCCGCATGAGTGACGATAGATAAACGCACAGATGGTTTTGCTGGTGACCATACAACTACAACCGCCCGCCCGGCCGCCCCCCAACTAGGTAGAGGCATGATCTACACCACGCACTTTGACCGTCATGTCACTCTAGGTCGAAGGACATTCACATATTCAATCAGCTTCTGGCTGCCTGGCATCATGCAGACGTGCCTGATTGAATACTATGATTCAAGTATGCAGGTAATTAATAATGTTTGGAAAGGTTGGACAGAAGACATAACATTCTTAGAGCGGCTGTCAGTATACATGTTTATGTTAAATTTCGTGGCATATAAATCTGGTCGAACATTGTTACATTGTTTAACATGGAGTATCCTTTAACAAAGCATAGTTAAACACCTGCTAACAAAGTGTGATGCAACAAATGTTTGAAATGCTGTTTGATGGAATTCTTAACAGCGCATTGGTGGACAGCATGTCAATCTTGTCTGGTGAAGTTTGTCCATCGTTTCCGAAGAGGACCACATTGTCATATGTCAATCCTGGAGTGGGCTCGTAGGTAGATGATCAATTCAATTCGAGCCGAGATACGTCTGTCACACTGGTGAATAACTTTATATTGTATTGGTATATCTGCTGGCAAATTTGATAACAATTTCTCGTGAAAAGAAAATAATAATAATAATTTGTAGAAAATCACGAAGCAGCACCTACTGGACAACATGTTAACAGTGGCAAGTGGAAAATGTGATAACAGTGGCAAATGGAAAATCAAATAGTAATACAAGTGGACAATATGTTAAAGGAGCCTGGTGGGCAACATGGTAACAGTGCCTGGAGGATATTACGATAACGATATAGGGTAGACAACAGAGCATGCTGTACAAACTGATAACAACGTGTACTGAAAAACTGAATAACAGTGTCTAGGGAAAAATCAACAGCAAGCGTGATGCGATCACATGCCAGGAAATCATGGCCAAGTATTACTGCCAGCCTCTCCATTTGTTTCTGCAGAAGGAATTCCTGATCTTATGTTGAACCCGATGAAGCTGATATTTCGTGCCCCACAGAATTATCACACCTGTAGTTTCTCAACTAGACTATCTCGGAGATCACAGATATGTATACGATGATAAATAGTATTGTTTCAAATAAGTTCACTGTATAATTTTTGTAAAAGTGGTATAACGGTTTATAGATATTTGTCTCGCTGGACATAGATTAGTTTCGTTTCCTGTCCTCGACGATTCCAGTCTACTTAGATGTAAACAGGTATATTGTTATTGTTTGATGAACACAATCAGTAAGTTTACTTTTTTGTTCGCCCTGAAAAGGGCGTTAAATAGCAGGTTGTAGTAGATTTCCAAGTTTTTCTATTCTTGTCATCGTCTGCGTGAGGGCCACTACTACGGGGATCACATCAATCTACATCTCGTCAGTCAGACTGATTTGAAAATAGTCCATTTCCAGGAAACGCTACGTGGTAGATAGATTGTAGTCTTGGTCAGTATATTGTGCCTGATACTGGAGTCACGCACTGGCTAGTATATTGTGCCTGATACTGGAGTAACGTACTGGCTAGTTTCTTATGTCTGACGGTTTGTCGTCTCTGCTCCCCAAATGGGTGTCTAATTTAGATTTAGGCAAAGCAAGGTAGAGGGAACGTGAAAAAGTTTATCAACGGCGTGAAATGATTGGTAAATGGGTCCCTGAATGAAAGGCAGCGAGGAAGGGAACCGTCAATCTTACCTCACACAAGCTGTGGCTTAGCACAGTTGAGACCCTATCACTTCTTCCCCGACAACAGTGCCTCATATAACACTCATTTTACTACATGTATTAACGAATGGAAATTATGGCCAAGGGAATGTAAGTTTGGTTTATACAGTCAAGTTATCAGGTTCAAATCACGTCCCACTCGATTTAGCAGACCGGACGTGCCGTAGGGATTCTGTCAAGCGTTGTCCGTGTCTTCCATCTGACCCAGTTGTAAATGGGTACCTCATGATGACATGGGCAAATGCCGGAGCCACAGTAGGAGCTATGGCATTCTTTATCTGTCATTGTCCCACATGGGAGCTCACTGGTGTAATGAAGTCGGTTCACTGAGTAATTCTCCGTAGTAAGATAGAACGTAACAAACTGTTTAGGATCCCTTGACTATAACAGCACACTGAATTTATGGCCACATTCTCGAAACGCTAAGGTGTACCCAGTTAGGGTACTTGACATAGGAATGAAAAGAAGCAGAGAAAGGGAAATAGTTATTCCATCTTCGAAAAATTTTCACTCGTGAACAGACATACCCTCATTAAGAATCCACAAAGGGAGCGGAAGAGAGGAAGTCCAAAAAATACATGACGAAACGACCTAACCTGAAGAAAGTCGAAAAGGCAGATCAAAGCCGAACGTGCTGGAGGAGGGATGTCAATGGACCAGGGATTCATTTGTATTGAGTTTGTGGTTGTGCAAGTGTCTGCTCCGTACGAAGTCAGAGTTGTCGTTCTCCTAGATGACATCTGACTTCCTAGGATTTCAGGTTCGTCCAGCCGGAAAATTAACCTTTCAATAACTATAAATATAATCTAAGAACGCATACTATATGATTACACTCATTGAAAATATTTATAAATAGATATATAGAATTTAAAAAAGCTGCCAGTGAATTATTATTCCAAGTGCAGGAGCAGTGACACTATTGCCTAATCGAAAACTCACAGGAAGCATTGCAAATAACCCAGATATAATGTGATGATGTGCGCAAACCACATTCACAAGTAGAGGAGCAGCAACAGTATTGTATGACTGAAAACCGAAAGGAGGCAGTGCAAGTAATCTGAACAGAATGTGATAAGGTGCTCAAACCAAAGCCACAGCTGATATCGAATACGTTGACAACTGAATAACTAGTAGATCAATTCTGGTATCCCATTTGCGTCACCTTGGATATCAATAACGTAACGATTACACTATTATCACAAACAGTGTATACATCATTACAGTAAACATCCGTTGCTGTTGTTATGGATCCAGCAGCAGTTGGGCTCTGATCCTTCAACCCAATGTCAAGTAAAGGTATCTGCGCATAGTTTTCAGTTGTTTTATTGTGCCAAACAAATTGCTCCATTTATATGGCGTTGGAGGAAGAAGTATACTATCTTAATATTTATTTCGCCATCTATCAGTCAGGGGTGCATATGCCATCAACCAACCCTCGCTAAGCAGCTCTGTCCTGTGCAATATTTTCCAGTTCCTTCCAGCTTTCTCTTGTTATCTTTACTAACGCCTCCAGATCGTGTCTCCATGTATTCCTTGGGCTGCCTATGCTGCTCCTTCACTGGGGGTTCTATGACAGGAATTGTCTGGTGATATTGGCGTCCGGCTTTGTTAATGTTGACCCATCCATCTCCACTTTCTTTCTAAAATGCCCTGTTCCAATTGACTTTGTCGCATTCTCTTCCACAGTCTGTCGTTTGTAACTTTGTCAAACCATGTTATTTCAATATTAATATACATAACATTTATTCGTTTTACCTAAAAATGGAGTGATGTGTACTATGTTCATGATTAGCGCCAAACGACCAGAATATCTTATTGTAGCTCAGATGTTATATTATGTTACGTTGTCCAAGTGTATAACCTTTCTTGCTGTTTCATTAATCCGAACACATGAAAATGTCGCTTGAGAACCGTACAAATAACCCACTGTATCTCTCTCGCTATTTCTTTCTGTCTCTTTCTCTCTATCTATCTATATATCTATATATCTCCCCTTCATCTGTACCATTCCACCCCCCTCCCCTACCAAACACATCACAAGAAACAAACAAATGAAATAACTACGAAAGAGAAAACATGAACAGCCAACTCTGGAAACAAATATAAAAGTGGAATCGAGAGATTTAAAATAAATAAAAGATCACCCTGATCAAGGATATCCTTCTAAAAAAATTAAAAAAAGAACTACCAATCACTGATGGAGTAGACAGTTCTTTCCTCAATAGTAATCTTACATCAGCTGAGTTGTAAGACGCTCGATTTCTGGCCAGAACCTGTGCCTCTGTCGCTGCCCTCTTCAGGACCTCTGTGATCTCTTGTGTCCATCTTCTCCTCTTTCTACCTCTGCCCCACTTTCCAGGTACCATTACCCTCAGTATCCTTTTCTCCAGGCCATTATAGCGGATAATGTGGCCAACATATCTTTGATTTCTGGACAATAGATTGTTTACTAACCAATTTTCCTTGATATCCAGTTGTTTTAAAATATCTTAATTTTTCCTGTTCGTTATCCATGTATGTTGTAGCATTTTAGTTCAACAGATTCAATCCATTTCTTCAGTGTTTGTGTTGTGGTCCTCGTTTCACATCCGTGGGTTGCCACCAGGAAAATACAAGTTCGCAGGATTTTAATTGTTGTCATGTTATTAGTTTCCTGCCATACGTTTCTCATTCTATTCAACCTCTGCATTGCCATAGCCATTCTTCTTCTGACTTCCTTCAGGCAATCTCTTGCTGGTGAGCCGATCTACTCAAGTTACTTTCTCAATCTCCTGTTTTTCTAGAACAACTAGCTTTTGTTTTTGCCTTGTCTGTTCACATTATCTTGGTTGTGCATATATTCAGATACAGGTATTGTCTTCGCTTTGTTGTTTTACCGACATGATCATCCGTTCAAGCCCCTCAGCTACCTTTGAGAGAACACCTCGCAGTTACATTGACACGTTACAGTGTTGCTGTATCTTGTTCCATTTTCAGACTTTGGTAAGCCACAGCGAATGAGGAGATCGTGTGTTTGAAAGAAAGTTTAAAACAAAAATCTCTCAAAATAACATATACAGCAGCAGCTGCCAGCGACTCACGGTTGGTTGCTTGCATCAGGTTTAGAGACGCATAGAATAACTAGACCCTACTCCGCATCCAAGCTGGGGCCCTGGAAACAGAATGCAACTATGCAGCCGAGCTAAGAGGATGTGGATCGAAGAGCGTAGGCAGACATGGTCACACAAATGGCGCTTTGGAAGCGGAGATATCGCAGTATTACAGTTAACAATGACTTCTTCATGACAAACGGTGTAGAAGAGAAAGATGAGGAGAAAGAAGAAGAGCTATGGTATGATTAACTCGCTTCATCCAACAGTTACTGAAGAAGAAGACGATTAGGAGAAATGTAAAGAGAAGAACGAAAAAAGAAGAAAAATACCAAGAAGAAGAAGAAGAAGAAGAAAAAGAAAAAGAAGAAGAAGAAGAAGAAGAAGAAGAAGAAGAAGAAGAAGAAAAAGAAGAAGAAGAAAAAGAAGAAGAAGCAGAAGAAGAAGAAGAAGAAAAAGAAGAAGAAGAAGAAGAAGAAGAATAAAGGGAAGAAGAAGACGGCAAAGATTTAGACACATAATCGAACAAAAAGTTATACTAGAAATATGATTAGTACGAACAAGATAATGCACGTGTTACAACAGGATTTGGATCTTAAATTGGATAATATTGCTAAAGAAGGCAATCTATGTTGTCAAGTGGGGTAAAAGAAATGTCAACATATAAAGTAAATTGTAAACAGCCATAACACATTAAACACCACCCATTTGTTGAATACTCCTAAATGTTCAGAAAAGATCGCGTTTTTATACGAGAGGGCTTCAAAAGAGAACCTTGAAAGTAGGATGGAAATTATAAATACCTTGACTGTGTAATGTAACTTGTTAATATGGTTGCTAAGCAATCCAAGAGTGTGTTTCATGTGCGATCACGGTGATGATGAACAACATGACGTCATACTTGCAGTAACAAGAATGACCGCCATAGCATTGCCAAGTACCAAAGAGGATCAGTTTTGTGAGCAGTCGAAGATGTGAAACCTATAGAAATTCCTCGTTGAATGAAGGTTCACGTATCACTACCCCGGTCCCACATTACACCCCACCTTCCCTTAGAATTAAGGTTCACGTATCACTACCCCGGTCCCCCATTACACCCCGCCTTCCCTCAGAATTAAGGTTCACGTATCACTTCCCCGGTCCCACATTACACCTCGCCTTTACTTAGAATTAAGGTTCACGTATCACTACCCCGATCCCACATTAC
Source organism: Ariolimax columbianus (assembly GCA_036924085.1). Classification (NCBI taxonomy): domain Eukaryota; kingdom Metazoa; phylum Mollusca; class Gastropoda; order Stylommatophora; family Arionidae; genus Ariolimax; species Ariolimax columbianus. The sequence goes on from JAVGWX010000009.1 coordinate 30,958,916, forward strand.
ACCCCGCCTTCCCTCAGAATGAAGGTTCACGTATCACTACCCCGGTCCCACATTACACCCCCCCCCCTTTCCATTAGAATTAAGGTTCACGTATCACTACCCCGATCCCACATTACACCCCGCCTTCCCCCAGAATGAAGGTTCACGTATCACTACCCCGGTCCCACATTACACCCCGTCTTCTCCCAGATTGAAGATGTGAAACCTATATCAATTCCTCGTTGAATGAAGGTTCATGTATCACTGCCCCGGTCCCACATTACACCCCGTCTTCCCTCAGATTGAAGGCCCACGTATCCCTACCCCACTCCCACATTACACCCAGCCTTCCCTCATAATGAAGGTTCACGTATCACTACCCCGGTCCCACATTACACCCCGCCTTCCCTCAGAATGAAGGTTCGCGTATCACTACCCCGGTCCTACATTTACACCCCGCTTTCCCTCAGATTGAAGGCTCACGTATCACTACCCCAGTCCCATATTACACCCCGCCTTCCCTCAGAATGAAGGTTCATGTATCACTACCCCGATCCCACATTACACCCCGTCTTCCCTCAGATTGAAGGCCAGCCGTGAAGAGTCTCGGGTTTGTTCCAGAGATCTCTTCATAACCTGACTGAAAGTATCGCAGGAGCAGTGACAAACAAGCGTGGATTCAGTATACTAAGCCACATCTTGGATAAGATAGGTCGGCCAGTTCGTAGCTACCTATTGCTTATCTAGTCGTATACCAGGTCCCAATTCACATTATCCACTGGAACGTACCAATATTGGGAATTGTACCGCGAGCTGTTGCCATGAAAACACAAGTGTAGCTGCACGCCACTGTAAATCGTGTCTCAGTGTCACAGTGGCCCTATCTATGTCTCTCTCACACATAATATAAGTCAATCGGCTAAATTTCACGGATTTAACATTAGCACGGGCGTTGTTTTTTTTCTTTCGAAATCGCATTTTATTTCAAACGGCGTTGTAATATGTTTCTTTCGTTCTCTTTTTATTTATCGAGACTCCTGGAATCGATTCCCCACAAGTGCTGATCCGTTCTTGTATAACCAGCAGCTCAGTTTGTTGATCCAACTAGTTGTCTCTGAAGGCGCTCACGTGAGTAATGCGGTTGTGAAAATTGTACGCGTTCACCTGGAAATGGATTTCGGATGAGTGAACCGATTTACACGTACACATTACTTGTGTGGTCCTACAGGTGAGATCCTTTCATTCATGTGCATACATGTTGTGTTTGTGTTATACATATGAAAATAAATACAAAAAAGTAGAAACAAAATGGACAATGCCCATAACGCTTAATGACGTCCTTAAGAGAGCAACAAACTCCCTCCACTCCACCCTTCACTGCAGCCATCTTTCGTACAGTGTCCCGACTTTGATTTATAATTCTCATCTCAACCTCTGCAGTGTTTTACCAAGTGGTCTAAGGCCAAATTCTATTGCGCCTTATTTATGTGGCCCATACCAAGGCAGTTCTAAAATGTATGCATGGTTCTTTCCTTAGGACATGACATATCTACAATTCCTAATTCTAGAGTCTGCCGACTATGATGGCGTTCATGACTTCTTGGTTGACCAAACCAAGAAGATCTCGATTTATGTATATATCATTATATATATATATATATATATATATATATATATATATATATATATATATATATATATATAGACTAGTTCGATCCCTGATTTCGAGATATCCAGAGAAAATCAGTATATTTACTAGACGCCTCTAACGTTAGGGTGTGTAGATACAGTATATATATGTACTGGACAGCGGTGTAATCTCTAAAACGTTTCTAGTATCAAACGGTGTAAAAAAAGGATGTGTACTCGCCCCGACTTTGTTCAGCATGATGTTCGCGGCCACGATGACAAACGCCTTCAGATCACAGGAGCTTGGAATACCCATAAAGTACCACACAGATGGCAAGTTACTCAATCGCAAAAGAATGAAGGCCAAAACCAAAGTGGCTGGCAACATAATCAGGGAACTTGTATTTGCTGACGACTTCGTTCTAACGAGCAACTCAGAACTGAACATGCAGGTTGGAATGGACCAGTTCTCTGCCGCATGCGAAAATTTTGGCCTGACCATAAGTGTAAAAAAGAAACAGAGGTCATGTACCAACCAGCACCAGGCATGCCGTACACACAAGCAGAGACTACAGTCAGCGGGCAGACGCTGCATGCGATAGACAAATTCACATATCTGGGCAGCACGCTGTCGAGATCTGTCAGCTTAGACGATGAGGTGGCAAGCAGAATAGCAAAGGCCAGCACAGCCTTTGGTAGAATGCGCTCGATGGTCTGGGCACGACGTGGAATCAGAATCTTCTACTTCTTCTTCTGCGTACACAGTCAGACAGTAACCATTATTTTTTCGAAAAAAGCGGCGGTCATCCTGAGGCTGTCGCCACTGCCATAGAGCTTGTCTTGCAGTTCCACTGGTGATGGCCACATCTGCTCTCTCTGATCCTCGTATGTCGGGCAGTTCTGCAGCAGATGTTCAGCGGTCATTTGACCGGTACCGCATGGGCATTCGTCGGTACCACCTATCTTCAATTTGTTGAATAGGTGGTACCTCAGTCTATTGTGGCCAGTGCGAAGTCTGAAGACAACGACCTGCTCTCTTCGTTCAACTCGGCATCAGAATCAAGACCAAACTCAAAGTCTACCGTGCAACCATCATTCCAACCCTACTATACGCTTGCGAAAGCTGGACTGTATACTCTGGACATGCAAGGAGGTTAAACCATTCCACACAGGTTGCCTGAGGCGAATATTCCACATCCGATGGCAAGATCGTGTCACTGACATCGAGGTTCTCTCGAGGGCTAACATGCCCAGCATCCATGCACTGATAGAAAAAGCACGACTAGGATGGGCCGGAGACCTCGTCCGTATGTCAGACGAGCGGCTCCCAAAGCGGCTTTTCTACGACGAGCTGAGAGAGGGATGGCGCGAGAGAGGGCGCCCAAAGAAACGTTTTAAAGACGGTCTGAAGGACTCACTGAAAAGTTGGCAGATAGACATCGACACCGGGGAATGTCTTGCGCAAAACAGATCTGACTGGAGAAGCGCAGTCAAATCGGGTGTAGCTACCGGCGAAGACGACCGTGTTGTGAAAGCCCAGAGCAGACGCGAGACCAAGGGAAATCCCAAACAGCGAGAACACCATCACCTTCTACAAACCTCGTGTGCCCGATATGTAGCAGATGTTTTCGTGCCCGCATTGGCCTGTTCAGGCACAAGCGCACCCACACTCAACAGGGAAATCTGTGACAAGGATGATGTCGGCGGTCCTCATCGACAACGATGGACAGCTATTATTATTATTATATATATATATACGTACGTCGATAGTACATGAAAGTAATTTATGTCCCTTATTTAGTAAACTCACTCTCGACCTGATGTCAGAAAATGAAAGGTCCCAAAAAAGATACTGGCCAGGTTTTGTTCCAAATGAATGAGATGAGACAGTTAAACATTGTCTGAACTTAGCTTGTCGTTTCTCACCAAACACTTCCCTATCTGGCTTAGACCGATCTATTTGAATTAAGATAGTTGCAAATCTGCTTTCAGTGACAATTCGGTTCGGGATTCCTGCTTGTATCATTATGACGCTGTCAGAAACGCATTCTAAACGTATTGCTACTTAGACGTACTCTTTAAAAAAATGTAGTGCCATATGGATCATTATTTGTGTAAAATCCATTTCAGATGAACGGTCATTTATCAGGGACTAAACGGATGATAAAACTTTGTTAATGAGAAAATGATAAGGGAGCCCATAAAATGGCATTCATCCATCATGGATAGTAATTTATATGTTTCTCATTAGAATCTCATGGAAAATTGGCCTGAAAGGCATCGTTTACCACTAAATCTTCATCAGATATGCCAGAGACAGTAAAATATCTGACGTTCAGTTGTTACTAAATGTAATTCTTTTTACAAATCCTCATGGCTTATCGAAGATTTGTAAGAGCTATTGGATACAGGTCAGCTCATCATGCAGTCGCCGTACAGTGCGTTGATGTTTTCCCCAAAGTTTTAAACAAATTAGCTTTTTAAGAGGCGCGAACTTATGTCTCCAGACTTCTCTCTTTCTCTCTCTCTCTCTCTCTTTCTCTCTCTCTCTTACTTTCTCTCTTTTTCTCTCTATCGCTTTCTTTCTCTCTCTCTCTCTTTCTCTCTCTCCCTCTCTCTCTCTCTCTCGTTCTCACTATCTCTATTTCTATCTTTCCTGCCGTATCCCCTTGTTCTGCTTGGAGTCGTGTTGAGCCGCAGGTGTCTGTCCAGGACCAGGCATGTCGCAATGGCTGCCGACATTATTTGATGCTATAGACTATCCCTAACGTTTCATACGGACCCTGATCTCAGTATTTCACGGCTGCGGAAGCCAGATCGCCTTACGGTATAAGTGCATAGGGGTACACTGAAAAGTCCCATTAGTATTAGGCCACCAAACCACTACATTTTCTCTGTATCCATGTGTTCGGTGCATGGTCTTGTTTCGACAATTGTTCGGTTGTTATGATTCCACATTTTGTCTCTCCTAGTGAGATTGATGCTTTTTCTCAAGAGTCTTATCTCACTGTCTGTAATCTGTCTCCCTTCGGTCTGTATTAATGCCATTGTTTGACACCGATAACAGAGTGTCGGCGTGAATCGAATACCAGAACTAAGATAATACAGTTGCCCCATCGATAAGCGATGCGGGGCTGGGAACTAAGATGATACAATTGCCCCCATCGATAAGCGATGCGGGGCTGGGAACTAAGATGATACAGTTGCCCCATCGATAAGCGATGCGGGGCTGGGAACTAAGATGATACAGTTGCCCCATCGATAAGCGATGCGGGGCTGGGAACTAATATGATACAGTTGCCCCATCGATAAGCGATGCGGGGCTAGGACATATGATCATACCAGTTAAGCGACAATAAAACCAAATATATTCATAAACACTGGCAAAACTAAGACATTGAGCATTGACAAGACCTAAAGTTATTCTAGAGAAAGAAAATGTTCAGCTCGTCACGAGTTTTGAATATTTTGGCTCGACTATAAGCACAAACGGAGATTAACAATAACGAACATAGAGTAGAATAGTCATGTCACTACGGAGGCTGAATGATATGAAAAACAGAACATTAACAAAATTAAATAAAATAGAGATGTTGAGGACTTGAATCTTCCTGTGGCTACGTACTGATGTGAGATATGGTCAACCACAGAAACCCCACTGAAGAAGATTTGGCTTGGCTTGGCTTCGTTCATTCTCAATCTCCCACTACCAAGCACTGAAAGGGCTTAGGTAGCAGAATGCGTTGTGTCGTAGTTTACAGCTTGACTGCGATATTCGCACCTTTCGGTCTAACACATCCGACTTCAGCAAGCATTTTCTGAGTACTGGGTTAGCCTTCCCTCTTCAATCCCTTCTCCTTAGTCAGTCTGCCATGCTGCACCATGTTATCCAGGATCGCCGCGTTGAGGTGAAGAAGGGTCTTGGCAGCTTTGGTTCGCTGGCCCTGACGCTAGCAGTGGGCAACAGTGGGCAAAATAAGATGGCTTCAAGTCTTACATGGGCACATACACAACAAAACTGGCTAGTAAACAACATTAAATCTAGTAAATTAACATACTTCGTCAACATTAAATGCCACAATGACCTTGAAATATGGATACTGGAAAATATGGTGCCTGGCAGAAGGCAGAGGCAGACGGAGGAGAAGATGGGTAAGGGGAATTACATATAATCAAGAGTTGACAATTGCAGAGGAGGGCGAGTTGACCAGGGATCGATTATCTTACGGATGGACTGTCATGAGAGCGATGTTTTGCAAAGGACACGATACATGATGATGAGAATTGACACGAATATACTGAGGACACGCAGTCGTTTAGTGTACATGTTCGCATGGTTTAACAGGCACCAGAATACTAACCCGATATCCAAACCAGTTGGTCACTCGCTTATCTCGATCGTAGTAACCCATGTTTAGTCCCATCGAAGGCTCTTCTATCGGAGATAAGGTGTTGAAACAGCGGTTCTTAACCTGGAGTCCGGTTACCCCTGGTCATCTCAGCAGGTCCGTGAATGTTTGAACAAATGTTACGAGCTTTAACATGTAAAATCTAAGGAAACATCAACAGATATACACAATAGAAAAACATACAAGGAGATACACATCAGGTTAACTAAGACAACGCTGACATTCTTAGATGCATACAGACGCATACATACGCATACAGACGCCCGGGTGGGACATCGATCGGGTGAGAGCAGATGGCAGGGAATCACAGCAGGGCTGTGTTTTTTTGTTTTGTTTATTAACAACACGTTTGTTTAAACATTTTTTATTGCATTCTTTGTTAAATATTATAAAGATCCGTTTACCTCCTTTCTATGATAGATAATGCTGTGTGCTAGACCTCAGTTGTTTTACGATGTGGTGTAGTTAGTTCCCTTATCTGTTTCCTTCCTTAACAATAAGCAGGTATCAATTCACTTCAGGAGAAAGTTCTCGACCACTCAGTTAATTAGACATTTCCTACAATAGCATTCAAAATATAAAGAACAACGCGAAACAGCAAACAGTCAATTAAATGTAATGATTACAAGGAAATATTTTTCAGCAAGTCAAAAAAATGTAATGATTACAAGGAAATATTTTTCAGCAAGTCAAATAAATGTAATGATTACAAAGAAATATTTTTCAGCAAGTCAAATAAATGTAATGGTTAAAAAGAAACCAATACTTTTTTAAAAAAAATGTTACATTGGTAAATAAATAATTCAAACACAATATTTTAACCATCGTGGAGCATATGACTAAAAAAATACATATAAAGGCACTAGAGATAACGTGTTTATGTATCTCCTGAATTGTTCATTCTTTTTTTGGCGTTCGTCCTGAAAAGAATGTTTATTGTGTTGTGTAGTAGCTTGTAGCAAGGGTGCCGAATCAACGTTTTTCGGCACAATACATGACACAAAGAATAACAGTCAGATAATGTCAGCGTCGACAAACTTGACAGAGATAGGCAGACAAAGGTCATCAGACTCACAACGGAACATTGGAGACGCAATGCCTAACTCTACAGAGTGGGTTTTAGAAACACCGTCACATGCCACAGCAGAACACCCAAGAAAACACCGGAACATATACTTCATGACTGTCTAACTTATGCAGACCAAAGAGAGGCAGGTTGGCCCGGAAAAACGATCAAAATGTGTGGGCGACCGGTGAAGACCCGAAAAACAGTCTTTTTCGTGAATCTCATAGGAATTGAAGTATATCATCAATTGGTCAAAGAAGAAGAGGAAGAAGAAGAAGATGAAGAAAAAGACTAGAAGAATAGGCACTAAACACGATTTAGAATGTCCTATTTGACCCGGTTTGCCTTCCATGATTGATCCATAATATCTAAGCATGAATACATGTTTACAGTCTGTGTCCAGGGCCGTCAATTGTAGGCGGACTATGATCTTACTCAGTTATGGATCACTGTCCCTTATGCTAGCAGCCAGCCATTTACTTCAGCATTTTTAGCCCCGCTGAATTTGTTACACTTAACATAACTAGTTCCATGCCAAACCCTCTAAAAACGTCTCTTACGACATATCTGGGAGCTTGTTTTGTTATTATTCTTTGTAAAAAAATGGACGCCGGTAAGATTTGGTTAATTTACATCGACAAAGTATCTAAAACATGACATTTTGATCAAACGGTGTATCTTAAGTGAGCCTCTTCAGGATTATAAAATAGTTTTAGGACTATCTGGCTAATTGAAATGGTTCTCATTCGATCCTGGGTTAATCAATTTGTAGTCAAACGGTTCTAAATAGCCAAAACTACTACGGCTACCACACCCTTAACCACTACTAGTACCACCACACCCACTACTACTATTATTGCTACTACTACTACTGATCCCACTACTACTACTACTACAACAACTACTACTGCTTCTACTACTACTACTTCGACTAACACTACTACTACAACTACTGCTACAACTACTAATACTACTACTACTACTATTAATACTACTAATACTAATAATAATAATTATTATTATACAATTACAACTATTGCTTCTACTACTACTGAAACTACTACAACTACTACTGTTATTACTCCTACTAATTCTACTACTACTGTTAAAACTACTAATACTGTTAATACTGCTACTAATACTGAGACAGGGCTAACTGACTAAGGAGAGGGGCTGGAAGAAGGAATGCTAACCCATTACTAAAAAGCGCATAAGATGTTACGATCCCCAATGCTTACTGCTAACGTAAGAGTCAGCGACCCAGAGCTGCCAACAACCCTTCACAAAGTGATGCTGGATAACAGACTGCAACAACGCAGACTGCCTAAGGGGGAAGGGATGAAAGGCTAAGCCGGTACCCACAAATGCATGTTGAAATTGGATGTGTCCACAGAAAAGGTGTAAATATCGCTCAGACTGTAAACTACGACACAACGAATCCCGTTCTCCGGGTTTGGTAGCGGGAGTTTGAAAACAAACGACAATGTGGGAAAAACGTCTCATAGAAATATGATCTTATAAAAACATATCCACACACTACAACCAACACACACCCACCCCCATCACACCTGTATCACACATACACACATACACACAACAAACACACACATGCATGTTGTTGTTGATCTGAATGCCCACCTTGAGTAGATTTACTCTTTTGTGCGCCATAAATGGGACATTTAGTGTCAATTTGAAAAAAAGCGTTTACCCCATCACAAGCGTACTGGTGAGGTGTACCGGGGGCCCTCCAGGCTGTTGTGCAATGTTTGACATCATTTGCGTGATGCTCGATACTACAGGGATCCCGTCGATCCTCATTCTCGGTATTCAGGCTGCCAAACTCATAAACACGTAAATACACTCACTCTCTCACAGGCGCACAGAGCAAAGTGCAGGTAGTACATATTGGCATGTTTCTTCTGCCTCATCCAGCCCTGTCAGGAAAACACGTCATACACTGCCAACTATCTTTATCGTTGTCCCACAAAACCGCGTAGGTGCAGTTTTATCAAATTTTTGCATTTCAGTTGACGTTTTTGTCTTTGTCTTCACTTTCATTTTTCATTTCTGCAGTATCATTCTCTCATTTTCATTTATTCTGCTCTTAAGTTAATTTAACTTAACTTAATTTAACTTAACGTCTTTATACTGATTTAGAAGACTACAGAGTATGGATACAAACAGTTTCATTTACATGTCCTTGCTCTAAAATAAGTACGCATCCAACATATTCTTCAATGCATTAATTGCCATTGTCTGCACACTAAGTCACACTCTTTCAAACACACTTCTTAGACACTTTCAGCAATTCACACACTCTTCAAACACACTTCTTAGACACTTTCTGTAATTCATTCGTTTATTTTGCACATGATTTCTCTTACTCCATTTCACTTTTCTCTTGGCCTGTTTCCGAATGGTCCACAGGGGACTTTGTGTATGACAAAGACTACAATAGCACCATTGTCCCACATATATCATGTCGTAAGAGGCGACTAACTTTGTCACATAGCATACCACCAGCGTGGTTGTATGCATTTTAAAGAGCAGCATAGATGGCGCCTAACATGCTGCGTTCTACTTTGCGGGTCTAGTGTTTGAGTCTCTTAAGATGGACTCTCACATCGATTATCCATCCTCCGTGGCACTTCTCCCCACGCAGCGAATTAATATACTGCTCGAGCCTAGCCCGCCAAGCAGGACATCCTTCTCCCGGCTACATCCAGCTCACACAAAAGCTGGAACCGGCATGGTAGCATCCGCATCTGTAGAAGTACAAGTCGATTTTAAAACTAAGGCTAAAACTCTCTTCCATTATGTAGGCGTATAGGGGGAAACGTCGGTTTCACAATCCCAACGCACCAGGTGCGAATCTCGCCGTGTCCATTTTGGCACGCACTGCGTTTTTGTTTGTTTTTTTCTCCATACTATAGCTTATCCATGTACGTAAATTAATGGCGACATACAACACTGCTCACCCGCCAAAAAACGTATAAAGAGCCAAATAGGTTGGCGGTTGTAGGACACGACCTTATGCAAAGGACATGCTACTTACATTACAACCATACATTGTAAGAATAAGTATTCGCAATATGTGCATTTCATTGTGAGTTATAAGATACATTGCCTTGACGTCCATTTTATTTCATCGATCTACCTTTCTCTTTCCCAAACTTTCTGTCTCTCTATTTCCGACTCAGTTAAATTATCCAACTCAAAAATAAAGAGTTCACCTGCTTTAAGTCATTAAACCCTATATGCCCAAAATATTATTTTCAGAAATACTAACTGTTATTATCTTCTTAATTAACAATAATTCTCTTATCAGAATTGTTTAAACGTATTGTATACTAGAAAAGCATTAAATCACTTACATGTATATATATATATTCCTCATGATAAATACCAGTGGATCATGAAATATGGAGTAGGTGATAACGATGGATAGGCCACACATTACGGAAAGCAGTGAATAACATTACCAAACACGCCCAGTTGTGGAATCCACATGGCAAGAGAAGTAGAAGAAGACCAAGACACTCATGAAAGAGGGAAATGAAAGCAAATGTAAATTTCGGTAAAAATAACATCGACAGAATTTGCTAAGATGGCTCATGATCTGCAGACTGGACGAGTATGTGTTGATGACCTATGCTCCACGGTGAGATGACAGGTTGTTGATTTCATATATATATATATAAATGAGCAAAAGGAATATTGTCCTAGTCTTATGAAAATGGTCTTTATCATTCATTGCTTAGGCTGTAAAGTGTTAAACTTGTTTATACTTTCATTTTTAGCGACTTCTAACTATTTCTTTCACGCACTCTCTCACTCTCACTCTCTCTCTCTCTCTTTATCTCTCTATTTTCTATCTCTATCTTTTTCTGTCTCTTCCAATCGTGTAGGTCAGTTATGTACATTCATCTTCTTTTGCATGTTTGCATATTGTCATAACTTTCATATGTTTGAACTATCATTTCACTCTCCCTCACTCCCCTATCTATCTCGGTCTCTCCCTTGTTCACTCTATCCTAATCATGTTAGTCAGCTATATACACTGCGTTAATCGCTTTGCATCTAACTGCTAACTGTATAATCGTACGTGATTTTTCTACCATATCTCCTCTTCTCTCTTCCGCTATATTGCATGTTCACTGTATATATCCATTTCTATCTACAAATTTGATAAGGTTTAAGCTTCACACAATCTGTTCTTTTTATATATTTCTGTTATCTTGGCTTGACATGCATGTTCTCCTCTCCGCTCCCAAACACCTATACATCTGACATGTTCTCTCTCTCTCTCTCTCTCTCTATATATATATATATATATATATATATCGTTCTCTCTCAATTTAGCTCCATCCAAATTGTGTAGTCAGCTGTTTGCATATGTTCGTCTTTCAACATGCTGTCATATATATATATATATGCGTGTATGCGTTTATGTGTGCATATATGTATGTATGCGTATATGTACGGGTGCGTGTATGTGTGCGTATATGTATGTGTGCCTATATGTACGTGTGCATGTATGTGTGCGTATATGTATGTGTGCGTGTATGTGTGCGTATAAGTATGTGTGCCTTTATGTATGTGTGCGTGCATGTGTGCGTATATGTATGTGTGCATGTATCTGTTAAAACTTTATTCGATAATTTCAAGATTGTTTTGTCCTCAAATCCTGCTACTCTCATTCTTCGACTCTCTCAACATTTCTCCCCTTCGCCATTTTACAAATGTGGATGATCAGTTTTATCAGACGTATATGCTATCTGGAAGAGTTTTGTCCCGCTTTGCCTTATATTTATACCTCTGTCGATCTCATTCTGTCTGTCTTTCTAATTGCGTGGGTAGGAGTATGTACATGACACGCACTTGTAATCCGCCCACAGGGATAAGCAATCTTGTCTCGGCAACGATTTAGCGATCCGTGATCTCTCTACGATTATATTACGAACAGCTCGTTTATGACGACATATTGGTTCAGCATCGGGTCCATGCACACAAACACAACGAGTACAGAACAGGTATCAAATACCCGTCCAAGGCATCAGGCGGTTCTCAAAATAGTATCATATAGCCATCATCGTGAATAAATAGTCAATAAGAGATAATAAAGTTGTGAGTTGATGGTGTTTATGTTGTTGTTGAATGAGTTAATTAACGTTACTCTGTTGCACTCTTTGACCAGAGCGTTAGGTGGCGGGTTGCGGTAGTTGTCTTCACTTTCCGACCGTGCTGATGAAGATGGATCGGTGTCCTTCAGGTGGTCGTATGCTTGGCTACATCTGCGTGTCACTCATTACTATTACGAAGAGCACCAAAGATGGCGCCCGATCGACTGCGGGTCTACATTGCTCTGGTGGTTTGGTTCTTTATGGATGTCGCCAGGCAGCGGATTTGCCTGGAATTCACACTAGTCGACGACGTACACTTGTGTTCACGTAAACGTGTTGCTATTTTTCCATTATTTTGTTGTTGTTGTTTTCTTCTTTCTAATTATCCAGACCTGGACATCGGCAATATGAATTAGCACTACGCTTCAAAATGTGTCGGATTCACACGGCTGAACTTCACGAGGTTGGTGCCCTTCGTCCTAGCTGCCAACAGCGTCGGTTTTGGTGTGACTGAAATTTAGAGAGTTAAAATTTGACTTACACACCTGCTACATAGACTTACCAAGACTTTGGGCTGTGTGCGAATCGAAATGTTTTTATAAATAATTACAGACAGAGTGTTCGCGACACACTTGATTCGACTGATCAATACACTGCACGAGAGACACCAAGCAAAGGTCAGAATATCTGGAGAAACAAAGGACTGGTTTGAGGAGCCTAACTTAGTATAACAAGGATGCGTACTGGCCCTTTATCTGTTCAATATGTATGTACAAAAAATAATGAATAAATGTCAAGAATAACACAAAGCTTACAAATGTCAACCCGTTCACGATCGACGTGAATGAAATACCAGAACTAATTTATACAGATGATGGAGTTGTCCTTCCGAAGACCGCTGCTAGGCTAAAGCAGATAATCGTGTCAAACGACACAGCGAGGATTAACAAGGTTTATAAACACGGATAAGACTAAGGGAATGAGCACTGACAATGATATAACCAAACATAAGGCTATTGTGGATCGTGTAGCATAGTCCACATGGAGTTGGCTTGCTAAGGCTGGGATTACACCTCTCCATTGTTCGAAATCAGGAACAAACAGAAACAAAGGGCGTGGCTCGTTCCTGTTACGACCGATCCACCAGGAGACCCAGATGTAAGTGGATACATGACGTGGATACATGACGTGGATACATGACGTGAATACATGACGTATGAATTGGGAAGGCATACACAACAAGGACGGGAACTGGCGATTCCACCTCCCATATGCTACGGCTAAATCCATGAAGAGTTATCTCCATCCATGAAAGCAACTGTTGCCAAGGGACCCAACTTTAGCTCTACCCTACATTAATTCAAGAGGAACAAAATGTTCAGAACATTAGAACATCACGAATTATGGATGTCTCGGCTCCACTATGAGTCGACTATAAACAACAGCGGATATTGCCAAAAAGAAATAAGGTGAAGATTGGACATGCCACTACAGAGGTTTACTAAAATGAAAAAACATATATCAAAATACGAACACAATCACAACAATAAAGATCACGAGGTCTTGCATGTTCCAGGTAGCAATATACAGATCAGAGACAAGGTCAGTCACACATAACCAACAGACAGATGGAATACTTCGAGCTAAAATCCTACAGGATTGTCTCAAAACACCATAGACAGCAACAACAACAAAAAGGCAGAAATCCGGCAGTAGCTGGATATATAACACGACTGTCTAGTAAACAACATTGTTTTGTCTTGTCTTATCCACTTGTGTCGTGAGGAGAAGTGGGGAGCCGAGGTTTTCAGTCCAGGGCCAGACGCGTTACTGAAGTTGTCATCTCATTACGATTTAGAATATCTGCAACATTTTCTGTCCATCTAGTTCTCGGTCTGCCACGGGTTTGAAAACCCGTACGCCTTGCGTTATAGGAACACAGTGGTAGTTGGTCAGGCTGCATTCTCATTAGGTGGCCGAACCAACTGATTCTCTCTTCATCAATATATTCAGAGCAGGGTCTTGCTTCAACTATTCACATCTTCATTGCGCATTTTGTCTCTCCTCTTTACATAGCTAATTTTCCGGAGGCATCTCATCTCACGTGTTGTGATCTTTCGCTCTAGAGATTTGTGTTAAAGTCCATGTTTGGCACTTGTAAAAGAGTTGTTGGCATGCATATACTGTTGATTAGCATTCTTTTTGTGGTCATGTTTATATTAGGGTGATCCAATAATGGTTACAGCTGGTATGCAATTTCATTTGCTTTTTGGCACCTGATCTCAATCTCTCTATCTAAATCTCAATACCGTGTGAAAACACTGCCCAAATACTTGAACTCCTGCACTTGTTTGATCGTGGTCCCGTTTGTCCTAATGTTCATGTTTTCAAGCGATTTGCTTATCTGCATATTTTCTGTTTTGAATGTTCTAATTCTCATAATGTATGTTTCACACACAAAGTTATTGCTGTAGATCATCTTCACTCACGTAAAGTATATATTGATCATCTGCAAAAATGTGTTCATTTAACTGTGACATCCTCTGCCCTTTCTTCTTCTGCATTTCTTGGCAGATGCTCCAATTTGGCCTCCAGCGTTATTATGTCAATGTATGTGTTGATAAGTAGTGGCGACAATACACGCCCTTGTCTCACCCCGTAAACAACAGTACGTCTACGAAATTAACATATTTTGGCCACGTCAAACACCACAGTGACGTAGAGAGAATAATATTGGAGGGTATAGCACCTAGAAAAAAAGCAACAGAGCAGACCGAGGTGATAATGGACAAGGAACATTTCATAGACTCTGGGGTTGACAGTGTCAGTGGCTGGACAGGTGACCAGGGATCGAGCGTCATGCAGATTTACCGTCGTGAGAGCGACGTTCTGCGAAGGACATCCTACATTCGTAATAATTGTGATCCAAATTTCAAACGCATCATTTCTCCTTCTCTAACTCTCTCTTCAATGTGCATGTTAAACTGCCATATCACACAAGATATGATCTCTCCCATTTCATGTTTGTAAGGTATATGTTACGGAGTAAATCAATGATTGATGTTAGTAAGAACAGTTCTGGTTATTCATATTCTCTTGCTGGCTTATGATTCCCATGTTTTGCCATCCATTATTATAATTTCAAAAAAAAGAACCGGCCTACATTGTCTAGGAAAGAAAACAATTTGAGGTGATTTGATACAGGTTTTTAAGATAATATAAGAGAAGAATAAATTAGATTATATATATTTTTTTTCTCTATAAACAGCCGCCTACCAGAACAAGAACGCACATACACAAATTAATTGAAGTATATCCGGATTAGAAACTGGGAAATTTATTTTTTTTAGTCAGAAAAGAGTGAATGTTCGAGATGCATTGTCACAGGAAAACGTGGAGGCAAGGTCATTTAAAGCATTAAGGAATAGCTTGGACTAGCAAAGATATTTTAAAAAGTGAAGCGAAAATAAACTGATTATATATAGATTATGCAGTATCGTAAGCTACTAAAAAGATGTTAAGTTTAGTTAAGTTGTGTTAAGTTAAGCTATGAAGAACGTGATCTGTTGTAGTAATTGATCATCAATTGTTATATGCAGAAAATATGTGTTGTCTCCGTTGTTAATTATATTAGCTTTCTTGGCATAGCATGGCATGGGTTTTCTTGGCATAACATCAATACACATAGCATGTGTTTTCTTGGCATAACATCAATACACATGGCATGTGTTTTCTTGGCATAACACCAATACACATGGCATGTATTTTCTTGTCATGTGTTTTCTTGGCATAGCATCAATACACATGACATGTGTTTTTTTGGCGTAACATCAATACACATGGCATGTGTTTTCTTGGCATAACATCAATACACATGGCCCGCGTTTTCTTGGCATAACATCAATACACATGGCATGTGTTTTCTTGTCATGTTATCTTGGCATGGCATCAATACACATGTTATGTGTTTTCTTGGCGTAACATCAATACACATGACATGCGTTTTCTTGGCATCACATCAATACACATGGCATGTGTTTTCTTGGCATACCATCAATACACATGGCATGTGTTTTCTTGTCATGTGTTTTCTTGGCATCACATCAATACACATGACATGCGTTTTCTTGGTATCACACCAATACACATGACATGTGTTTTCTTGGCATAGCATCAATACACATGACATGTGTTTTCTTGGCGTAACATCAATACACATGGCAAGTGTTTTCTACATTCAACCCTGAAATCTAATAAAACGTGTTCGCATTCAGCTACCAGAACTGCGTCATCAGTAAGTAATATTGTAATGTACATGTGTATTCAATTCATTCAACTCGTCCAGTATTCCCCCTCATCCATCAAACTGTACAATTTTCCAGCTGATCTCGCACACTCAAACAACTCTATTTAGTAATCAGTCTGCAACACATCAAAATAGAATTGAGCCTTGAAAAAACAGACCAAAAAAAAACAACTTTTATTTCAAGGTCAAAGAACGATTCGTTTATTAATTTGGAATTGGTTCTCGAAGCATCTGAATCCCCTTCATACGTACGCGGCCTTTTTCTAGAAATGTAAACGTCACAAGTTTTCAAAAAAAAAAAGCATTTAATCAAAAGAATTGACTTATGTTTATCGTATCAATACATGCCGATCAGCATTATTCTCTGTGCTATAATCATATGCTAATAATATGTAAAGGGAAATACATAGCGACTTGAAATAAGTTGTGTTGATCTCCTTTAAATCGGTTATATAATGTTCGATAAAAATATCAGTTCCTTATTTGGTTCAATTCATGAGTTATAGTGGACTAAAATATGGTATAATATATATAGACATATATATATATATATATATATATATATACACACACACACACACACACACACACATATATACTTACGAGACGTGTTGAAATGAAACCGAACGTACCTGCAACAAGTAAACATAGGTACACTGCGCATGATGACGTCACTTCTGGTGTAAACAGCACATACCAACCGTCATGTTTGCAAAATGTTCACTGACTCATAGTTTCCTCAGTATACCGTTAAAAACATGGTGGGTGTGATACGGAATCAGTCCAGAGTTGATCAGCTAGTGGTGATTCGGTTTCTAACAACTGAATGATGTCGACCAGTTGAAATTCATCGCATAATGCAGGCAGTATATGGCGACTAAAATGTGGAGAACGTAAACTACGGCGACGGTCCACCCAAATTGCTGCATCAATTTTGCCGATGGTATCTTCTGACGCAACAAAATGCGCCTGATCTGGTCTCGGAATATCTTTCGTTAACTCACGTCCTTCTTTAAACAACGTTGTTCAGTTCTCCCCCTTTGACTCAGACACACTTTTGTCACCACACACTATCTGCATCCTGCGATGAATGTCAACTGTTCGACATCCATCAGCTGTTAAAACCGAATCAACACTCGCTGATCAACTATGGACGGATTCCGTATCATACCCGCCATGTTTTCAACGGTCTACTGAGGAAATTATGAGTGGTAGGAAAATGACATTTTTCACACTTAACGGTTGGTATGTGCTGTCTGTTGACATTATAAATTACGTCATCATTCGCATCGCACGCATGTACACTTGGTGCAGTTAGGTCCGGTTTCATTTGAACACGCCTTGTAAGTATATATATATATATATATATATATATATATATATATATATATATATATATATATATATATATATATGTATATATATTACGATACAAAAACGGTGATGTGAGTTGGCTAGGACACAACGTGCAAGAAGAAAGTCTGCTACATAAGATGCTAGAGGACAAGATTCAAGGACAAAAGACAACTGGAAGATGACTACTATCTAAAATGCCACTATCCATCCCATGCATGAAGAGACATTAAATTTAGTACCTCTAGTGGAATGAAATTAACTGCAGCGGAGAGATTCAAATAGTGAGACATGTTCAGAGAACTTTACAACCAGTTTTAGGGTTGATCAACAAGAGGATATGGCTAAGTGAAGAGACATGTACAAAAAACCTTACATTCAGTTTTAGGACTGATCAACTAAAGGATATGGCCAAATGGAGAGACATGTCCGGAATACCTTACAACCAGTTTTATGTCTTATCAAGCAGAGGACATGGTCAAATGGAGAGACATGTCCAAAAAACCGTTCAACAATTTTTAGGACTGATCAACTAGAGGACATGGTCAAATGGAGAGACATGTCCAAAAAACCGTTCAATCATTTTTAGGACTGATCAACTAGATGACATGGTCAAATGGAGAGACATTTCCAAAAAACCGTTCAATCATTTTTAGGACTGATCAACTAGAGGACATGGTCAAATGGAGAGACATGTCCAAAAAACCGTTCAACAATTTTTAGGACTGATTAACTAGAGGACATTGTCAAATGGAGAGACATGTCCAAAAAACCGTTCAATCATTTTTAGGACTGATCAACTAGAGGACATGGTCAAATGGAGAGACATGTCCAGAAAACCTTACACTCAAATTTAGAATTGATCAACTAGAGGGCATGGTCAAATGGACAGTCATTTCTAGAAAACCTTACAACCAGTTTTAAGACTGATCAACTAGAGGACATGGTCAAATGGACAGACATTTCTAGAAAACCTTACAACCAGTTTTAAGACTGATCAACTAGAGGACATGGTCAAATAGACAGACATTTCTAGAAAACCTTACAACCAGTTTTAAGACTGATCAACTAGAGGACATGGTCAAATGGACAGACATTTCTAGAAAACCTTACAACCAGTTTTAAGATTGATCAACTAGAGGACATGGTCAAATGGACAGACATTTCTAGAAAACCTTACAACCAGTTTTAAGACTGATCAACTAGAGGACATGGTCAAATGGACAGACATTTCTAGAAAACCTTACAACCAGTTTTAAGACTGATCAACTAGAGGACATGGTCAAATGGACAGACATTTCTAGAAAACCTTACAACCAGTTTTAAGACTGATCAACTAGAGGACATGGTCAAATGGACAGACATTTCTAGAAAACCTTACAACCAGTTTTAAGACTGATCAACTAGAGGACATGGTCAAATGGACAGACATTTCTAGAAAACCTTACAACCAGTTTTAAGACTGATCAACTAGAGGACATGGTCAAATGGACAGACATTTCTAGAAAACCTTACAACCAGTTTTAAGACTGATCAACTAGAGGACATGGTCAAATGGACAGACATTTCTAGAAAACCTTACAACCAGTTTTAAGACTGATCAACTAGAGGACATGGTCAAATGGACAGACATTTCTAGAAAACCTTACAACCAGTTTTAAGACTGATCAACTGATGATAGTTGTGTTGAGGATATAATGGGGGGGGGGGGGGGGGGTCCATTTCCGATTTTGTTTTCTCCTTTGGACATTACGAGAGCCATTTTTATCGCTTCATCACTGTTATCTGGATTTATACCTGCTTGAGGATATGTTTTAGCCATTGTTCCGTTATTTATTCATCTGACTTTTAATATTTATAAAACGCCAACACGGTTTCTAATTATATCCCCTGGGCTTTTTCACACGTACAATCTCTTGGATCTTCTCGTAAAATAATGCGTTATATTTGAATAATTGCTTTTCTTCTCAAAAATCTATCCATATCCAGTATAACCATTAATTGGGTAGAGGAGTGACCTGTTGTCACGTTGCTCCTCTCTAAGCGTATGTGCCTGAATGACACGTTTTACTACTTCTTCATTCTCTTGCGTGACATAATTTCACATGGTTGAACGAAAGGCGTATTTGTTGTGGCGTGTTCTTCTTTCTTCTTCTGCGTACACAGTCAGACAGTAACCATTATTTTCTCGAAAAAAGCGGCGGTCATCCTGAGACTCTCGCCACTACCATAGAGCTTGTCTTGCAGTTCCACTGGCAATGGCCACATCTGCTCTCTCTGATCCTCGTATGTCGGGCAGTTCTGCAGCAGATGTTCAGTGGTCATTTTACCAGTACCGCACGGGCATTCGTCGGTACACCCTATCTTCAATTTGTTGAAGAGGTGGTACCTCAGTCTGTTGTGGCCAGTGCGAAGTCTGAAGACAACGACCTGCTCTCTTCGGTTCAACTGGTAATAGGCATCGTTTTTGGTGTAACCAGTATGTTCGGTTTCCCATTTGGACATGTACCTGGCTTTGATAAGCCGTTTTGACTCTTCGTACGTCATACTGGTATCTATTTGTGGTAGCCTTGCACCTTCTTTTGCCAGTCTGTCTGCCTCCTCGTTGCCTTGGATGTTGCAGTGTGACGGAACCCACTGTACCACTACCCTTTTTGGTGCGGACTGTTGGCACAGTTTGCAGAGTGCTGCTCTTAAGTCATTAAGCTCAGTGTTTTTCTGGCTTTTTAGCGCTGTGACTACTTCGAGAGCATCTGTCAGCAGGACTATATGGCTCTCATTTTCACTGTGTGTTACCATTTCTTCCACTGCCGCCCTCAGTGCCTCTGCCTCTGCTCTGAAATTGCTCGTGTACTTACCAGTAGCGAATGACAGTGTTATTTTTCTGCCATTTGGTAGGTTCAGGAATGCTCCTGCCCCTCCGTTCTGTGTAGTGTTTGTTACAGAGCCGTCGGTGTATGCATGGGTCCAGTCCATGCTTGGGTAGCTTTTCGTTATGAAGCTTAGGGTAGTATCTCTCCTTTCTTTTTCGGTCTGGCAGTTTTTGTTTGCAATACCTGGTATATTTTCTACCACCTCTGGAAATATATCCTGCCTCCAAGTAGGTTTTCGTACAGTAGTGATGGGTTTTGGTGTTGTTAGTGCGTTTATGGGATCTTCGTGCATCTTTGCTTTGGCTATTTCTGCAAAGTTTCTCCGCTTTAGTTTCCCAGTTCCCAAATTGTTTAGCCTCTGGTACATTGGATGGTCCGTCAGTCTTCGGAGTTTCTCTGACTGCAGCTGGGCTCTGCAGTCTCTTCTGTCGGTCATGGATTGCAGTTTTGTAATCTTTTCAAGTTCTACAATTGGCGTTGACTTCATGCCACCAGTTATGATTCTCATAGCTTGGTTTTGAAGTTTGTTAACTTTATCGAAGTTCGCCTTCGCTGCTGTTGTCCAAGCCGCGATGCCATACTCGAGAACTGGTCTCACTCTTCCAGTGTACAGTTTCTTTAGTATGCCTTCGTCTGCTCCCCAGCTTGTGCCAGCAAGTTTCCTCATGATCGCCATTCTTTCTCTGGCTTTCATTCGGTTTCTCTCAATCTGACTTTTCCATGTCATGCGCCGATCAAATGTGACTCCCAGATAGGTTGGGTTGTCGTTTGGCTGCAGGATTTTGCCATTTAGGCTTAATTTGGTACTTTGGGGTTTTAATGAGAGCGAGAATATTGTGCACGTGGTTTTCTCCTCGTTTATTTTGACCAGCCATGAGTTCGCCCACTCTTCCAGCGATGTTAGGGCCGTTTGCATCCGATTTCTTGCTATGGTGAGATTCTTTTCAGAGGTCCACATAGCCAGATCGTCTGCAAACATTGAGCTATGGACTCTTCTTGGTATATTCTCTGTAATATCGTTTATATATACCAGGAAGAGTGTGGGTGACAGTACTCCCCCTTGGGGTACTCCCTGCTCGAGTGTCACCTTTTTGCTCATCTGCCCTTGTACTTGGACTCTGGCCGTTCTTTGTTTGAGGTAGTGGTTGATCCACTTGTACATCTTCCCACAAACATCACTTCTTCTTAGCTTGACTCTAAGTCCATCCTTCCAGACTTTGTCAAATGCCTTTTCCAGATCCACCCAAACAGCTACTGTGTGTTTCTGTGCCTGGTAGGCATCTTCTATCTCCTGGGCTATGAGGATGACCTGGTCCTCAGTGGATCTGTGCTGTCTAAAGCCGGCTTGCTGTGGAATTAGTATTCGTTTTTCTTCCAGATGCCACATCAGTCTGGTGTTTATCATCCGTTCCATCAGCTTGCCGACACAGCTCAGTAGGCTTATGGGCCTGTATCCATTCGGATCTGTTTTGTCCTTTCCTGTTTTTGGTACTGGTACCAGTATTGCATCTTTCCATGCCTGGGGTACAATACCCCTTTTCCAGCTTTGGTTCAGGACTGACAGTAGTTTTTCCTTCGCTGTTTGGCCCAGCCCCATCAGCATTTCGTTTGTTATCCCGTCTTTTCCGGGAGATTTCCTTCTCTTTAGTGTTCTCATAGCCTCTTCCATTTCGCGCATTGTTAGTTTGGCCATCATGTGCTCTTCAGGAGCCGTATTTTTGTTTTCGTGCCCCTTTAGCTCTTCGCTAATGTCTGTATGCTTATCTGCAGGGACCTCGATTTTGTTTGCTCTGGCATAGTGATCGACAAAGGCGTTTGCGGCTTTCTTACCTGTGATCAAGTTCTCGCCTTGCTTGATAGTAATTTGTTTATTTGACGGGGTTTCGTCGTTCATGGCTCTGACTAGCTTCCATAGCTTGTTCCCTTCTTTGTCCAGGTTTAAACTTTCCGTTTTATTTTTCCAACTTTCTCTTGCTGTTTGCTTGAGAGTGTGTTTGTACTTCGCCGCGGCGGCTTTGAGGGCGATGTTTGCCTCCACGGATTTTTCTCGTTCTGCCATGTTCCTGGCATTTGTTACTGCATCTTCCACTTTCTGTAACTCATCATTCCAGTAGGGCTTATAGTTTTTCATAGCTCCTCTTGGGATGGTTTCAGTGGCGGCTTGCATTATTGCCTTGCTTAGGCTCTCTACCATGGGCTTCATTTTGGTGTTTCGTGTGTTGATGGTTTCACACAGCCCATCTGTCAGGATTGCAAATCTGTCCCAGTCGGCTCGTTTGTAATTCCAACGTGGGAGCGGTTTTGTTTCCTGTGGGCCTACTTCCATGTCAATGGTTAGCCTGATCGGCCTGTGGTCGCTACCTGCCAGTTGGTTGAGCACCTGGCGGTCTATTTTATAGTGTATGTCCTGTGTGGAGAAGGCCAAATCTGGAGTCGAGGTGGTATGCCATGTTCTTGAATAGAAGCTAGGGCTATCCTCCGGCCTATTGATTAGGGAGAGATTTGCATCTATCTCCCAATCTTCCACTTCGTCACCTCTGCTGTCTGTGTCAGAGTATCCCCATCTCTCCGAGTGGCTGTTGAAATCTCCAACCACTATGCAGTTGGAGTCTCTGACCTCCATACTCGAGAGCGATAGGTCTCTGTTTGGTGGTCCGTACAGATTGAAAATGCGGAGCTTCGTCTCTTGAGCCATTATGTCAACTCCTACAATTTCTGCTTGTCCGGTGTGATTGACAGGTACCGCGCTACTCGGTATGCTGTTTCTGGTCAGTATCAGGACCCCTCCTTTGTGGCCTTCTCTATCTAGACGGAAAGTCTGGTATCCTCTGATTGAGAATTTATGGTTATTGTTGAGGTGCGTTTCCTGGATACATGCCACGTCAATCTTACCTTCATGCAGGTGATGTGTTAGGGAAAGTTTTTTGTTAATGACTCCCTCCGCATTCCACTGTAATATTCTGAGGGTCTTGAAGTTTTGGCCAATAGTCGTTTCCCCATAGCCATGTGCCTTGACTCCACGACACATGGGTGGGTGACCACCAGTAGCCAAGGGTGGGCCCCTTCGAGGCGTGGGGCCCGGCGCTATCGCTGCCTGGCGGGTCTCCTCAGGATGAGCGCCATACGTTTTTCGAATAGGTTGTGCTGTCATCATACTGTGATTTACGTTGCACTGTTTTGTTAGGCTTGCGGCCCCGTGCATCCGATTTCAACAGGCGTTTCTGTAGGGATGCCCTCCTTAGCCTTTGGCTGTCCCCAGCCTATCTGCAAGGCAGCAGTTGTTTACGATCAGAGTTTTCTCTCCTATGGAAGTTGTCTTACCAGACTATCGAGTCTTCACTACTCGTGTCTATAGGGTGCAATGATGGTATGTGATATATGAGATGGACTGGTTTACCCGGAAGAGAGGCAGTCCAGTGTGTCTGTATCCCAGGATCGTCACGTCCTGCCAGAAACGTAGCATTTGCATGTGAGTGGGGTATCTCTTTTTCCCTTTATTTTCTTGGCTTCTATGCAGGGATGGTACGCCTAGCATTCCCCGCCACCTGGGGTGTTGACACAGTGGGGCAGGTGTGCAATGTCCGCTGGTCTGCATCTCTTCTGCGTCCAGCATGATAGTTATGGCTGATAACGTACAGAGGTAGATATCGTAACCGGAGTGCATTTAGCCAGAGGACAAGCCTGGTAATGTCACAGAGATGTTGATCGCCTGGTGTGCGGACAACTCTCATGGTCAGTGGTTGAGTCTTGACAGTTCACAGTGTGGTGGCTGCTCTACTGTTTTCGACACCCCGACCAGGTTCTAAGTCTTTAGTTGGTGTTTTCCGCACCCCATCGCCGTATAGGGTGAGTATCAAGCAGTTTTCCGCCCGCTTTGATTTGCGGGCGGCAAGGACCTCTTACTGTGGCTCTACCTGATAGGGCTGGGGCGCAAGCCCCAGGTCCCGAGCATGTAGGAGCCTCCCATTGCAGTGGTGCTGAGATTTTGGGCGGGATTGCGGCTTTCAAGGGTTCGGCCGTAATCCCCCACATGGTAGCCTCGCGCCCTTGGCTTATCAGCCTGGTACGTGAACCAAAGTGTCTGCGGCTCCTCTCGATTTGAGCTGGTTTTCCGTAGCAACGCCCTGTCATTTGTAAGGTAAAACTGACCTGTCTTCAGATCTATTTCCAGCACCCGTTCACTATTTGGTCAGACGAATTTATTGAGGGCTTTTGTTTGTCAATGACCAGGTATTTGAAATCTGCGGTGTTAAACACGATTTCCGTAGCGTTCTTTCATTTGAGCTGACTTGTCGTCCGTGAGTCTAATACCAGCGTACGTTCATTATTAGACCCAAACGGCAGTGCTCTCAATTTGTCAGTTGTTCTACAGTATTGGCGTGTTCAGTCAAATTAAGCCGCAGGTTCCACACCTGGTGGTGCCCTTCCGTCAATTCCCTTAGCGAGACAATCAAGTTTCTTAAAGGGTAGCCCCAAAGATTTTCGAGGGTCTAATTCCAGCACATGTTCTCTATTTGACCCCACTAGGGTGTACTTTTTGATAGTCATTCTGCAGTATTGGCGTGGTAAGTTAACTTAGGTCTCAGGCTCCACTCCTGATAGTGCTCTTCCGTCAATTCCTTTATCAAACACTGGATGCAGACAAAACCGAGCCACAGGGGACATAGCCCCAGATTTCTGGGGGTCTAAGTCCAGCACCAGTTCCATATTAGACTCCAGAAGAGTGGTCTCGGCATGTCAATCATTTCAGTGTTGGCCGTGTTGAGTCAAATGTTAAAGGGTTTAAAGTGTACTCATTCCAATTACGGGGCCTCGAAAGAGTCCCGTATTGTTATTTTTCGTCACTACCTCCCCGTGCCGGGAGTGGGTAAGTTGCGCGCCTGCTGCCTTCCTTGGATGTGGTAGCCGTTTCTCATGCTCCCTCTCCGGAATCGAACCCTGATTCCCCGTTACCCGTTACAAACATGGTAGGCATGTCACGTACCATCGACATTTGATAGGGCAGACATTTGAAAGATGCGTCGCCGGCACATGAGGCCATGCGATCAGCACAAAGTTATCCAGAGTCACCAGTGGGGACGCCGCAACCCCGCGAGGGGAAACGACGATTGGTTTTGAACTAATAAAAGCGCTCTTTCCGCGAGGGTCGGAGCTTGGTAAGCATGTATTAGCTCTAGAATTGCCACAGTTATCCAAGTAGGATCGTGTCATCTAAGGAACCTCGACTGATTTAATGAGCCATTCGCGGTTTCACCGTGAGACAGTGTGAACTTAGACATGCATGGCTTAATCTTTGAGACAAGCATATGACTACTGGCAGGATCAACCAGATATCTGTCGGAGACGTACGTACTGCGCACACCGGTCGGCGGAGGAAGGGTGTGTAAAAAGCCTCACTGGGACGGCCGCAGGGACCGACTGACGGGACGGACGGACGGTTGTTCCACCCGTCCCTCACTCCGTCGACCTAGGACCGCCTGACAGGGGCCTCCCACACGCACCAGACGACCGACCGACCGGGCTCGCTCGAGGAGGGATGGCAGCGCTCTGTGCAGAACGGATCCCAACGACCTCGGCGATGAATTTCACTGGGACTAGAGACACAATTTGGCCTGCCCTTCTCCGTAGGGAGAACGCAGGGCCTCGAGGCAACGATTCCTGCTTTCCATTTGCCGGTCACAAGCTCTTTGCGAGAGTCGGACCACCAGCGAGACGTACTGTCGAGCTCTGCTATAAGCCTTAGATAAATCACCACGGACGGACCACGTTTCCTGATACGGACCAGACTAGCGCACCTCGGTGGAGGAGCCACTACCACAAACCGCACCCAATTCGCACTACGGGGAAAGGCAGGCGAGCGTTTTCCGCAAGCCCGCGCTATCGCTCCGCCTGGCGGGACTGAGATCGCTTTACGAACACTGGTTGAAATTGAGTCGCCGCAGCGAGACAACTACCCCAGATGTGGCGTGTTCGAAGCCTAAATATTGTTTTTGGTTAAACGTTGGTTGATGATTTAGCTGTAAACTGGTAGCTCTTGGCAAACCAATACATCTCAGACAAAGACAGACGAAGTCCCCAGAAGGAGTTTCTATCAAGTATTCCTCATCATTATTCAGTCAGTCATGCCAGTTTATATGTAGTGACGGCGTATCAGGAATTTTCAGCCACCTGTGAGTTCGTCACAAAGAGACAGAAGTGAAATTTCCAATGACCTGCATCTGTATTTCATCTTCGGAGATAGATGATGATGATGATTATGACGATGATAATGATGATTATGATGATGAAGATGATGATGATGAAGATGAAGATGATGATGATGATGATGAAGATGATGACGATGAATACACACAATGAGTAAGAATTATGTTTTGTGCTCCATGAAAAGGACGCTGAGTAGCGGGTTGCAGTAGATTTCTTCCGTGCATGCTGATAAAGGCGAAGAAGGTCCTGCAGGCTTCATGTGCGTGTCGCTCACTAGTGTGGTGATCACGTCGATCCCTCATCTCGTTAGTCATTCTGCTATGAAATCAGCTTGTTTCCAGATGAATTTAGTACGGTGAAGGTCTTGGCCAGCAGATTTGACCCTACTATGACTAACGTACCCGATCGACATGTTTTGCCTGAACGGATGTTAATTTAATCTCCCCAAAGGGGCACGTGATTTAAGACAATCTTCAATAACGCGGAGACAAGAAATCAATTAACACATGAGTGGGGGTGAATTGGTGTAGCCTAGGGTGTATACCACACGCCCATGGGTTCAGCAGTTGCACATATAGAGCTACATTTGCTCCTCGGTCCACTAGTATAGCCCCTATGAAAGGACCTGCTCGGATGACCTTGCTATGAGTAAAACTCCCACAGGTATAGCTCCTGGGATTATTGGGTGGCGCAAACTCTTCAACCTCGGCAAGGAATGTTTACAAATAGAGCGCTATTCTTCGTTAGAGGTAGTATAATTCTGCTATTCATATGCGGGGTGCTCGAGACGTCATTTATATTTGAAGATAATCCTTACACATGTAATAGATTCATTATATGTAGCACTGCCTTAAGATCTATCATCACTGAGTACCTGTCACTGGAAGAAGAGCTGCAAAAGCGATTCGGAATGGCCTAATCAGCACTTGCGAGGTTCTCACAGAGAGTGTGTGGTAACAATATGCTGACCATCTTCACAAAGGTTGCTGTGTGTAGATCATGTGTGATTAGTACCCTGCTCCATGCCAGCGAAACATAGACTCACGTATGTCTCACGCGAAAAAAAGGCTAAATGCATTCCAAATCGATCTCTTGGAATTTCATTGAGTGACAAAGTGACAAAAAACTACGTGTAGTTACGATCCTCCGTCAGAGCCGCTTGCGGTGCTTGGTCACGTGTGTAGAATGGAAGACGGACAAATACCAAAAGATATCCTATACGGAGAGCTGACCACGGGCAAGTGAAACAAAGGCAGACCCTTCCTCCGCTACAAAGATGTTTGCAAGCGTGACCTGAAAGCGTTGGTTATGAACACCTGCAACTGGGAGGAACTTGCCAAAGACAGACCCGTCTGGAGGCAGGCTTTGCGTGTTGGTCTGCAGGGAGGGGAAGACAAGATGCGTGAATATGCAGACTCCAGACGTGTGCGGCGAAATCAAGGGCAACTACTGACTGTCTCCTCTCTAGCGTGAAGTCCAGCGTCTCTCGAGACTGACAGGATGCCAATCACCATCTGATCTATCCAAAGTTTTTGTTAAGTTTTTGAAGGCTATTATGGCTAATAAGAAATACATAAAACAAACTATCTTGTCCCTGAAATGGCCTACCACGATAGTCAAATGTAGCATTCTTAGCGCATTATCATCAGCTTTGAATTTGTTTGAGAATTTCACATATGCTATTTATATTTGGATTCCATGCTACGTATTTTAACTTTCTGTGCATGACTGCCTTTCAAATGTTGATAAATTGTCATTTTGTATCCACTTGTATGAGGCGTGTTCAAATTAAATCGGACCTAACTGCACCAAGTGAACATACATACCATGCGCATGCTGACGTCACTTCTGATGAAAACATCACATAACAACCGCCAATTTTGACAAATGTCATTATCCTCCAACTTTCCTCTGCAGACCGTTGAAAACATGGCGGCTGTGATACGGATTCCGTCCAGAGTTGATCAGCGAGCGGTGAGTCGGTTTCTAACAGCTGAAGGATGTCGACCAGTTGTCATTGATCGCAGAATGAAGGCAGTGCTTTGTAACAAAAGTTTATCTCCGGCAACAGTGAAGAACACAATAACGATGTTTAAAGAAGATCTTGAGTTAACGAAAGTTATTCCGAGACCAGGTCAGACGGATATTGTTCCGCCAGAAGATGACATCGCCAAAATTGATGCAGCAGTTCGGGTGGACCGTTGTAGAAGATA
Organism: Ariolimax columbianus; assembly: GCA_036924085.1. Classification (NCBI taxonomy): domain Eukaryota; kingdom Metazoa; phylum Mollusca; class Gastropoda; order Stylommatophora; family Arionidae; genus Ariolimax; species Ariolimax columbianus. Next base: position 30,988,071 of record JAVGWX010000009.1, read on the forward strand.
ACGTTCGCTACACTTTTTTCGCTATACACCACATGCATTCTGCTACCAATGTCAACTGGTCGACATCATTCAGCTGTTGGAAACCGAATCACCGCTCCTTGATTAAAGTCTGAACGGATTCTGTATCACAACTCCATGTCTTCAACGGTCTGCTGAGGAAACAATGAGTCGGAGGTAAATGCAATTGTGTAAACTTGACAGTTGGTATGTGCTGTTTACATTAGAAGTGGCGACACCATGCGCATTGTATATATGTTTACTTGATGTAGTTAGAGTTCATTTGAAGACGTCTCGTATGATCGCATACGCATGATCGTATGATCGCATGATCATTTGTTGGCTATGTATATATCTTTATGTTCTACAAGGATATACATTTTCTACACAACGCTTAAATGCATGTTTGCATCATTTCTGGTTATCGTATCTTTCAATTCTAGTGAGTCGTATTTTCTGCCCTTTTGGAATTGTGCTGCTTATCATTAACGCATCTTCCTTTACGGTACCGAAGCCCGGCATGGGTGGATCTACTTCTTTAGCATACGTGCAAATTAGCCACTCTGGAAAGTGCCTCGACCATATACTTTTAATTGATGCATTTCTTTTTCTTCTACTTCTTTCTCCTTCTTCTCTCCCTCTCCTCTCCTTCTTTCTTTTTCCTCCCTTCCTCCTTCCGTCGTCGTCTTCCTTCCGTCCTCTTCTTTCCTCCTTCTTCTTCTTCCCTCCTTCTTCCTTCTTCCTCTTCGCCTTCTACTTCTTCTTCTTCGTCTTCTTCTTCTTCTTCTTCGTTTTCTTCGACAGTCGTTCTCAAACTCCCTATGTCAAGCCCCGAATATGATAATTCAAGTAGCAGGATATTGTGAAAACGAAGTGCGCTGTGTCATAATTTACAGCTTGATTGTCTTCTCCTTCTGTGTTCGTTCTCAATCTCCAGCTACCGAGTCCTGAACAGAACTTTGCAAGTAGCAGGATGCAGTCCAGAGAACGGACTGCGTTGTGTCGCTAGTTTACAGCTTGCGATATTTGCACCTTTCGGTCCTACACATCCGTCTTCGGCAGTAGCTTGATTGTGATATTTGCACCTTTCGATTTGACAAATCCGACTTAAGCAGGCATTTTTGGGTACCGGATTAGCCTTCCCTTTTGATCTATTCTCCTTAGCCCGTCTGCTCATGCCGCCTGTTATCCATGATCATCGCGTGTGGGTGGAGAAGGGTGTGGCAGCTTTGGTTGGCTGGTCCTAACGCTTTCAGTAATCTTTAGGTCGCTGACCGCTGCAGTTCATGTACTGATCAGCACCTTTAACCCTGTCTTCTAGTCATTATACTGTTTTTTTTACTCCTTCGTTCATCATCAGATCAAGATGACAAATGACACCGTCGTTTGTAAGACTCCATACAGTTTGTCTTTCTCATATCGGTCAGTATTGGTCTCTCTTGTCTTGTGTGAGCTTGCATCTTTGCAGGATGTGATCCAATGTCATTGTATGTTCCCGCATATACACCTGACATCTGCCCCAATCCTCATTTTGTCGTAACAATGACCTTTGAGTCTATTATGCTCAGTCTGAAGCTGACGACTTGCTCTTCTCTACGGAAATAGTGAGGGGTGATTATTATCTCGTTCCCTTATACTTGGTTTTAACTATGAAGGCTGTTACGAAATGTCGTTCTAAATCTAAGGAAAAGCTGTGATCACAAGAAACAAGAACTAATGCAAGGATGAACACATTGCAATCATTCAATGATTGATGTCGCCGTTTCTCTACTTGCGAGATACAGGTCCACATCCACAGACGGCTTCAGGAAATGTATCCAATCATTTACAACGGTGGCTTAAGTAACAATAGGTTTTTGTGAGATGACTTAAGTTCCATTCATATTCTACCTTACACCACTTTACAGCAATGCCTGATAGGTTACAGTGGCTCTTTTCTTTCTTCTCACTCCGTGTAGCAGTCGAGTAACTAATTTGAATGATGAGTGACACAACAATGTTGCTGGTCAAGCTTGATAAACTGGTTGCAGAACGACGAAGGAACTCCTTTTTTGAAATGTGCATTAATATCAACTTCCTATAATATATTGACCTCCTATACTAGCAGAGTTCCATCCTGATTACTCAACATCCAGTAATGCGACCTTGGTATGAACATCTATCATTAACTTTCAGGATATTAATACACCTCCACAGCTGTTCAACTTTAACTTGGTCTATTTTTGTATAGAGGAAAATACTGTATGGAATGTTAAGATACAAGTGAATAGAGGAATGGGTAGAGAATGAATTAGTAATGTAAGCATGAGTAATGGAGGAATAATGGGTGAATGATTATTGATGAATAATGGATGAATGATTATGGATAATAATGGAATAATGAGTAATGTAAGCATGAGTAATGGATGAATACGTAATGGTGAATGAATGACGAATGAACAATGGATGAATGAGCTATATGAGTTATCGATGAATGAATAATCGATACGTAATGGATGAATGCGTAATTGATCAATGAGTAATGTTTGAATGAGTAATGTATGCAGGAGTAATGAATGAATTACTGATGGTTGAATGCGTGATGAATCAGTAATGATTGACTGACAAATGAATGGATGAGTAATTGGCGAATGCGTAATGAGAAAGGGGTAAATGAGTAATGCATAGATGAATACTGGATGAATGAATAAAGCATGAATGTGTAATGTATGAATGATTAATGGAGTAATTCATGGATGAGTAATGGGTGCATGAGTAATGTATGAATTAGTAATTGGCAAATGCGTAATAAATGAATGAGAAACTTATGAATGAGTAATGAATGAATGAGTAATGGACGAATGAGTAATGTATGTATGAGTAATGTATGAATGAGTAATCTATGTATGAGTAATGTATGTATGCGTAATGTATGAATGAGTAATGGATGAATGAATAATGGAAGAATGAGTAATGCAAGGATGGGTAATGGTAGGATGAGTAATCGATGGATGAGTAATGTAAGGATGAATAATGGAAAGATGAATAATGGAAAGATGAGTAATCGATGGATGAGTAATGAGTGCATTATTAATTTAACTGAAGTGGTTTTTGTTCTTTTTATTGTAGTTGTTCTTGTTCTTGTTCAGGTTCTGGTTGTTGTAGCTGTTGTAGTTGTTCTTGTTGTTGTTCTCGCTGGATATCTACTGTGAGTAAGATTACTCTATTTTGCGCGAGCAGTAAATCAATTTATTGCACTTTGTCTGACAATCGGAGTGTACTGACCAAGGTGGAACGGGATCTTCTGTCGGTTGTGAAATACTTGGTTTCATTAGCGTGTAGCTCACTACTACGTGGATCGCGTCGATCTCCTATCTAGTTTGCTAGCATGTCATTAAAACTTGTTTCCATATATAAATACGAAACGGGGGTCTTTGACCAGTATATTTTGCCAGACCCTTACTAGTATGTCTGGTCAGTATATTATGTCTGACCCTTACTAGTACGTCTGGTCAGTATATTATGTCTGACCCTTACTAGTATGTCTGGTCAGTATATTATGTCTGACCAGACATTGCTCTCCTCTTCCTTTTTATTATTGTAACAATAGTCTTGTGTAGCAGATCCCGCTGTTTGCACTAGGGTTATTTTAACTAGAATATTACACCACACACCCATATCATTCATGGCCACACACAGCAAATAATATAGCACACAGCAGGTGGCATATGCATTATATAAAACTCATACAACACTATCAAAGTGAGTGCAATGTGATACAAATAATACAAGAAATATCATCATCTTAACTAATTATATACTCGAGAGTTATTAGTATAAACTATTGATCTTGCTCCCACTAGTCAAACCCAGCTCTTTCCGTACACACCGCACACCCCTCCTCTTATCTGCATCCTCAACACACTCTCACACACTCTTCCTCACTCAAATCCCCTCAGATGGGCGATCTGGACATAGTGCATTCACTATATTCTACGTATACTCACATATGATCTCTCAACTCAGTCGATCAGTGTATACACACGATCCGAAACATACCTCTTTCGCTCGGTGTCTACACACACCACATACACATCTAGATCTCTCCTAGACACAGCTGTATACTCGCACAACTCTAGAACATACCCTCGTTCCTTCGGTGTCTACACACACAACACACACATCTAGATCTCTACTAGACACAGCTGTACACTCGCACATCTCTAGAACATACCTCGTTCACTTGGTGTCTACACACACCACACACACATCTCATTAGAGCGACTGGCCAAGACTCAAGGCGTATGCTGGTTCAGCGTTCCTGTTATATCTCACACATTCGTAACAACAGCCTATCAATCACTCCTCTATCAAATCGGTGAGCTAAACAGACTCATATCTAAATTCTCAGTCTCTCGCTCACATTCTCTGGCCAGCCTCTTGAGCTAAACTTTGTATAGTATGTTATAGTCGCAAGCAGTATCAGAGCTACTTAATGGATCTCAGGGGGATGTCTCTATTAAGTCGTTATTGTAACGAATTACTCTGAACACTCGTCACTCAAATATCGCATCAAGTTCTGCTGCCCTCTTGTCTGTCACTCATCCCCCACTACCCAAATCGGAACGCCAGAGGTCAGCGTCTACCTGGACTAAACATTCTTTCCCCCACCCCGTTTTTCTTTGTTGAGACGGTGAGTGACCTTGGCGTAGTGTCCAGACAGAGAATGATCTTGGCACACATTCAGGGACCTTTGTTCTCAGAGTCTCTGCCCACGTCACCCCTGCCCTAAACGCTCATGCTCCGGCTGGAACTGTTACACTTGCTATAAAGCTTATTAACATTACGTTCAATTAAAATAATTGTCGCTGCTCCATCTACCGTCAGAAGACACGTAGCTGCTGAAATTGAGGGGAAAAAAAACAGGAAAACGATCCTAGACGCAAAATGTTTTAACACCAGGAGCAGATCACACGCCAAGTTCAGGCATAGTTTCCTTAAATCAACAAAGCACATGTAGTCGAGTCCTGGAAGTCGTGGCGTTGAATTATGGCACGAAACGATGCATAACACAGGGATCAAACTTCAGGAGGAACATGCCCCTGGACATCACTTAGCTTACTCACTTTGGATGACAATAAATAGTACTAACGCATCACGATGTTGTAAGAACATTAAGAAATGGAGTCTCTCAAACGGCGATACATGTGAATGCGGTGTGGTACAAGATCCAGGTCACCTGATGGTTTGTCCCAACCTTCTGGATACATGTGACGAGAGGGACAAGCTGATGATGAACGACATGTCAACTTCAAGTCGCTGAACACGGCATGAACGATATATAAGTAAGTAAAGTAAGAATTACAATTGGTGTTCATAATGTAGACCTCCATCAACATATTCTTCAGATTTTTTCTTGATACGAGGCATTACATAATTGGAAATTAACTAAATGTCACCTGATACTTTTGTTCGTTACTGTGTCATGTGATCACAGAGTGGAGCAATAAATAAAAAGTCATTTGCCTGGATAACAGGCTGCAGCAGGACAGACTGGCTAAAGATAAGGGATCGAAGAGGGAATGCTAACCCAGTACTCAAAAAATGCTTGCTGAAGTCGGATGTGTTGGACCGAAAGGTGCAAATATCGCAGTCAAGCTGTAAACTACGACACAACGCATTCCGTTCTCTGACCTATATTCTGTTACTTAAGCCCTTTCAAGATTTGGTAGCGGGAGATAAAGAACGAACGCAAAAGAAGAAGAAGATTTACGAAAGAGGAGACTAAAGCAGTACGTGAGACCAGGTACACTGGTATACTGAAACTATAAGCAATAAGGAAAGGCGAGGAAGACATCTGTACTTAAAGTAGACGAGCGACACAACTGATTGTCGGATTCAAGGATTATAGTTATGAAGACAGAACTGGTTTACAGTGTCTCGAAAATATAGGAATTCGAAGTCATTCAAGACAGGTTTATATATAATCAAAGGAAAAGATAAATTAGACAATATCAAGTTTTTTTATCTTTAAAATACAGCCGCCTACAAGAACAAGTGGCAACAGTCAGGAATAAATTACAGAAAAGTCCATATTAGATCAAAGTAATATTTTTTTTACATAGGGTAATAAAGGCTTGAAATGTATTGTCACGATAAATAGTGTAGATAGGGTTATCTGGTGCATTAAGGCATACATTGGATGCTCATATGCATTTTTGGATCAAGTGAATGTAAAAGCAACTGGTTGTATTCAGACTCTGTATAGTCTTCTAAACCAGTATAAAGACGTTCACTTAAATTTAGGGAGGAGCGACCAAGTGAAATCAATCGTCGTTTCCATTGTAGTTATCCATCTCAGATACTTGCAGTGTTACAGATTAAGGGATGCGGTTGCTATGACTGAGAGGTATGCCTGGGTCTCAAGACAAAAAATATGAACTAGAGATACAGTTCAATGAATAAACTGGCAGAAAATATCCGTTTATGACTCCCAACGGCGGCTTCGGAAATAGGCTGCACTAGAGTTGTCTGATAAAGGTGGAAACAAAAACTGCCAGACTGAAAAAGAAAGGAGAGATACTACCCTAAGCTTCATATCGAAAAGCTACCCAAGCATGGACTGGACCCATGCATACACCGACGGTTCTGTAACAAACAATCCACAGAACGGAGGGGCAGGAGCATTCCTGAACCTACCAAATGGCAAACAAAAAACACTGTCATTCGCTACTGGTAAGTACACAAGCAATTTCAGAGCGGAGGCAGAGGCACTGAGGGCGGCAGTGGAAGAAATGGTGACACACAATGAAAATGAAAGCCATATAGTCCTGCTTACAGATGCTCTCGCCGTAGTCACAGCGCTATAAAGCCAGAAAAACACTGAGCTTAATGACTTAAGAGCAGCACTCTGCAAATTGTGCCAGCATTCCGCACCAAAAAGGGTAGTGGTACAGTGGGTCCCATCACACTGCAGCATCCAAGGCAACGAGGAGGCAGACAGACTGGCAAAAGAAGGTGCAAGACTACCACAAACAGATACTAGTATGACGTACGAAGAGTCAAAACGGCTTATCGAAGCCAGATACATGACCAAATGGGAAACCGAACATACTGGTTACACCAAAAACGATGCCTATTACCAGTTGAACCGAAGAGAGCAGGTCGTTGTCTTCAGACTTCGCACTGGCCACAATAGACTGAGGTACCACCTATTCAACAAATTAAAGATAGGTGGTACCGACGAATGCCCGTGCGGTACCGGTAAAATGACCGCTGAACATCTGCTGCAGAACTGCCCGACATACGAGGATCAGAGAGAGCAGATGTGGCCATCACCATTGGAACTGCAAGACAAGCTCTATAGCAGCGGCGACATCCTCACGATGACCGCCGCTTTTTTCGAAAAAATAATGATTACTGTCTGACTGCGTACGAAGAAGAAGAAGAAGTCTGATAAAGGAAACCGAGATGGCAGTTGGAAGGCAAACCCCGTACCTAAGCCAGTCAGATGTATCGGATGTGTCGGGCCGATATTGCTTCCTCGCTGGTAACTACAATAGTAAGTCACAATGTCTTATTTTTTAGGACAAACACCCAAGAAGAAGAAGAAGAAAAACAAGAAGAAGAAGGAGAAGAAGAAAATAAAGAATAAAAAAAGAAGGGGAAGAAGAGGAAAAAGAAGGAGAAGAAGACAAAGAAGAAAAGAAGAAGAAGAAGAAGAAGAATGAGAAGAAGAAGAAGACAAAACAGAAGGCGAAAAAGAAGAAGATGAAAAAGAAGAAGAAGAAAAGAAGAAGAAGAAGAAGAAGAAAAATAAGAAGAATAAACAGAAAATGAAGAAGCAGAAGATGAAAAAGCTGGAAGACAAACCTGTTATCCAACAAAGCCAAATAAAAATGGATGTGTCGGGCCAAAATGTGCATATATCGCACCACCCATGTAAACTACCACACAACATCACAACGTCATTTTGGCGACGATCTGATATTTTGAATGTGGAATATATCTCCTCATTCTAATCCTTTCTAAGATTTTCATATCCGTAGAACTACTCTGTTATGCGTTTGGTTGGATGTGTGCCCCACACATATGTTTCATATGCCATTAATATTCAGTCATGTTGGTGGTTGAAGTAAGTTTTGTCTTAAGTTTATATTTGTTATCTAAAGTTGTCAATTCTACCAACAAATTACTCCAAACCCGTTATGTTACACTGCTCATTTTCCGGGTCTATTAAAGATATCAGTGAAACACTAATACAATAAAGCATAAGCATATCTTCCAAATGCACGTATATCAGCATAACCGTTTCATAAGAAAATTGGTTATTAGATGTAGATATGAAATATGTGAATGAGCAATCAAATAGGATATATAACGCGGATCGTTTGGCAAGTATACTTTCTATCTGATTTGTTGTTCACGAAGAAATTGAAACTATATTCAGCTACATAGATGTCAGTATAGATAGGGCGCTCAGTGGCCTAGAAGCAAGGTGTCCACCTCGAGTGTAGGAGGTCACGGGTTCGAATCACAGTGATAACCGGGATTTTTCACGAAGATTGTATGGTAAACATTCCCCCGATCTTTGGGTTGTGAGATCGGACTCCCGTGTTCAGTGTTGAGCACGCTCAAAAATCCTTGGCAGTTTTAAATCGAAAACAGTAGACTCCAGGGCCGCCTCCCGAATATGAATTCTAGTTTAAAATCCACCAAAAATATGTGTATGTTCCCCCAAGACTAGCAAGCCACGGGAAGTTGTAAAAATACCTTCTACATAAAGCCGAAACATTTGGCTACCTGCCAACAGATGTTAACATGTCTGTTTGAATACCAGGATTCCAAGTATTATCTAGGATATAACTATAGTGACACACACTATGCCTATAAATAGTTCACACTATTTCAGTTGGCTGAAATACAAAAAACTAATGTGATTTTACTGTTAAGAAGATAGAAATGATAATCAACTTCAAGAAATAAAATTCTTCGAGCAATGTAAAAGACATAAAACATGTTCTTAGTTCGACCCGTTCTTCGTCAAGAGGTGGTCACCCTTGAGCGGGTTCCAATTCCGGGTCCACTCGTTTCTATCGCGGGCGCGTGGCGACCAGTGTGATAGTAGTCTGTCTACTGTGAGGTTGTGAATGTTATATTTTTCTAGTGAATCTTTTTCTAGTCTCTTTTTGTCGCGCGAATACCACAGGGCAGTTATGGTCATCTATCATATTGTCTTCTGGATATATGACCAGCCCAGCGATGTTTCGAATAGTTGATGTACTGTAGGACATCCTTGATGTACTGTAGGACATCCTTGATGTGTGACATTCTCCGGATTTCGCTATTGTGTAGTTCGCTCTGCTGCTGTTGTTTCAGAGTTATGCCCACGAGGCGTCTTTCAAGAGATGCGTATGCTGTTCTCAGTTGGTTCTCTGCTGCTTTGGTTAGAGATCAGGTTTTGCTACCATCGCAGAACGTTGACTGGACTACCGAGTCGAAGATATCCACACGTAGTCTTGTGTCCTGTTTAGCATCTGTTGCTGTCATGATAAAGTTGAAGGTTGCCCAGCCGGCCCGTTTCCGTCTAGTGATCTCAGGTTTTATGTTGTTCTCCATGTTGAGGACCCTTACCAGATAGACGTATTCGTCAGCGTGCTCTATACACTCAAGAGTATTGGGTGTAGCTCTGCTGAAAACATAATGAAAGGTAGCTATGGCACGGTGGTAGACTGATCGCCTCTCAAAGGAACTAATGAAAGCATGAAATAGCGGGCATTAAAACGCACACGTTTCAAGTGAGAGCCGGTCTAATGAGTAAAGACATTTAGCGTGTAGTCCTAACGGAGATGGACAATAAACGCAGAGATCCCTTGTACACAGTGTGTTTAAAACACATAATAAGAGCCGTGCAAACATCCGGGTGTAAACCCATGTTCGTGTAACCTTTTACATTCAGAATAATTGCGAAAATCCTAGACAATAGGCCATATACAATCTCCCAGGCCTAGTAATTCAAAAGGGCATACAATAACACATATGGTATCCCGCTATTAATAGCTTGCCGCTTCCTGGCAGCAGCTTTACACATGCATAGTTGATTACCATAACTGTAAGTCTTCAACAAAACAAGTCGATACTTAATAACTGAGCAATATAATAACAACACAATAACAGATAATGCGAAAGAAAAACATCCTTGCCAAGCGTGATATGTTTGTCATCTCCTATTTGATTGTACATTTGCATATTGTTTTAAAACAATGACTAGGGTACCTGGGGAAAAGTGACAAGAAAACATATTTGCAGATACTAATAATATATTAACTATTGGAATAAGTACAGAGTTTTTCATTTATATGTCACATACTAGAGGAAGACGACAGCTGGCAAAAATAGAATAGGTCAGGATGGTATTCAACAGCATACTACATACCAACATCCAAACAGATAAATCATACATTGGAAATAAAGTGTTAGGTTGTATATATACTCGCCATTACTGTACGACACAGAAACAGGGACATTAAATATCTAGTTGGAAAAAAAGTATTGAAGCCTTCGAAATGTGGGTATATAGAAGATTGGGTTGCATTTCTTTGAAAGAGAAGAACATACATGTGGAGGTATTGAAAAAGTTGAGAGTGAAAAGAGAATTAATGACAGAAATAAAGGTTAGACAGTTACGTTGTTTTGGCCATATAACAAGAAACACCTCCTTGTTGAAGACCATAGTAGAAGGCAAGGAGGAAAACGTTTGTTGAAGAGACAGACAACGTTTTAAGTTGATGGATAGCATCAGGAGATGGACTTGAAAAGACATCAGGAGAAAAGTATGTCGGATTGAACCATTACAGCAAGAGATAAAGTACACTGTAGATCCATTGCAGCCGTTCATCGATGCGGAAATGCACAGGAACTGACCTGAACTGAATAACATAACCACAGCACTACTCGAGTTAACAAGACAAGAGCATGGTCCGTGCAATCTTTAAAACGTGTTGTAATATGCGACACTTGAGGATTGTGCATAGAACTAGCAACCTCAACCTCCTAAAATACCATCGTAAATGGTCGGATGCTGGCTTCCTGTGTAGATTGCAAGTTTTAGTAGTGGTCCTATGATTCACTTGAAGTGGGAAGGAGCGTTGATTGCAATAATATTAAATGTAAGTCTCAACTCCAAGATCAAGTACAATAACATTAGCTGGAAGATTCAAATCGGAAATCAATCACGATAACTTTCGTTTAAGTTTTAGCTCGGAAATCGATCACAATAACATTCGTTGTAAGTCTGAACTCGGAAAACAATCATAATACCATTAGCTGTAAGTCTCAACTCGGAAAACAATCATAATACCATTAGCTGTAAGTCTCAACTCGGAAAACAATCATAATACCATTAGCTGTAAGTCTCAACTCGGAAAACAATCATAATACCATTAGCTGTAAGTCTCTACTCGGAAAACAATCATAATACCATTAGCTGTAAGTCTCAACTCGGAAAACAATCATAATACCATTAGCTGTAAGTCTCTACTCGGAAAACAATCATAATACCATTAGCTGTAAGTCTCAACTCGGAAAACAATCATAATACCATTAGCTGTAAGTCTCAACTCGGAAAACAATCATAATACCATTAGCTGTAAGTCTCAACTCGGAAAACAATCATAATAACATTAGCTGTAAGTCTCAACTCGGAATTCAATCACAATAACATTAGCTGTAAGTCTCAAATCGGAAAATCCATTACAATAACACTGAGACAATCAATTAAAATAACATTTGGAAATTTCAACTAAACAAAAAATATGCCCTAACAACTTCACATGGAACACAAAACTGTGGTGGAAAAAAAAACAATCTAACAATCCAGACAAAATTTGCTTTCCAGACAACAACAAAAAACATAATGCTGTAAATTATTGGCAACACACGTTTAACATTGAAAATACCTTTTCCACACCAGTTGTGACACATTTAGAATATAGCGTTAAGTCCATATCATCATGGCCTTTGGTAACGTAGGAAGACTATTAGAGATATTATAGCATTCGTCGTGATTTCAGAGCCAGTTCTATTCTGAGGTATTGCTTGGTTTTTGTTTATATACAGAGTTTGTAATTGATGCTACATAAATATTACAGCAAAGAAGACTTGTAATGTTTTCATGTATTGCGAGGAATGTATTCCGCATGTTTTGGGGTAACTCTGTGGGTGTGTGTGGTGTGGTGTGGTGTGGTGTGGTGTGTGTGTGTGTGCGCGTGTCTGTGTGTGTGTATGTATGTGCGTTTGTGGGTATATGTGTGCGTGTGTATTCGTGCGTGTACGTATGCATGGATGTATGTGTATTGTGTGTGTGTGTGTGTATGTATATATATATATGTACATATAATATATGTATATGAGTCTGCATACATATGCGTGTGTGTGTATATGCATGTTTGTATGTTGGTTTGTGTGTGTGTGTGTATTTATGTGTGTGTATGTGCGTATATGTATGTATGTATGTACACATACATACCAATATATATATATATATATAATTAGCTGCAACATAGCTGAATATGATCCATACATCGAATACATGATTCAGAACTAAAACAAGACAAATGTAATTAAAAGAACACCAAAACACTACACGTCTCCAAACCCTCCTCTTGAAATAAATTATAGAAATACATCCCGGCCTCTATATGGCAACATTGTCTAATTTACTACACTTCATTTCCTAATTCTGCACTTACCACCTTGTATATTTATAAACAAACAGCATCACTATTTAAGAACTTGCTTCCATTAATGACAAGTATAAACACACTTTTTTTAGAAGCAAATACCATTCCAACAAGTCCAACTGCAATGTTCAGAATTTCAAACCTCAAAGAAACATTGTTTCGAAAAGATACCCGGACGTTTGTTATAACCTGTTGTTTTGTAATAGCCAGAACCGGCGAACGTTTCCGCTGCTGGATCGTACGGAACTTGCCGATGTCTAACGAATCTGCCAAGATGGCACTTTGCAATGCTAAGGTCAGAAATTGATTGCATGAACCATCGGCGCCAACGGACGCGGCTATTGAAGTAAGCAAATATTAGGAACTATGGAACACCGAAACGGCAATGTTATTGCGTAACTGATTGAGTGTTAACGCCACGACGTTCATTGTAGGTTTTGTGTAATACTAATATAATAAACTGTGGTACTTTAATAAAACACCGATGTGCGTATGCAAAACACCACTGTATGTATGTAAATTATTTTAGTATGTATGTAAAACACCGATGTTCTTCTATGAAAATGGAAAGTGCGAGGTGTATTATAATAAAACCGGACCAAACTACAAGTGAACATACGTACGACGCGCATTATGACGTCACTTCTGGTGTAAACAGCACATACCATCCGTCAAGTTTGCAAAATTTAATTATCCTCCGACTCATAGTTTCCTCAGCAGACCGTTGAAAACATTGTGGGATTATATGGAATCCGCCAGCAGCGAGAGGTGATTCGGTTTCTTACATCTGATGGACACCAGCTGACATTCGTTGTAGAATGCAGACAGTGTATGGTGACAAAAGTGTGTCGATGACAACAGTGAAGAACTGAACAACGATGTTCATAGAAAGATGTGAGTTAACGAAAGATCTTCCGAGACCAGGTCAGGCGCATATTGTTTTGTTAAATCAAGTCCTATAAACTTCGTTCATCAGTTCTTGGCAACTGTCAAAAGAAGGAAATTTGCTCGATACGGCTATAAAGCGAGATCGAATGGTCTTCCAAATATGATTCTGCTCGGAAAGGTGCAAGGCAGACGAAAAAAAGGCCGTCCCAAAAAGAGGTGGGAGGACAACATAACATAATGGACCAATCTCCGACTAGAAGTAGCACATGCAGCGGCCACTGACAGAGAAGAGTGGCGTGGTGTTGTGAGGATGTCTTCATCTGTGCCCCGAGGACCTCACTTCTTTCGGGATGATCTGACCTAAATAATACACTATTTGGCAATCTATTATTGTCCACTACTTGTTTATGGTGTGCAGCACATTATATAGCCAAACGGACTGACATATCAAATTGAGCCGGTAACGCAAGCAGAATCATCAATGTCTATCAAAGGGAGAAATTGCAAAAATGTCATAAAAACGACTAGAGAAGGTTGTGGATGGCTCTAACAACTTCACCATATAAAACATATGCATACAGAACCAGTCTCGTACGATAACGTGGACTTGACTGGCTTCTACAAGGTGCCTATTGCATGTTTGTGGTCCGATAAGTTGTAACCACCTGTTTGGCTACGGGGGTAGATATAATACGTCTACTGTTCTCTCATTTTCTTACCTTAAGATAGTATACTCATTAGGGCCCTACAAATTAAAATCTTGTATTAAGGTTAATTTTAACAACATATTTTGACTAGGGGGTTGAGAATAATTATGTATGTGAAAATTACAGAAAGTTTATGGAACTTAGTTTTCAATATGGCTGCAACGATTCTAAAAATTGCTTATATTTAAAAAATGTGATAACTAATCCACGAATTCTGTGTTAACCTTCATCGTTAGAGTACATACTCATAAACGTCTGTTCTAAAGCATGTACTGGAATTGATGAATCATATTGAATTGTTATTCGTGTGTGAAGGCGACTGAAGCGTTTTAACAAAAGTTGTTAGGGGAACCAAATAGATTGTTAGACAAATGCTTCAGTCAATCGAGTGACGGGAAAGTTATGCCATCTTGGGTTCTGCTCCTTAGAATACGCGTCGTTCCAGTCTGGAGATACCAATAATGCCTAGTATCTCTCTCTCTTTCTCTCTCTCTCTCTCTCGCTGTGTCTCTCTCTCTCTCTCTGTAAATAACGAAGGGTGTGAATGCAAATGGTTCCTGCAGCTCGTCGGTTGTGCACACTTGTTCTTCGTCCTCTCTTGCCTATTGCTTCAAAGTCAACTCGACACTCGATTATTCTCAAAGATCTGCAGTCTATGAATTAATGTTTCATCTATTGCTGGGCCGTCATCAAAAAACGGCCATTGGAAGATTTCACAATGCTATTCCTATCAATTGCTAGTGTACTCGTAATTCATTTTTGTAGATGTCAAAATGTCAGCTCATCCGTTGCTTTGAACTCCACAATAACCAGGGCAGTAAACCAACACCAGGCTCTCCAGAACTGATACCCCTACAGATACCACATACTCACGTCTTAGCCTTGCGCTTCTGTACCTACCGAAGCAAGGCTTGGAAGTATGAAAAGATAACTGCCATGTTCAATAGGTCTCAGATAGCAATCTCAGTACTGCAGTCTCTGCTTCCTTCTCTATTATCGTACTGGAGGTTACTGCTCTCTAAACCTCTCTGCTCACCGACGCTCTGTCCCTTCCATTAGATGTGAAACCACGACCAGATAAATCATATCGTAGAACCAACCCATTGGAATGTATGAGATCATCACTATGCTACATGTTATCATATACTTAATTATTGTTCCCTATCGCAAGCGAGGGTGACGGTTTTGTCTTAATAATGTGCGCTGTATTTAGATTATAGGGAGCAAGAGAAGGGGCTGGTCATTAACTCTCTTGTCCCGAGTTACCTTAGATCAGTGGCAAGTGAATTGGTCGAGACGACTGGGGGTAACTCAGATTGCAGGCACTCTGGTCTTACCTCCCGTGAGACCAAGGTTTATTTTAACTTGCGGAATTCGATCGCTCACCCTTTGCGTTCATCGCTGCTAGAGGCGAGTGCCTTAACCCCTTGACTACATCGACCCCCTGTCATATCAAAAATCAGCTTCTTAACCTCGACCTCTACTCTCCACCTGCACCACTCTCAGCATTCCCTGCCAAAGGTTATGTCGATTTTGTGGTAATCTACCGTTTTATAACACACAAAAAAACAATATTTAAACAAACAAGGAAGAAGGAAACAATATCAAATTATTTATTCAAGATGTCCTGCTAATTGTTAGCGTGAGTACACGTGAACGCACGAAAAATCCGTGTCCGAGCATCAACCACTATTCCTAGTTGTATTGTGGAAGGAAGTTACTCTTTTATTCGTTCGTTAACCAAATATAACTGGTGTAGCCAAGGCATTTTTAGGCTAAGAACTACAGGCCACTTGGTCGCTACTGTCACCGTGTCGTGTTCTGATTGTTCATTAATTTCACCCAAACAAACCAAACAAATATTCCTAGAGAAAAGTGTGTTTCGCCACTTTATACATGCGTTATGCGTTGTGTATGTTTTGTTTCACATCCATAAGGTTACTTCCAACTGTTAATACCAGGGTTGTTGTTGTTGTTGTTGATGTGATGTTGCTGTTACTGAAAGCAACTTGCACTAAGGTTATTTAACTATGATGAAATTGCATGTTACAGTGGCTGTTTTTTCAACTTGAGCTGTAATTGAGTTGGTGGAACTGGTTTCATCTTAGATGCATTGCTATGCTAGCACGTTTCGGTCATCATCATGTAGAATGTCCTTTGTAGAACGTCGCTCCCGTCACAGTATGTCAGAAAGAAACTCGCTCTCTTGCCAAAACTCCAGCCTCCGCCACAGTCATACTCATGCATTCCTGGATATCTTGGTGCCATCGTCTTCTTGGTCTACCTCTTCCCCTTTTGCCTGGCACCATACTTTCCATCACTGTTCTCTCGAGACCGTTGGTCACATCAAGAAACACAACTGCCTTTCGGTAAGTTCACCAATATGGGTATTACAGCGTCAATCCTCACCTCGTTGGCCATGTTTCCGTGACACATCATTTTTATTTTAGCGAGTTCGACGGAGAGATAATGTGGGGAGTAGATGGAGGGGGAGGGGGGGGGGGGTTGATCAGTATTGCTCACCTGCCACTTTTCACTTCACGTCATGAGCTGGCAGGTATTCTACGAGAGAGGAGTTATACTTCACTGCTATTCACCTCTAACGACCTGTTCCCGTTGGCAGGTTGTTCTCTTGGTGTGTCTTATACACACAGAACCTTGCAAGAAGCAGTCAGTATAATCTCGTTTTATTTATTTGTAAAAACGCGGGAGGAAGGGAGTGGGTGGGGGCTGTGAGGAGGTTAGGGATGGGGTGGGTGGGGTGGGAATCAATGGGTATTATTTGGTAACACGTGCAACTTCTTTTGTTTGCTGGACACTATGGTCAGAACCAGGATAAGGTGCAACATACTGCCCACGTCAGCCAACTCTCATGTATGTCGTGCATCTTGAAACATCGTGTGTTACAGTAACTTGGCCAATGAGGTGGGGGATCTGTATTGTGATCGCCATTGCATTACACCTTGATCACGGCATTACACAAAAAATAATAAGGTATCGAAAGATGTAAAAAGGTAACCCTGGAAATCAATAGTCAGATGAACCCCGTGTGCAGCTAATAAATGTACGTGATGGCCTTATAGAATAACTTTGGGGATAGGAGACTAACGTCTGGCCAGGTAATACATACTGAGCAGACAAGTTAGAGTCAAGTAAAACATACTGATCAGACATATTAGCCATGCTCAGTGAAATATGCCGATCAGGCATGTTCATATGGCAGTATTAAAAATGTATGGCAGGGCACCAGACAGAAGACGGATTAAGACATGTATTTTCCCTATGGCACTATTTGGGCACGAGACATGGACGTTAAACAAAACAATTGCAAACAGATTTAAAAATATTTCGAAAGGAAGTGTTATAGGAGGATATTGGAAATTGCATGACAATAAATGGACGGCTTACATTGTTTCCTGCGAGTTTTCTGTAGGACATTGGTGTCGTTGCTCTTGCACTTCTGACTTTGGTTTGCGCACATCATCACATTATGTTTGAATGACTTACACTGCCTCCTACGAGTGTTCTGTAGGACATTGGTGTCGCTGCTCCTGAACTTGGAAAACTGCGAGGCATTGGTGACTTTTGTGTTTTTCTATCTAGCTGTTTTATAGGTTTTTTTTAAAATGTTTGTATGTATATAATATTGCGTGATTAAATTAAACTTGGTGTAATTATGTAGCCATATTATGCAGGTAGACAAAGTTAATAAAACAAGGAAGGAAGCTCATCAATAAGAAAAGGAATTGACTTGAAACTGCCTGCTATTTTGCAGATGAGATGTGGAATTACAATAAGCTACTGGCGGAAGGCAACGGAAACCACCGATGTATTGGATATGCCAAATCCCATCACTTACCGGCAAAACCTGATAAACGACACGCGTCATGAGAGGAAATGGAGGCTCATGATCGCCAACACCAATCGGAAGTGAAGATGATGGTGATAATGGTGATGGGGATGATGATGATAATGATGATGATGATGATTGAACATTGATTGACCAGATAACAAGTGAAAAAGCAAAAATGTGTAACTATGCATAGAAGAATACTGCCTTATAAAATGCATCAAGGAAAAAGTGACGTTATTTGCAGTCATATTAAACGACACAGTGACTTGAAGAGGCCGACTTTGGAAGACACAGGGCCTGGGAAACGGGGATAACGTCGCCTTAAAAGATGATACTTTTAGTGTCTTTTTATATCCACGTGTGCCATGAGGCGGCGTTGGGAGCCGTAGTTTTCTGTCCAGGGTCAAACGCGTAGTAGTAGTAGTATCCCATGACGATTTAGAATATCCACAACATGTCATATCCACCTAGTTCTCGGTCTGCCACGACTGTGAAACCTCGCTCGCCGGGCGTTATAGGCACATACAGGTAGTCTGTCAGGTTGCCTTCTCATTAATTGACATAATCACTTGATTTCCTCCTCAACAATATATTCAGTCCAGGGAATTGCTTCAACTATTTTTCTCGTATCTTTTATGGCGAATTCTGTCTCTGATTTCCTTGATTGTTTTCCTGAGGCATTTCGTTTCGCCTATCCTGATCTTTCTCTCTAGAAATGTTGTTAAAAGTCCAAGATTGGCACTGGTATCAGAGAGTAGGCATGATTATACTGTTGATCAGTTGTCTTTCTGTAGACATGCTTATATGTTAGGCTGTTTCAATATTGGTGACAGTTGGTATGCAATTGCATGTACTTTCTTTGCACCTAATCTGGCAAAGATGGCGCCGTAACTGGCTGCGAGTCTACATTTCTCTACTGTTTTGGATCATTATGGATGCCGCCAGACCACGGATTTGCTTGGAATTCACACTAGTAGACGACTTACACTTGTGTTCACGGAAACGTGGAATTGTTTTCCGTCTGGACTTGTTATTTCATTCTTTTTTTGTGATTTCTTCCATCCGTTTATCCTGGTCTGGACGCCGGCTGAATGGCGCTACGCTTAAACTAGTTATACCTGTGTCGTATCTCACGGGTTAGTTCTGCCGGTTCACCTTCACGAATTTGGCGTGTGGGAATTTTAGATGCTACTATGATGAACTGAATACAGCTGGGAGAGATGTCAGACTCACTCACACGCTGAGTGTTGTCCATACGACCTCTTGTGGTTATCGAAAAGGCACGACACACTGCGTTAGATGCCTTGCCACCTTTCTACCCTGCGGGTTACATGTTTACGGAAAGGCTTCGGCGGTAACCCTGAGGCAAAATCTGCATCCTATGCTATCTCCAGTCGTCTCGATGAATGTCTTGCATCTGGCAAAAGGTAGCTTAGGCTCTGTCAGTGAGGTTGACAAAAGGCGCAGTTTCTTCCTCACTTTAATCCAAATCTCCGCGCAAGTCACCCATGTCAGCGGACACAGCAAGAGATACGACTGTCCACACGGCTGAACAAAGAGAGTGGTCTTCATCACTTGTGATGGACAAACTATCAATCTCATCGAGATATGACTAACAGTTTGAAGATGTCCGTGTATGAAGAGAGCGGCCTTGGTCCAAATGTAGATGTGTTAAGGGGTGTTGTGAAGGGGAATACGTTCTGGAAATAGCATATCACATGACGTAACATGTTTACACAATAAGGTCACCGGCGTCGACTACAAATCGACTTGATCAAAGGATTGCGAGATACAAAACATGGTTAGGATTATGAAAAGTATTATGTTTCCTTCTTCGACAAAGATGCTCTGCAAAATATATATCAGCTATTTATTTGCATCAGTGTGTTTTATTTTCTATTTCTGAATAGTATGATTAGACACAAATTCAGAAATATTGTTTAAAAACACCAAGGCATACCCAGGAGCAGACATCAATTCAAACCACAATCCAGTTTGTATGAAAGTACATATACAACTCAAAATCACAGTGTCGAGGGATATATACACTAAATAAAAGCAGGTCAGCGCCAAAACAACCAGATATACGGAGAACGTACCAGATAGCAGTCAAGAATGTGTATGAAAACTTACAATCAGAGGACAAGGAAGGAAACACAGAGACGAGACTAAACACTAAATGTGAACGTATAAAAACCAATATCTAAGCAACAAATAAATCAGTACCAGAAAACAAAAATACTTAGGAAAAACCAAGAATGGAAGACAGGTGATATCTTAACTAACATGGCAGATAGAAAGACGACTAAAACATTACTACATATTCATCACTACACAAAGAGAAACGTACAATGTGCAGGCTGGCCACACAACAGTGGTTGGAAGATAAAGTCTAGGTAATAGATGACATGGGTCTAAAACACAGTACCAGAAAAATGCATATAGAAATTACGAAAACAACAAACAAAACACTGGTAACCCTGAGTGGGGGATGCATTCGAAATAAGAATGGTGCCATTTTGTTGGATGAGAATGGCAAATCGTAACAGAGAAACGTAATATACAAGGGAGCTTTTCGAGAACAGTCGCGGAGCCAAATAATCAATATATGATAATGAAGGACCTTGCATGCTAAGATCAGAGGTGGTACATGTGATAAAAGCTATGGGAAAAGAAAAAGCAAAGGGACCGGACTCCATAAACATAGATATGATAGAGGCACTAGAGGAATTTGGTGTGTATATATATATATATATATATATATATATATATATATATATATATATATATATATATATATATATAAGCACTGAGCTGTTTAATGACATACAATACTGGATGCATACCAACGGACATGAACACATCTATATTTCTAGCACTCCAGAGAAAGCATCATCCAACAGAATGTTCAGACTTTAGAACAATAAGTCTAATGAGTCACACAATTTAAATACTACTCAAGATCATACAAGAGAGAATAAGAGGTACAGAAGAGAGGGAAGTTTCAGAAGAACAATTTGGTTTTCCAAAGATTACTGGCACAAGGCAAGCAATTTTCTGTTTACGAGCTTTAACCAAAAAAACTATAGCAATACATAATGACATTTATATTTGCTTTATAGACTACCAGAAGGCTTTTGACGGAGTCCAACATGAAAAATTAATTAAATGTCTCCTAGAAATAGATCTAGATGATAAAGGCATAGGACTGCTCCGTAATCTGTACTGGGACAAAAACTGCTACAGTAAAATCAGGAAAGTTATGCTCTCCAAGTATAAAGGTAAAAAGAGGAGTGAGGCATGGATGTGCATTATCCCTAGTCGTTTTTAATATCTACACAGAAATAATATTCAAACAGATAGAGGGGATACCAGGGCTTGTCATTGGAGGAGTGACAATGAACAGTATATGATATGCGGATGATACAGTTGTTATAGCAACAAGTGAGCAAGAATTACAGGAGCTTGTGACAACAATATGCACAATAGGTGAATAGTTTGGATTAGACGTAAACATGAAGAAAACAAAGATTATGATCATTGGGAAAATTGAAAAGAAACCATGTATGCAGATAAAAATAAAAGATCAACTACTTGAACAGGTACACAGTTTCTACTATCTAGGTCATATAATAACGGAAGCAGGCAGCTTTGAAAAAGAAATCAGAAAGAGAATAGGTATGGCCGAGGTAGTATTCAACAACATGCGGCATATTTCCAAACAGATAAATCAGAGTTTGAAAATGTCACAACTTTATGTCGCAGAAATATGAACAATGAATAATAAATTGGAAAAGAGTATTGAATCCTTCGAAATGTGGATATATAGAGGATTGGGTGGTATTTCTTGAAAAGAGAAGAAAACAAATTAGTAGGTGGTGGAAACGTTGGTGGTAAAAAGAGAAGTAATGACCGAAATCATGGTTAGACAGTTACATTATGTTGGTCATATAACAAGACATACCTCCGTGTTAAAGACCATACTAGACGGCAGGACGGAAAGCAGTCGTTCAAGAGGCAGACAATGTTATAAGTGGGTGGATAACATCAGAAGATGAACTGGAAAAAGCATTTTAGGTTGTACAATTACGGCAAGAGATAGAGTACACTGGAGATTCATTGCAGACGATCTTCGATGTGGAGATGACACCTAAACTAAACTGATTGACTCGAGGAGCGCGTGGCCGAATGTCAAAGAGGGCAGTGGATCGAATCCCCGGGAAAGGCATATGGTGTTTGTCTGTTGTGCGATAAAATAAACAAACATCGGATGCACACGACATGGCGACAGGCGCGGCCTGTAATCCTTAGTCTTAAAACGCAACGACTACCCTAGTAATGGGAATAAATTCGTACAAGTCTAGTAGCATAATAATTTTGTCTTGCACCAGTAATGTTTGTCTATTGTCACATTATATCTTAGCTTTATTTTGTTATTTGCAACGTGTGTACAAACGTAGAGAAATGTATTCTGGTATTGATTCAATAATGACTTTCGGTATCACATCCCCATCCACTAACTAAGCAGTACACGATGTTGACACGAATTCTATAATTGATCGTGGGAAACACTCAGAAACATGATCTCACACGATGATAGGATAACGGTTACCAGCTTCTCAATCAATCAATCAATCAATCAATCAAATCCCGTAGTTCCTCTCGGAGATAAGTCCATTGACAATGACCCACCAGCATTTTCGGTCATGAGCTGCTCTTTCTGCCTCTCTCCAGATGAAATCATTACATTTTAACTGCTCCTGGTATTCTTTTATCCACATATTTGTGGGTCTACCTCTCTCTCTATTTCTCTCTCTCTCTCTCTCTCTCTCTCTCTCTTTTCCTTTGAGGATTATATGTAAGAGCAGGTGTGTCTAAGTTGGACTGTGCCTTCCGTAGCGTAGGTCAAACCCAGTCCCATTTTCTTCGTTAAATTTGCTGTTCTATTGGATGTCGTTGGCTCCTTTACCAGCTTCTCCAAAAGCAAAATGCAGTCCATATAATGCTGAATAGTCTAAATATAACCAGGGAACAGAATAGGTGATGTACAGGTTACGGATGCTCTGTTCACATGTCGAGTATTCTGCCTGAAAGAAACCATACTTCTTCTTCGTACGCTGTCAGACGTCAACTTGAATTTGTTCAAAGAAAGCAGCGGTCATCCTGAGGCTGTCGACACTGCCATAGAGCTTTCTAGTTTTGGCACTTGTGATGGCCACATGTGCTTTTTCTGGTCCTCGTATGTCGGGCAATTTTGCAGCAGATGTTCAGCGGTCATTTTCCCTGTACCACATGCGCATTCATCAGTGCCAACTATCTGCAGTTTATTGAATAGATGGTACCTCAGTCTGTTGTGGCCTGTGCGGAGCATGAAGACCACGACCTGCTCTTTTCTGTTCAACTGGTAATAGGCATCGTTTTTGGTGTAACCAGTATGTTCGGTTTTCCATTTGGTCATGTATCTGGCTTTGATAAGCCGTTTTGACTCTTCGTACGTCATACTACTATCTGTTTGTGGTAGTCTTGCACCTTCTTTTGCCAGTCTGTCTGCCTCCTCGTTGCCTTGGATGTTACAGTGGGATGGAACCCACTGTACCACTACTCTTTTTGGTGCGGACTGTTGGCATAGTAGACAGAGTACTGCTCTTAAATCATTAAGTTCAGTATTTTTATGGCTTGTTAGCGCTGTAACCACGGCCAGGGCATCTGTAAAGAGGCCTATCTGGCTTTCATTGCTTTCGCATGTCAGCATTGCTTCTACTGCAGCCTTCAGTACCTCTGCCTCCGCTCTGAAATTGCTTGAGAATTTTCCAGTTGCCACTGACAGTGTTATTTTTCTACAATTTGTTAGGCTCAGGAATACCCCTCCCCCTTAATTATGTGTTGTGTTTGTTACAGAACCATCGTTGTATGCATGGGTCCTGTCCATGCTTGGGTAGTTTTCCGCTATGTGCCTCAGGGTTATGTCTCTTGAAAGAAACCGTACAATTATTTTCAACTAATAGCAACATGCGAGTTTGTGGTAAGAGAAATCAAGGAGGATTGAATAAAACACCTCTTTAAGCAAGTACCATACTGGTTTACATAATAAGACAACATATCTCTATGCAATGACTATACTGGTTTACATAATAAGATAACATATCTCTATGCAATGGCTATACTGGTTTACATAATAAGATAACATATCTCTATGCAATGACTATACTGGTTTACATAATAAGATAATCTATCTCTAAGCAAGGACAATCATGATTTATATAATAAATGTATATCTTTTTTGGTACCTGGAATCAAACACAGGTCTGTGTTACAGAACGTCCGAGTTCATAGTTTCTAATACAGTTCAGTTTGCTGAAATCAAACTATATTTTACTATTTCTTTCGAAACATCATCACATCAGGCGTGTCTTGTTGGGATTAAACATGCCCCAGGACTTGTCACAAATGCGGCAAATTACTTAGTATAGTCTGTTGTATATCTTAGAACAATGTCATGTTTATCCGTGCCTGCTCTGCGTTTAAGGTTGTCAATGCTTGTGTTATCGTAAGGTTCTGGCCCTGTGGGCTGTTCTTTAGTTGCCCAGATAGTGAGCAGAACTAAAGACTTCGAAGAACTCTGGAGTAGTTCTGACATGTGTGACTGCGTTCTACTGAGCATAATCTCAAGCTTAGTACAATTGTTGTTGTCGCTCATGTAGATATTTATACTGAGAACTCAAAGCAACAAACTTTGAACACAACTGCAACATAATGAGAAAAAACGCATCGGTCAAATGTCACGTCAGTATAAAGGCCAAGTAGATGTAGAGGCTGAGACAGAAGGAGAGAGACGGAACACGATGGTGAAGGAGAAAACGAGGGAGATATGGGAGAGAGTATGTGTTTGGGAGTGATTCAGTGTGATAAAGAGAGTGCGATAAACAGCGACATGTATTATGAGAGATTAAAGAGAGTGTGAGATGTCGAGAAATATATACTCAGTGAGAGTGGGTGAGATTACATGTAACAAGGTGTAGTACATATAACGTAATGCGTTGTCTTGTAGTTTACAGTTTTACTGCGATACTTCCACCTTTCGGTTCAACACATCCGACTTCACCATGGCATTTTTGGGTATCGGGTTAGCCTCCCTTCCCTTCTCCCTTAGTCAGTCTGCTATATTGCAGCCTGTTATCCAGGATCACTACGTGAAGGAGAAGGATCTTGACAGCTATGGGTCGCTGACCCTTACGCTAGCAGTAAGCATTGGGTCACTGATCGCATCAGCTGAGCATATATATTCCAGAGAATTTGGAACAAATAATTAAAGAGAGTGAACGTGAGATAAAGAGAATTAGAGAGTACGATACGGCGAAAGGCTATCGAAAGACAAAGGAAAGGATAGTGAGAGGGAGGGAGTATGGACATTAAACAATATTAAGAAGATATGTTTCCTTTACCCATTCTATTTCCCCCCATAATGCCGGTTTACCTACACGGCTTTCTGCAAGCACGAAACAAGCACATCCATGCATGTCATGTCCTACGTCATTTCCTGTGCACGTAGCATTGGTCATATGTAGTATGTGGTCGGTTGCGAGACGAAGAGGAACACATATCGCATATCCTTTTGAACATTCAAGACCGTAGAAAATGACCATCACTAACTGAAAGTTGTAGAGATTTGTCTCGATGGACTTCACTAATAACTACAACATTTATGGGCTGGTGGGCGTGGATAGAGACTGAGGCTGCGGCCGATCATATAGCTCCGTCACTCAGCTTGATACAACTTAAACGTTATGATCCTCGCGTTCAACTGTGCTCCTATTAGTTAACAACTCCCACATAACAAACACACACGTTTCTTTCCCTCCCGCAAGAATTGAAATCATACTCGATATGTGTCACGCGTGTGTCAAACTGACATCATATGAATGATAATCTACAGCAGCGCTATCAGTCGAAAGACCGTGCAATTACACACACGTACGCAGCACAAATCAATGGTGTAACATGTTCATTTGCGCTTATTATTTATATTCCGAAAATAGAAAAACAAAATTCAGGTCATTAATTTTATGACTACAGGCAGATTTGTTGGTACTGCTGTATCTATTTTGGAGCCATGCACATTTGTAATTCCAATCCATGCTTAAACGTTAAATATCGTTTACTTAGATTAGAAAGCGCTCACAACGATAGCCACATAATGATGCTTTCAGTGCCCCATGATGATGATACAGGAACAGCACATGTGTATAATGCTTGAGAACCGTTCTAAAATGTATATTGGAAGAACCGTTGCTGAAGATCAACAATAGCGAATTGCCTCTTGTCTAACCAGCTTTTCAGTTCTGTCTGTGCTAGAACCCGTTAGAGCTATCCAGGCTGAAGAAAATGGCCTTGTTTATTCTCCATCCTCTCCTCATCAATATTCACACGTGCATGTGTGCGCATTATTTTTTTTCTCAAAATAATTGTGTCATTTCTTTTCTGGCATGTTATTTGCCCTTCATTGTTTTAACTTTATCCACTACGTCATTCCTCCAACAAACCCTTTAGTGGTGTCGTTTTCTTTCTGATAAATCCTTGTTTCATTGACCAGTTGTTGATAATCGAATATTTATATTTATGATTGTTCTTGATTAATGACGTATTTATATACACGCAATGTTTTGTTGTGGGACTTATTTATTTTTACGATTGTTTTGGGTAAATGATATTTATATATATACTTGCTCTTTACATATATTTCTTCAAGTTCTTGGTTAATGACTTATTTATAGGTAAGCAATGTTCGTTTTTATGATTTATTTATAGTTATGCGTGTTCTTAGTTAATGATATTTATTTGTATGCTTGTTCTTGGTTAATGATAGTTACATGTCTAATAGTTCTTTATAAATGGGTTATTTAAATTGGTGTTATTTATGTGCTAATGATGTATTGATGTTCTTTCTAGTTCTTTATAGATGAAACATTAATATCCCTGCTTCTACGCTAACGTCCGAAAGGCAGAGGTGTTATAACTCTTGTCTCTAATAACACTGAGATCGAACTCGCGCATCGATACGCTCCAGCCAACCATTCAGTGCATGCCTTACAGTTAGGGAAATACTGTATTAGGAATGGAAAATGGTCATTCCAGCCAACAAGATGAGACCGTATGAACGAAATTCAACAACACTTCACAACAAATGGCAATTTCTGTAATCTTGTCCCACGTTTTTAAGAATGAAGAGACGGCATGCATTTTTTTAAGGACAAGTCAAAATATAAACAAACAACAAAACTACAATTTTCATCTGGTCATGCAAGCAGTTTTACACATAGTTGATCTTGATGTTTAGATGGGGAGAAGCGAAAATTCATTGCGTTTTACCTTGTATGTGTTTTATTTCTTTATTGCGAAAATTAAAATAACAGTAAAAAGGAACACATAATGTATGTGTCATTTGGTGCTGTTGCTGTTGTTATTGTTGTTGTAGTTGGTGTTGCTGTTGTTATTGTTGTTGTAGTTGTTGTTAATGAATGTCACTATAAGCAATGTTACGCTTTTGTGAGCTCTGAAAATGGCGGTAGGTGACAGATTGCAGTATATCCACTCATTCTCAGCGTGCTGATGAAGATGGATTACTGTTCTCCAGATTTGTTTGCTTTCCTTGATTTTTCGGCGAGTCGCTCATTACTACGAGGATCACGTCAGTCCCCATATCGTTAGCCAGACTGACCTCGTCATCGACCTGGTTATGAGACATCATGTTTCCAGAGAGAACTGCATGTTCACCTGCAAGTGACTAACACAGTCTGATCAGTATGTTTTGCTTGCCCAGATGTTAGTCTCTATTCGATCATTTTTAAGAGAAATAATCTGGCAAATGTCAATCTAGAACGGTATAATTATAGGAGCGCAACATTTTAAACTTTGTGCGAGTAGCCGAAGACAAGTGGTACATATTGCACATGAATGTTGCAGCTAGCAAGGGGTAACATAACCAAGAGAGGTATGGCATTGATTTCACAGACGGTTATAACGGTTGGGCAGGTAACCACAGTAGGGACCACAACTGAAGAGGTATAATGGATTCACAATCAATCAATCAATCAAGGCCCGTCGCCCCTCTCGCAGAACATTGGCAACATCCCGCCAGCATGGACAGTTCTGAGCTGCTCGTTCTACCTCTCTCCATGAGAAATCGTTTGATCTTAGTTCCTTCTTCCATTCTATTCTTATTCATTGTTGGGTATACTTCTCTTTTCCCTTGAGGATTCCATGTAAGAGACTGTTTCGCTGTTAGACGGTGACCTGTTGTGTAAGCCCTCTGCAGCCATATTTTCTTCGATAAATGTGTTGTTATACTATATGTTGTTGTCTACTTTTCCAAATATCTTGATTCTTGATCAAATTCCTGCCACTTTATGCCGATTTATCTTAGTACCCTTCTGTTAACGAAGGACTAACCTATTTGCTATTATGACCTTGTTGTTATCCGTGTCTCTACATCAGCACCGACTTGGCACTGGCTTTGAATATTCAAATTTTAGTGCGAATCTTTTTCTCTGGATCTACCTTTATTGTTTAGTGCGAGGAATGCGGATTTTGCTTGATCAAATATGGTCCTTATATTATCATCTGTACCTTCCGATGTGTCAATTGTTCTCTCTCAATAGCTAACAGTATCCACCTCTTCCAACGGTTCTCCCTTCATCATGATTGGTTATTTGTTGATAGTGTTGAATTACAGGTACTTGAATCTCTTAATATTGATATTCAGTCCCAATTTGACTGATTGTTCTTCCACCATATCAAGGATGTTTTTTTTACATCTGCCTATGAGGGAGTAACAAAATTACCAAGTAATCTGCATACTCCAAGTCTTCCAATTGGGACAATAGTGCCCACTGAACACAAGTTGTTTTTTTTCCACTTCATGTATGTCTTCATTATCAAGTTTAAAAGTAAAACCAACAGGAAAGACGAGAGCAGGCATCCTTGTCTCACCTCTGTCTGTACCCTGAAGCTGTCAGTCAGTGTGAATCAATTTTCCCTCATATATAATATGAAGGATACGTATATTCTGATGCTGTCGTAGATAGCGGTGGATATGTTATACACGAAATGTAAGCCAGTTGGGGATACTGTACCAAAGTGAGAAGCAGGGTCATTTCTGAAATGAGCGGTACATTTTTGACAACGACTTCCAGGGTCAGGATGGAGATTGAGGCAGTGGCCGGCTCTGATGGGGCTATCTGGGATCTCTTTAACTACGGCCGTAATCGTATGTGGATCTCAATCTTTGCTTCAGAAGGTTCACAAGTGCTGGATGTGGCACGAGTGGATAGTGGATATAGACATCGAACCTTCGGGAATGTGTGTACTGTCTTAACTGTGCTGAACTTGGAGTAAATGGAAGAGTTTACAACCTGACCTCAGAGGCAACTGTAGTGGGGAAAATGGTAATGGATAGCAGTTGATCAACGGCCGTCTTTCGATGAAGACAATTCAGTCAATAAACCAGCAAAGAACAAATAGGATTTTGAAATCATACGCGGATCCAAAAGACAGTGGAGGCCTGATAGGACGGGCGGAGCAGAGTGTGTACATCAAGAGAGCTACAAGAACCATCAGTGTTTACAATCTTTACATTTTATGATTCGCTCTGATGACCCATGCGTCTGTCTGAAAATTGTTGACTTTAATTGTCAACAGAACATAACATGTATACAAAAGGTAAAATGAAATAAAAGTTACAACTAATAAGTGAATCGACTCTGCCGAAGACGGGTGTCAGACCGTTCGGTGCACATACCCCAGCCCAACGACACAACGCAATCCGTTTTCCGGACTATATCCTACTACTTGCAAAGCCCTGTTTATGGCTTGGCAGCGGGAGATTGAAAACGAACGCAGTAGAAGAAGAAGAAGAAGAAGAAGAAGAAGAAGTGAATAACATGCAAAAACATGATGTACAACTGGCAGGTTAACAGGTAATGTACATTGGCATGTAAACAACGGATGCATAATTGGTAGGTAAACATGTTACACATTATTGGCAGGTACACATGTGATGTACAATTGAAAGGTAAACATGCGTTGCACAATTGAAAGGTAAACATGTGATGCACAATTGAAAGGTAAAGATGTGATGCACAATTGAAAGGTAGACATGTGATGCACAAATGGCAGATAAGCTAGTGATACACAATTGACAGGTAAACATGTGATGCACATTTGGCAGGTAAACATGTGATGCACAATTGACAAGTATACATATGATGCACAAATGGCAGGTATATATATATGATGCACAATTGACAGGTAAACAGGTGATGCACACGTTGCGTGTAAACAGGTGATGCACGTTTGACGTGCAATTCACAGTCCTACAGATGATGCGCAGTTGACAAGTAAACATATTGCGCTCAATTTACAAGTAATCATGCAATGCACAAGAGTTAGCTTGATCATTTCGAATTATGAGAAATTAGACAATGCCGGAAAGGTGGTAACACAAGTAGTATGAGAACCAAAAAATTCCAGATATTGCAATGAGCAAACTTCTTTAAAGTTAATGCACTTGATTTTATGTAGCTTATACAAGTATTATCTAAAGGACAGAGCACCAGACCTCATTGAAACCCTTTGCAGTTTCCTTTTACAATATTTCAGGAATGTTAGTTTTATTAATCGATGCTTTTCAATGAAATCCAGGTAACACACGAAACTAGTGATCTCAAGGTAAAGTGTTCGTCTCAGGTGATAGAGGTCACCGGTTCAAATCGCGATAGAGAGCGGCATGTTCTCCACGTGGATCATGCAGTAAAAATTGTACTGGGCCTCTGAGTTGTGAGATCAGACACCCGTGTACAGTAGCGCGCACGTTAGAAATCCCTTGGCAGTTGGAAAACGAAATGAGTAGGCTTAACGGCCGTTGCCCGGGCAATATCCAGGTTAAAAGTCTACTCAAATTTTGCTAGGGATTCTCGCCCT
The DNA here is from genome assembly GCA_036924085.1 of Ariolimax columbianus. Taxonomy (NCBI): domain Eukaryota; kingdom Metazoa; phylum Mollusca; class Gastropoda; order Stylommatophora; family Arionidae; genus Ariolimax; species Ariolimax columbianus. The sequence continues at coordinate 31,019,210 of JAVGWX010000009.1, forward strand.
ATAGAGAATATGTCGCAAAAAACGGGATTGTGTGGCTATAGCATTAGGTCTGGGTTATATGGTTAGCGGAGTGGTAGAGATTGCGCCTGACAACCTGTGGGTCTACCTTGACATAATGTATGCTTCCACCACAACCAGCCCTTAAAATAGGCGATCGTATTTTCCAGGGACTACAAGCCTCACGGTTGGTAACATATACTGAGATTGGCCTGAACAAAGGAGGTCACACATTCCCACGACGTCTAACGATACAAGTGGAATGACAATAGATAGATAATAGACCACGCGGATATAGCATTGATCTATTAATAGCAGACACCGATGACGAGCATAAATCGTAAGGGACACAACTTTAGTAAGTAACAGCTTGTATGAGATAGAATGACCAAATCCCCTTGCTCATCATAGATCAGGTATATATTTATTAATGACCCCGTTACAGCTGGGTCGACTGGAGCGTGACGTCATTGGTATTTGGACCAAGAACCTTTCCCATGAAAACGAGTGCATTAACCAGTCGCTGACAATATCCTGTAGAAGGTTGTTGTTGTTGTTATCGTTATCACTGATGAGTAGGATAACTCTTTGGTGAGCCCTTGCATGAAGTTAAGTGATGGGTTGCAGTAGCTACCCTCACATTCCGAACGTGTTAATGCAGGCGGAACGAGTTTCTCCAGAGAGCTTCAACTATTTATCGCTGACTTCTACAAGGATCACGTCTAAACCCCACTTCGTTAACCAAGCTGTTCCCATGGATACCTGCGTAGAAGTGAGTAAGAGGTATTGACCAGTATATCGTATCCCAACATGTCGAATCCGTATGTTTCGCCTGATCAGACGTCAGTCTCATCGTCCCAGCATATACGTGGTAAAAGTAAAGGCTTTACGGTAAAGTCTAAATTTATGTGCCGGAATAATTAGCTATATTCCTCGCCGCTAACATTTTATCATGCAGACCGCATCAAGTGAACTTTGTAGAGATGTGCACAATTAAGCGTGTCTATTCCGGGCCACGAACTGCATCGCTTTGCTGTTAGAGTCACACTCTTCCTGATAGAACAACGATACGGTCTTATATAAGCCACATATCATTAATATGGGCATAAATAAAGGGGTTTTACATTACAATTATGGCTCTCAATCTCCATAAATTATGTATGGCCACCAGAAACGTGGCAAACAGGTCAGACTAATACTTATAACGTATGGCACATGAAGAAAGAGATACATTTCTTTGAACATCTTCTATTTGCGTAATCTTGTAGATGCATGGATAACGAAGAAAATATAGCAGTCGGGAACAGAACAAAACATTCACATTCTACATGAGCTAAAGAGACATTACCCTCGCAACTCCTGGACACATGTGTACAAATATGGATTGGTCATGGAATGCAAATAAAGGAAAAGCAGTGAAATGTTCATCATGCACTCCAATTGCGATATAGAAAAACTAGTCTATGTTAGCTGAAACAACTGTGCATGCATCAACTCGGATTCGTATCAGTCAAAACACAACTACATGGAAGGTGGTAATTCTAACAGATTAAACGAGCATACTCAAATCCACCTCAAGCCCCAAAACAAGATAGATTATCACACGAAGTGGGGAGGAGGACTTAAGTATGGACAGGCAAAATATAATGATCTGACATGTTAGTCAGGGTCAAGCAAAATATAATGATCTGACATGTTAGTCAGGGTCAAGCAAAATATACTGACCAAGACCCTCCCTCGGCTTCATAGCAGCTCTCCCTGGAAACGGGCTGTTTCCATGGCAGCCTGGCTAACGAGGTGAGGGATGGACGTGATCCCCGTAGTAGAGAATGATACTATGTTCAAAACGCTGTGGGGGACCGGCAGAGACTTGAACGGCAGTCTTTTTAGTGAACTGCATTGGACTAGAAGCAGAAGAGGAAGAGAAAGAAGAACAAGCGGAAGATGAAAGAAGAAGAAGAAGAAGAAGAAGAAGAAGAAGAATTGATGTAAGCTAGAGAAGGAGCAGCATTCGCTCCGGTCCTCTTCTCAGCTGCCTCCTGAAAAATCCTGTAGATTCACTTGCAGAGGTTCACCGGATGAGACAAATTGTGGCGGAGCTGGCAGCCTCACTTGCGTAAAAAATATGCCGACAAACTTACATGACATTTATAGCAACATGACTCCTAGCAATAAGCTGACTTGGTTACATCCTAATGTGGTGCTAGTAACATTGTTCCACCAACCAGCCGAAGGTCAAATATGTAGGGATCTAGGGGTTATAATTGTTCATACAAGTAAAGTAAGCGAGCAAGTCCAGGCAGCAGTGAAACAGAAAAATGTGATCTTAGATATCATAACAAGAAATATTAAACGTAGGAGCAAGGAAATGATAGTAAAACTGTATAAGGCATTAGTTAGACTAGATTAGAGTACTGTGTACAGGTGTGAAGTACTTATCATAGAGAGGATATAAACATGTTGGAAATGATACAATAAAAAGCGACAAAACGATAGTGGGATTCCCGAATTACAGTTATGATAAAAGACTTAAAAAAACCGGCCTACAGTGTCTAGAAGAGAATAATTCGAGCTGACTTTATACAAGTTTATAAGATAATCAAAGTTTAAAAGAAATCAAACGGATAAATTTGACTTTAACAAGTTTGTGTATTTCAAACCGCAACCACTTACAAGAACAAGAGGGCATAGCTACAAATTAACTAAAGGAAGGTCCAGATTACATATTTTGAAAAAAAATGTGGGCAGAAAGTGGTGAACGCTTGGAATGCATTGCCCCAGGAAGTATGTAAGCAGGGACAGTTAATACAGTTAAGAATAGAATGGTTGCTCACAGCTTTCAGAGATGTATACAGACTCTGCAGTTTTCTAAGTCAGCAGAAATACGTTAGATTAAGTAGGTTAAATTAATGACGTTAGAAACAAAACAAGATGTACAATAGTTAATCATTTTGGTGTACTCACCACATTATGCTGCGATTTACTCCGCCTTGGCTGCAACTCAGCCTTTAGCCGTAGGGACGAATACCGCACAATGCGACGAATATCCGAGCCGATCTCCCATGGAATACTTAACCTTGACCCATTTTTCAAGGCCGCTGGCTTATCTGTTATCTCCATAATAATGTGGTGTTTCAAGTAGGAATGCAATTTTCTAACGGAAACAAGCTTTTAATCAAAACTGATTTATCTTCACTTCAGTCCAAAGAACTATGTTATACTTGCTCATATAGAATATTCTAATGAAAATGAGTGACTGAAAAACAAACGCATTGCTTATCCAACAATAGCTATGACCAGCCAACAATGGCTCAAAATAGAATTGCATTAAAATGTATAACGTAGTCATGAATGGCAAATACAGATGTGTTTGCTTAGTAAGTTCTGGCACAAACAGCAACGATTAAAACACATGTCTACATAAGGTTGTTTTGGAGAAAGAGTGAAAACACAAACATCGTTATATATATATACAGATGTTTTAGCACAAAGAGAAATGATAACAAACAGCTTGAATTGCATAGAGTTGAGGCACTATCAGTAACGGTAAAACAGCGTCATTGATGTAAAGAGTTCAAGCACTAACAGTTTCTACATTAACATGTGGGTGGATGTATTCGTACGTGTTAGTATATATATATATGTATATACATACATATAAGGGGCGCTTCAAGTGTAAACCTTAATAGAGCGACATAGATTAGAAAAGGCATACCGTTGTATTGTAACTTATGTACATGGTTGCTAAGGATGTCCAGAGTGTCATGCACGTGCAATCAGGATGCAGACAAAAAACAGGACGTCATAATTGCAGTGAATAGATGACTACCCCAGTATTGACATACACGAAACAGCAGCAGCGTTATGTTATCCTTTTTTTTTGACCAGCGAAGGAGTGAACCATTAATACATGTATCATCGAATGAAAGTAGATTACGGTGATACGGTGATGCATGCCTTTCACTCCAGCAAGTGTTTGAGTGAAGTAGGAAGTTACACCGGTAACTTTTAAAACCGCGTCAGTTCCGTGACATACTGTTCACGACCAAATCAGACACACGGAGTAGTGACCCCAAAGTCGATTGCATATGTTGATCTCCTAATAAAGGGAATTCGCCGATTCAATGAGAATAAAATTGTTGCACATTTTGACAGCATCCACGTTTCAGCAAATCACATCATACATGATGTGCTACAGTATCACAAACTAACAGCAACATGGGTACACAGGCAGCTTATTCCAGAAATAAAACCACGCGTTAAGTCAGAATTACAACGTGTGCGGTGCTTTGTGACAGAAGGTGATAGTTCCCTAGCAAGATTTGTTACTGGAGATGAAACATGGGCTTACTACCACGAGTTTCAAACGAAGAGAGCGAGCAAGGAATGTCACCATCCCTCCTAACCGAAACCGAAGAAGTTTCGCACTCAGCAACCTACAGGAAAGGTTATGCTGACTCTCTGTTGGAATGAACGAGGCGTTATTTTAGAGCACTACATGCCCAGGGCGAGGACTGTCACCAGTGGCAAGTATACCGATCTTCTCGTGAATCATCGTCGACCCGCAATCAAATCTAAACAACGTGGACTTCTGGCTAAAAATGTCCTTTTGTAATATGACAATGATCGACCCTATTTTGTTGTTCGGCCATGACGAATCATGAGGACCTTGACTTTTTTCACCTAGCCAGTTCTTCCAGTCGAGTATTCTGTAAATCCGGGTTGTAGATGGGTGCGGAAATGACTGACGAGTCAGATTTGAGATATGCATACTCGAAGGTAGTGAAAGCATGGAAAGTTCACTTCGCGAGACTGTGATCATGATTGTCAGCAAATACGTGTATCTCATCCGCTTTATTGCTCAGCCAGTAGTCCCACAACTGACGCAGCTTATTGACTGTTGTTTAGTTGTCAGCGGACTAACGCTCTCCGTTTCGCCGCTTGCCCGTTGTCACATGACTCGACTGGATTAATGAAAAGAGTGACTTGTGCAAAAAATGTGATTTTAAGTGAGTGAGTCTTAACTTTTACCAGTGGCAAGACAAGTCAGGACGACAGGATATGATCTCGCGTGCAGTAGATGGCCACGGCTGTTCAAGTGCTTCGCCGTGTTCTGTGCGGTCCACACCGCTCAGCACATTTGCTGTCGTGGTAGCCTGATGACAAATTTCCTGCTTTGCTGGCTGGACTTGAGCAGGGCAGGGCAAATCTAAAAGAAATGTTGCCTATTCTTGGCGTCCTACTTGTATTTGTATCACCTCTCCTGCCCCTTTTCTTTCCGTACGTTTGTTTGGGTCTATTTCTGACAACGACTCCGAAGTAGGCAAAACGTCTTGTCTCCTCCAGTGGTAACGATTGACCCCTACACACCTCCGGTCTAAGTGTCAGCAAGGTGCCTCGAGTGTGCGTGTGCATTTTCGCTGCACGGCCCAAACGGCACATTATCAAATAAGTGTATGTTATTACACATATGCTAGTTGTAGTACGGTCCTTATGTGGTGTCCCGTCGATAAAACAATTCTTGAACTCATCAGTTAATCCCGTGACCTCTTTAGATCGTTGGGACACCCCTGCTGGCCTCCATTTTCATGCGCCGTCTCTCTCTGTCTGCGGTTACTTTATGTGCGTCCTCGAGTCGTAGGTTAGGGTATTCATGGTTGCTGTCTTCCCATCATTTTCTCGGACGTCTTCGCCTCTCGCTTGCCCTATACTGTGCCCTGTATTTTGGTATTTGCAAGTCCATTGTACCTTGAGATGTGGGCATACAGAGTCAGATGTCGTCTTTTGATCGTTGTTAGTAAGTCGTCGTATAGTCCCGTTGCATTCTAGATTCTTCGTCATACTTCATCATTTGTGATAGGGTCTTTATAGGTGATTCTTCTCTGGACGGCCGATGTAAAAGTCCATGTTTCGCAGACGTAGAAGAATATTGAAAGGACCAGTGAGTGCATTAATCTGACCTTTTTGACGAGGGAGAATCGTTTCTTTCCATATATGTTTCAATCGTGCACGCTTTGCTGTTGTGTGAGTTATTCTGTCCAAGACCTCTTGATTTTATCCCTCATCGCTGATTATTGAGCCCAGATATTAGAAACGGTTCACTGTTTCAAGATCATGTCCAGCAATGATACTGAAGTTGCCAGTTACTCAATATATATATATATATATATATATATATATATATATATATATATATATATATATATATATATTCTTAGTCGACCTGCATGTCTACAGGGCCACTGTGCAGGTCCCAGCTCTGGTATGAGTTGGATATATCCGGGAGAAGGATTTCCTGCTTATCGGGCTGGGCTTGAGCAGCTTAATGCTTCGCTGCGTTGGGTGGTTAATCGATGTACGAGTTCTTCTTCGTACGCAGTCAGACAGTAACCATTATTTTTTCGAAAAAAGCGGCGGTCATCCTGAGGCTGTCGCCACTGCCATAGAGCTTGTCTTGCAGTTCCACTGGTGATGGCCACATCTGCTCTCTCTGATCCTCGTATGTCGGGCAGTTCTGCAGCAGATGTTCAGCGGTCATTTTACCGGTACCGCACGGGGATTCGTCGGTACCAACTATCTTCAATTTGTTGAATACGTGGTACCTCAGTCTATTGTGGCCAGTGCGAAGTCTGAAGACAACGACCTGCTCTCTTCGGTTCAACTGGTAATAGGCATCGTCTTTGGTGTAACCAGTATGTTCGGTTTCCCATTTGGTCATGTATCTGGCTTTGATAAGCCGTTTTGACTCTTCGTACGTCATACTGTCTGTGGTAGTCTTGTACCTTCTTTTGCCAGTCTGTCTGCCTCCTCGTTGCCTTGGATGTTGCAGTGTGATGGGACCCACTGTACCACTACCCTTTTTGGTGCGGACTGCTGGCACAGTTGGCAGAGTGCTGCTCTTAAGTCATTAAGCTGAGTGTTTTTCTGGGTTTTTAGCGCTGTGACTACGGCGAGACCATCTGTAAGAAGGACTATATGGCTTTCATTTTCTTTGTGTGTCACCATTTCTTCCACTGCCGCCCTCAGTGCCTCTGCCTCCGCTCTGAAATTGCTTGTGTACTTACCAGTAGCGAATGACAGTGTTATTTGTCTGCCATTTGGTAGGTTCAGGAATGCTCCTGCCCCTCCGTTCTGTGTAGTGTTTGTTACAGAACCGTCGGTGTATGCATGGGTCCAGTCCATGCTTAGGTAGCTTTTCGATATAAAGCTTAGGGTAGTATCTCTCCTTTCTTTTTCAGTCTGGCAGTTTTTGTTTCCAATACCTGGTACATTTTCTACAACCTCTGGAAATATATCCTGCCTCCAGGTAGGTTTTCGTACAGTAGTGATGGGTTTTGGTGTTGTTAGTGCGTTTATGGGATCTTCGTGCATCTTTGCTTTGGCTATTTCTGCAAAGTTTCTCCGCTTTAGTTTCCCATTTCCCAAATTGTTTAGTCTCTGGTGCATTGGATGGTCAGTCAGTCTTCGGAGTTTCTCTGACTGCAGCTGGGCTTTGCAGTCTCTTCTATCGGTCATGGATTGCAGTTTTGTAATATTTTCAAGTTCTACAATTGGCGTTGACTTAATGCCTCCTGTTATAACTCTCATGGCTTGGTTTTGAAGTTTGTTAACTTTATCGAAGTTCGTCTTTGCTGCTGTTGTCCATGCCGCAATGCCATACTCGAGAACTGGTCTCACTCTTCCAGTGTACAGTTTCTTTAGTATGCCTTCGTCTGCTCCCCAGCTTGTGCCAGCAAGTTTCCTCATGATCGCCATTCTTTCTCTGGCTCTTATTCGGTTTCTCTCGATCTGACTTATCCATGTCATGCGCCGATCAAATGTGACTCCCAGATAGTTTGGGTTGTCGTTTGGCTGCAGGAATTTGCCATTTAAACTTAATTTGGTATTTTGGGGTTTTATTGAAAGCGAGAATATTGTGCATGTTGTTTTCTCCTCGTTTATTTTGACCAGCCATGAGTTCGCCCACTCTTCCAGCGATGTTAGGGCCTGCTGCATCCGATTTCTTGCTATGGTGAGATTCTTTTCAGAGGTCCACATAGCGATGTACGAGTTCATCTTAATAGACCTAAACACTAGATCAAAGTAGACCCACAGCCTATTAGGTGATCGTCTATGCTCCTCTAAACAAACCACCTAACAATGGCCGGTGTTATACCATGTCACACAGTTAGTAGCCTCTTGGGGCTATTCTTGTTCTTGTCATACACAAAGACCCCGGCAGACCACTTGATAAAAAAAACACACTTAATTTGCATAGAGTTACAAGTATTTATAACATGGATTTATAAGTATCATTAAATAGTGGTTTATAGTGTATCATCCAATAGCAGGTTAATAATGTATCTTAGAACAGCGGTTCACTAGGTTACCTCAGAACAGTATGATGCCACCTGTTCACTACACCGAACACGAACGTATATTGTGAACATCCACCGCACACGAACGTATATTGTAAACATCCACCGCACACGAACGTATATTGTGAACATCCACCGCACACGAACGTATATTGTAAACATCCACCGCACACGAACGTATATTGTGAACATCCACCGCACACGAACGTATATTGTAAACATCCACCGCACACGAACGTATATTGTAAACATCCACCGCACACGAACGTATATTGTGAACATCCATGTCACACCACCTATAATATTTAAATGGACTATGACAAGCGTTGATAAAAAAATGCGTGTAACCACAATAACTGATACGACAGAGCTTATAAATTGAATTGTCTAGTAACTCAGGCTATAAGCGTGTTTTTAAAATAAAATACATTATCAAATTAGTTAGACAAGTAAACAAAATACCATGAATTTTACAATAATATTTATGCATGAGTAATATTAACTTCCCACTTGCTATTATAATGAGAAACGCATTCTATGACGTGGAAGCAAACTAAATGATATTGCTGAACTTAGTGAGATATTTGGTTATGTTTTAAGGAGTGTTTTTATTTAACGTTGGCTCTACTTTATTTGTGTATACCCTTAGTTCTTCACCAACCTCTTGACATGTTGGTTTGTTATTCTGGTGGGATTCACTCCGTAGAGCTGATGTAACAGCTAGCGCATTTTCTTGCAATGTCGTTTAGCTGACATATTGGCTCGAACAGTGAGTGATGTCATATATATATATATATATATATATATATATATATATATATATATACACACACAGGTTTCTCGATACCAAATGTTCCTAATGTTACAAATATGATTGTACAATGTGTGTAACTGTTATACATTGCAAGAATAAATGCACGCAGGAGCTTGAAGTACTCCAACGTAAATGAGTTAACATCAGCGGAGAGTTGCCGAGCTCATGGAGGTAGCTTGTATAAAATGTCAAAACATAAATAAAGCATATGGGTTACGCCCACTTCCCTTGAAGCAAATGAAACGCCCAAAGAAGATTCAGGCAGTATTAACTGTAATGTTACATCGCTTTTGAGTTGTAAATGTTCTTCCTGAACTTTTAAAGGGAGCGTTGCAACAGAAACATCACGAGAATATCCAAACACGTTTGGAATCCTATCAAAATTATTTATTTCTGATTGCTGATAGTAATTTGTTATTTTTTTTAACCGAATGTAATTTTGTTTCGGTCAAATGTAATATTGTTGCGTTGTTATTAAGTGGAAACATTAATTTGATAAGTGTTACATCTATAACGACTTCAATTAAACTATGCCTGCCACCTTTCCACTCTACTTTGAAAGTCATTTAATGTATCCGAGTTGACAACAAAATTTGTAAGTGGGTAATGTATCTTCCAATTAAGTACATTAACCCATATACAGACATTAGCCACAAAAAACAGCGGTGATACCCATGTGGTATCAACACGATTGACTCTACCTAGATACATATATCTACATACGCACTGGCACAAGCCAAAGTCACCACATGAATAGACACAGACAAGGAGCACCCACTGTATCTGAACATTGCAGATATTACATGTAGATTAATCTGGAGAGGGATTTCGTGGATGGTACGGACAAAGAAAGCGATTGGTTAAGTATCCACAGCAGAGAGCATATATCAATGGATACAATGGATTCACACATGATACAATGACGGACTACCGATAGGTCATTATCAATATGGGAAGAGAAAGCAGAGACTGGTAGGGAAAACGGATCTTTAAACTAAGTGAAAATGTCCAGGATTCTGATGATGTCATGTACCAATGGTTATGTGCTACGCGGTAAGAAAGCAGGTTTGGACTTCGCTGCTAGAGCCAGAGGCCGGCTCGCTGCTCATAGGATCGGTGCATATTTGACAAAATCGTATAGTATCATAATAGAAAATGAAATTGTGACGCAGCTCGAAGGGTTGGTTGCCTAGGACCACTTTGATAGTCGTCTGTGACTATCAATTGGGCATAGCGGCTTCGAACCTCCGAATGCCTGAGTACGTCTACTGTCTTGTCAATGATATGGATTGCGGAACAGACAGAGCCGACATCCTGGCTTCAGGGACTCCCGTGTTTGGGACATTGACAATGGGTAGATGTTACATTTTGAAGTTACTCAAAGACTTCCTTTTAGATAAAGGTACTGTAATCAATGAACCAAAAATGGACAGATCGCATCATTTTAAAATCATAGATGGATCCAGCATAAGAAGCGCCTGAGATAACGGGCCAGGAGTGTGTACAGCAAGTGGGATACAAGAGCCTTCATCTTCTACATGTTAACATCTTTTGAGACGGACTTAGCGCCTGGATCTGCATAAAGTACAGCAACGACGATTATGAACAGAAGAGATCAGAAATGAGCTCATTTTGTTTTGCAAGAACTAAGAACAGATCAGAAATGAGCTCATTGTAATTTGCAGGAAATAGATCAAATCACAACAGACAGCTCTTATTTTGTTGTTTCCAAGAAATATAACAGAAAGGAACAGAACTCTTGTTGATTTGCAAGAAATTAGAACAGATAACAAAATTACTCATTTTGATTAGACATAAAATAAGAACAGATCAGAAAAGAACTCATTTTGATACGCAAGAAATTGACCAGATCAGAAAAAAAATCATTTTGATTTCCAGGAAATAGAGCGGATCGGAACAATCAGAACGTATTTTGATTTGAAGGAAATAAAACAGACCAGAAAATGGCTCATTTCGATTTGCAATAAATAGAACAAACCAGAATGTAACTCATTTCAATGTACAAGAAATTGACTCACCTCATTGTGAAGTTGATGCAGTCACTCTAAAACGTTTCATTTTGTTTTTGATTGAACCTATTTTGGAAATATCTGAAATGGTTATTATTGTTTAATGTCCACAATACGTTAGTTTACTTTTTGTTGTGAACTGAAAAGGGCGTCAAGTACTGGGATGTAATGGCTTTCCTCATATCCCGAGCGCACTGATAAATATGGACCAGGTCCGCCATGCGGTAGTACTATGCCTGATTTCATCTGTGAGAGATAACTACTACGGGAATCAATCGACATCTCTTCAGCTAGTCTGCCTTGAAAACAGCCTGTTTCTAGAGAACTCTAAATGGAAAGAGATGGCGGTATTGTTCAGTATATTTTGCCTCACCGAACTAGTCTCAGTTCCCCAATTTGTCAAATATATGTGAATTAAAGAGACGTAGCTGTATCCAAATGACCACATTTAATACACTTCCAAAACCTGTTAAACTTCTTCTGATCAACTATTGTCAATGGGTGCTGCAAGGTAATGAAAACAGCACGTAGGATTACAATAATTATTCTCCTTCTTTGAACACGATACGAATCGTGTATATGTCCTCGTTATAACTACAGTTCAATCGGTGCAAATATGTGTGCGGCGTTCCCATTCCTTGTTATTGGTTTCCATTAAATCATATTAAAACGTGTCTTCGTTGGACGAACGTTCAAGTAATTCATTATAATACAATTCGGTATACTTGTTTGTTTAAATTGACTGCTTATATATAAAACTCACAACAGTTATTATATGAGCGCGAAGAAATTTGGTGAATTGATTCGTTTAGTCGAGGTGCAAAGTATATAGGATTAGAGTTTCAAGTCAAACCGGGCCTTTTTTTTTGGAAGGGAAATAACAAATTAAAGTAGTAAAAATGTCATTGATTGTTCGAAATAATCTCCTGCAATGTGTATGCCCTTATCCCAGAGTTGAAATAATCCTTAAAAAGCTTCACCGTAGAAAGATTTGTCTGTTTGTCTTATCATATCCAGGACAGACTGTTTCACTTCTCCATCAATGCTGAAAATTTGACCTGGCAAGAATTCGTTTAGGGGTCCAAGCAAGTAGAAATCGCCTGGAGTGAGGTAAGGGATGTAAGGTCATGAGGAGGCTCACCCTGACGGCCACTCTTCCCCCTCTCTCTTCTCTTACCTCACTCTGTTTCATTTGACTCTGTACTACAGTCACACCCTTGCACAACTTTCACACGCGCCCTCGTGGTAGAGCCCTTCCATTGCACTTTGGTTGGGCTAGCTTCTGAGGGCGCACAAACCTATCATAGGTACATACAGATGCACACATGCATCCAAGCACTGGTTTATGCGTCCTGATATCTCCCAATTGACTACGGTCTGGGGTGGAAAATGGCGCGCCTCCGCCAGTAGAAACTAGTGAGGCAAACATCTAAGCCAAAAAAAAAAAAAAAAAGGGATGTAAGGTGAGTTTGGTAATACCTCCCAGCCGAGTTGCTGCAGATGGCACATAGTCCGGTAAGGTGTATGACATCCGCCGTTATCTTGCAGAAGTTGGAATGGATCATCACTCACTGACGTACATCCTTCTTTAAATTGTGAACACCATTCAAATGTCTTACTACAGCTGAGTGTCTCATCACTATATTGTAATTGCAGATTATGTAAATTTCTGCAGGTCGTCTTTCACAAGAAACATTATAACAACACGATGTTCAATGCGAGCACTAACAGTGTTGTCCGCCATTTGTAATTATCTGGCATGTGACTGACCCATGGCAAGTGGGCCACTGATCAGTACACACAGTGCCCTTACCTAATTATAGTAGTTCTTGTACTAGAACCAAACATCCTGTCGGTTTAACAATCGTCTCGTCGGGTTAACAAGCAGCTCATTGGTTTAACAATCGTCTCGTCGGTTTAACAATTGCCTCGTTGGTTTAACAATCGTTTCGGTTTAACAATCGTCTTGGTTCAACAATCGTCTCGTTGGTTTACAATCGTTACGTTAGATTAGTAAGCGTTTCGTCGGTTTAACAATCGTTTCGGTTTAACAATCGTCTCGTCTGTTTAAAAAGTGACTAACCGGTATGTCGAACGTCTTGCAGTTTTAGCCAGAATCTCACCGAGGCAATAAGCGACTTGCCGATGGTGTATTTTTGTTTGTGGTGTTTTTGTGAGATCAATTAATCTTTAAACGTGGAAATTAACATCTGCTTCTCTGCTAGAAGCTGTACATGTTAAGGTAATACTTCCCCACAACTTAAATGTTGATACAAGATACGGTTACAATAATTAATGTCCTCCATAATATAGTTATAATTCTTTCTTGTGTTCCTCTATTTTGGAAACGTGCCACGTTAATTTATGTTGTACCTTTATCGGCGGCAATACGAAATACACACCAATCAAATACATCTGTTGTGTTTGTACATTATAATAATATTGTTTTTATTTATTGTATTTCACTGCACTTGCAGTAGGATTGCCGTTTGAACGTTCTTGACAATATCACCTAACGTGTCCAGAGTGTGTAAAACAAATGTAATAAAAGTATGCATTGCACGAAGATATATATATATAGATATGTTACTTTCACAGAAAACTTAAATATCATTTTTTTAAATACGCAGACACTTACAACTAACATAGTACCATTACAGAAAACGTTCACTCCTATTGTAACGTTAGATACATACTCTCTTACTTAAAAAAAACTATACGTGTTCCCAAAGTGTACGATATGGGTCAGTAAAAACCTAACAGGTAAATACGGCACACCAGTATGTCACGACACACAGGTAGCTAAATACTGTCTTAGAACAACAAACATTACCCATACATAATTATAATTCCTACACAGTTTATTACATCCCTTCAGTATCCAATGATACGCATTATTTACTACGGGACTGAAAACGCAGCTGACAGTAGCATGCGAGCAACTCATAAATGTCTGCTTGTATCAGGTACTTCGAACCACATCTGACCAAGACCTTATTCCGTCTCCAAGCAGCGGAACTAGAAATAGGCTGTACTAGTAAGATATATCTAAGTGAACAGGGTTCGCAGTGGGTAGCGGCACTAGAAATAGGCTGTACTAGTAAGATATATCTAAGTGAACAGGGTTCGCAGTGGGTAGGCAGACCTGATTCCCAAATAAGAAATCTGAAATCTAATCTGCAAGGTCGAAGGTTGGAGATAATGCAATATCACTGTCAACTATGCCACACCCTCGCTTGTTCAGACGAACGTCGAAGAGGAATCAGTCTTAAACACATCGAAGCAACCGTCACTCAGGGTGAACGCACTGTGATTTCTGCTCAGTGTTATGAATCACCCATTGTTTTCTTTACGCAGATGAATATGTTATTGTTTATGCTTTTCCTGTTCCTGCTTAACTCCCCACGTCACACCTTGAAGTCGGTGTTGTTATTGACTACGCCATTGACTGCTGAAGGCCATTGAGATCTAGTCAACTATCGTCTTGCCGTCATTATTACTTAAGCGTTCGTTACACACCCCGTTCTCGTGTAGATGTCTTGAGTTAAATATATTCAATCTATGACATCTATGCAATATATGGAATCTATGACATCTATGCAATCTATGAAATAAATGACATCTATGAAATATATGACATCTGTGACATCTGTGAAATATATTACATATATGAAATATATTAAATCTATTGAATCTATAACATCAATGAAATCTATGAAATCTATGACATTTATTAAATCTATGAAAATCACCACGCATCCTCATTAATGCCCATCTTAGGGCCATGGATTTGCAATGAAACAACATAGGGAGGAGGCAGACGGACTGGTATGCAGTCGGACGGAACTAGTGAAACCATCGTCACTGATCAGTACTGGCCCTATGATCAGGAATACAATGACAAACGACAATCCCATATCCATAAGTACATACCCTTCCAGCGCCAACATGACTTCATGAACATACCACAATCGCCCACTGGTCACTTTGCGACTGGAATGAGAAACTGCTTGTATACAGACTTTATAGTGTATTCTGCAGATCGATGGGTTTGAGAGACCAGCCATCTTCTTCGTAAAGCAATGAACAGAAACGGTGGACTATTGAATCCTACTAGTTTGAAAGTGATCCAGGTGTCACGGGACCAGAGTGCCTGCATACTGAGTTACCTCTAGTCGTCTTGACTTATGTCCCGCCACTGGCCAATGGCCAAAGGTAGCTCAGGACCAGAGAGTGAGGTCGATGACCAGCGCAGTTTCTTCCACACTATAAAGAAAATGCAGCGGAAGTTACATCATCAAGGCAAAACCTTCTGCGATGGCGCTATCATTGATTGAGATGGACAACTAACTGTCAATGCCAAAGTTAAGAAATTCAATGAATAGTGGCTAAACATCGGTAGGAAATATGACCGTTTTAACGCTGTAACGCAAAGGTTAGTGCGCTGGCTGCCAAACCGAGCGGTCTAGGTTAAATCCTCAACTGATAGGGGGTATTGCTCAATCGCATGTGGATACGGATTCTATCCAGCATAAAATACTTGAATCAACAGAAAGTCTAGGTAGTTAATGCGGCGTGCGTGATTAGTCTGCTGATGGCTTCAAAAGTGACTCTGTTACTACAGAAGTGAATCTGTTACTTCAGAAGTGAGTCTGTTTCTTTAGACGTGAGTAGGTTACTACAGAAGTGAGTCTGTTCCTTCAGAAGTGAGTAGGTTACTACAGAAGTGAGTCTGTTCCTTCAGAAGTCAATAGGTTACTACAGAAGTGAGTCTGTTCCTTCAGAAGTGAGTATGTAACTACAGAAGTGAGTCTGTTCCTTCAGAAGTGAGTAGGTTACTACAGAAGTGAGTCTGTTCCTTCAGAAGTGAGTCTGTTCCTTCAGAAGTGAGTATGTTACATCATAAGTGACTCTGTTACTACATACGAGAGTCTATTGCTTTAGAAGTGAGTATGTTACTTCATAAGTGAGTCTGTTACATCATAAGTGAGTATGTTCCTTAATAAGTGAGTATGTTACTTCAGAAGTGTTCTTTCAGAAGTGAGTCTGTTACTTCATAAGTGAGTCTGTTCCTTCAGAAGTGGGCCTGTTACTTCATAAGTGAGTTTGTTACTTCATAAGTCAGTCTGTTCCTTCAGAAGTGAGTCTGTTACTTCATAGATGAGAATGTTACTTCAGAATTGAGTCTGTTAATTCATAAGTGAGAAAGTTACTTCATAAGTGAGTTTCTGCTTTAGAAGTGAGTTTGCTGCTTCAAAATTGAGTTTGCTGCTTTAGAAGTGAGTTTGCTGCTTCATAAATGAGTCTGCTGCTTTGAAAGTTAGTCTGCTTATTTATAAGTGAGTCTGTTTACTTCTTAAGTGAGTTTGCTGCTTCAGAAGTAAGTCTGATGTTTCATAAGTGAGACTGTTTACTTCAGAAGTGGGATTGCTGCTTCAGAAGTGGGCTTGCTGTTTCAGAAGTGAGAATGCTACTTCAGAAGTGCGTCTGCTGCTTAAAATGTGACTTTGCTGCTTCAGAAGAGAGTCTGTTTACTTCGGAAGTGAGTCTACTGCTTCAGAAATGAGTTTGCTACTCCTTCAAAAGTAAGTCTGCTGATTGCTTTAGCAGTGAGCCTGTTGCCGAGGTAGATGGACTCATCGGTAGAATTGACACGATTGTCGTTGGCAGTGATACCTAAGATACACAGACTACTGTTAATACATTGAATTATGACCGAGAAGGAGCATGATAAACGGCTACCACATCGAAGGAAGGCAGCAGGCACGCAACTTACCCACTACAGGCACGGAGAGGTAGTGACGACAAATAACAATACGGGACTCTTTCGAGGCCCCGTAATTGGAATGAGTACACTTTAAACCCTTTAAACGAGGATCTATTGGAGGGCAAATTTGGTGCAGCAGCCGCGGTAATTCCAGCTTCAATAGCGTATATTAAAGTTGGTGCAGTTAAAAAGCTCGTAGTTGAATCTCAGGCGCAGGCGACCGGTTCACTGCCCGTTGTCTCCTGTCCTACCGTCTGCCGGCTCTATTCCCGCGGGTGCTCTTCGCTGAGCGTTCCGGTGGCCGGTGCGTTTACTTTGAAAAAATTAGAGTGTTTAAAGCAGGCCTCGGCTGCCTGAATAATGGTGCATGGAATAATGGAATAGGAACTCGGTTCTATTGTGTTGGTTTTCGGAACTGGAGGTAATGATTAACAGGGACAAACGGGGGCATTCGTATTGCGGCGTTAGATGTGAAATTCTTGGATCGCCGCAAGACGAGCTACTGTAAAAGCATTTGTCAAGAATGTTTTCATTAATCAAGAACGAAAGTCAGAGGCGTGAAGACGATAAGATACCGTCGTAGTTCTGACCATAAACGATGCCGACTAACGATCCGCAGGAGTTGCTTCGATGACTCTGAGGGCCGCTTCCGGGAAACTAAAGTGTTTGGGTTCCGAGAGAAGTATGGTTGCAAAGCTGAAACTTAAAAGAATTGACGGAAGGGCACCACCAGGAGTGGAGCCTGCGGCTTAATTTGACTCAACACTGTAAGGATTGACAGGCCGAGATCACTTTCGTTGAATCTAATAGGAAACGTGTGCTGGAATTAGACCCACGGAAATCTTGGGCTAGTCTCTCGGTGGCTCGATCGGCTCGCATTTAGTGCTCGCTAAAGGAATTGACGGAAGGACACGACCAGGAGTCGAGCTTGCGGCTAAATTGACTCAACACGCCAATACTGAAATGATTGACAGGCTGAGAGCATTTTCGTTGGGTCTAATAGGGAACGTGTGCTGGAATTAGCCCCACGGAAGGCAGGTCAGTTTTACCCTCTTAATGAAAGAGCGTTGCTACAGTAATCCTGCTCAACCTTAGAGGAATGGCAGATTTCAGACACGTGGTCATTGACTGATAAATAGATCTCTTGTTTCGTTGGGTCTAATCGGGAACGAGTGCTGGTATTATACCCTCGGAAGACAAGTCAGTTTAACCTTACAAATGACAGGGCGTTGCTACTGTAATCCTGCTAAATTAGAGAGAAATTGCAGATCGCAGACATTTGGTCCATGTGCTTGGCTAATAAGCCAATGGTGCGAGGCTACCATCTGAGGGATTACGGCCGAACGCCTTTAAGCCGGAATCCCGCCCTAAATCTCAGCACCACTGCGATGGGACGCTACGATATGGTTGGGACCTGAGGCTCGCGTCTTAGCCCGACCCGGTCGATCCGCAGAAAGAGGTCTCTGCCGTCCGCCGATCAAAGCGGGCGGGAAGCTGCTCGATATTCACCCCATACGGCGAGGAGGTGTGAAACCACAAGTAGAAGACTTAGTTCTCGGTCGGGGTGTCGTAAGCAGTAGAGCAGCACCTCACTGCGAACTGTTAAGACTTAACCCTTGATCATGAGATATGTCCGCACACCAGGCGAACAACATCTCCGTGCCATGACCAGGCTTGTCCCCTGGTTAAATGCACTCCTGCCTCGCTCTTTACCTCTGTCTGCTATCAGTCATCCCAATGGACGCAGAAGAGATGCAAGCCAGCGGACATTGCACCTCTGTCCTATTGTGACACCCTTCCATGTGGCGGGGAATGCTAGGCGTACCATCACTGCACATAAGCCGAGAAAATAAAGGGAGCAAAGAGATACCCCCTCACATGCATATGCTACGTTTCTGGCAGGACATGGCAATCCTGGGATACAGACACACTGGACTGCCTCTCTCCCGATAGTACAAACTAGTACATAGTCTATCATATCATATAATATCATATCATCCCCACATCCTATAGACACGAGTGGTGAAGACCCGATAGTCCTGTAAGACAACTTCCTTAAGAGAGACAACTCTGACTACAAACAACTGTTGCCTTGCAGATATGCTGGGGACAGCCAAAGGCTAAGGAGGGTATCCCTACAGAAACGCCTGTTGAAATAGGATGCACTGAGCCATAGGCTTAACGAAACAGTGCAACGTATATCTCTGTATGATGACGGTACAACCTATCAGAAAAAAGTGTCGCGCTCATCCTGTGGAGTCCCGCCAGGCAGCGAGAGTGCCGGGCCTCACGCCTCGAAGGGGCCCACCCAATGCTACTGGTGGTCAACCATCCATGTGCTGTGGAGTCACTGTACAAGGTGATAGGGCAAAAATTATTGACTAAAAACACAAGACCATCAGAATACTACAGTGGAATGCGGAGAGAGTCAATAACAAAAAGCTTTCCCTAACACATCACCGTCATGAAGGTAAATTTGACGTGGCATGTATCCAAGAAACGCACCTCAACAACAACCACAAATTCTCAATCAGAGGATACCAGACCTTCCGTCTGGATAGATAAGGTCACAAAGGAAGGGTTCTGATACTGACACGTAACTGCATATCGAGTAGCGCGTAACTGTCAATCACACCGGACAAGCAGAAATTGTAGGAGTCGACATAATGACACCATAAACGAAGATCCGCATTGTCAACCTATACGGCCCACCAAACAAAGACATGTCGCTATCGAGTATGGAAATCAAGGACTCCAGTTGCCTAGTAGTTGGAGACATAAATGGCCACTCGAGAGATGGGGATACTCGGACACAGACAACAGAGGTGATGAAGTGGAAGACTGGGAAATAGACACAAATCTCTATCTTATCAATAGGCAGGAGGACAGCCCTAGCTTCTATTCTAGAACATCGCATACCACCTCTACTCCAGACTTGGTCTTTTCCACGGTGGATATTCACCACAAAATAGACCGTCAGGTGCTAAACCAATTGGCAGGTAGCAACCGCAGATCAATCAGGCTAGAAGTTGATATGGAAGTAGCCCCACAGGAAATAAAACCACTCCCACGTTGGAACTATAAACGAGCCGACTGGGACAGATTTGCAATACTGACAGATGGGCTGTGTGAAACCATCAACACACGGAATAACAATATGAAACCCATGGTGGAAAGCCTACGCAAAGCAATAATGCAAGCAGCAACCGAAACCATCCCAAGAAGGGCAATGAAAAACTACAAGCCATATTGGAATGATGAATTGCAGAAAGCGGAAGACGAAGTCTCAAATGATAGGAACATGGCAGAGAGAGAACAATCTATGGAAGCAAATATCGCACATCAAAGCCACCACGGCGAAATACAAATGAACACTAAACCAAATAACAAGAGACAGTTGGAAAAACAAAACAGAAAGCCTCAATTTAGATAAAGAAGCGCACAAACTATGGAAGTTAGTCAGAGCCATGAATGACGAAACTCAATCAAACAAACAAATTACAATCAAACAGGGTGACGACATGCTCACTGGAAAAAAATATGCAAACGCGTTTATAAAACATTATACCAGAGCAAACCACATTGATGTTCCTACAAATAGGCATACAGACCTTAACAAACAACAAAAAAGCCACGACAACATCAAGATGGCACCAGAGGAGCACATGATGGCGAAACTAACAATGAATGAAATGGAAGAGGTCACGAGAACTCTAAAGAAAAAGAAATCGCCCCGAAAAGATTGTGTAACAAACGAAATGCTAATAGGGTTGGGCCAAACAGCAAAGAGGAAGTTACAATCAGCCCTGAACCAAAGCTGGAAAAGGGGAATTGTACGTCACGCATGGAAAGATGCTGCAATTATACCAGTACCAAAGAAAGGAAAAGATAGATCAGATCCAAATGGATAGAAGCCTATGTGTCTGCTGAGCTGTGTAGGAAAACTGATGAAGCGTACGATAAATACCAGACTCATGTGGCATCTGGAAGAAAAACACATACTAATTCCACAGCAAGCTGGTTTTAGACAGCACAGATCCACTGAGGACCAGGTCACTCTCATAGCCCAGGAAATATAGGATGCTTACCAGGAGAAACAACACACAGTAGCGGTTTGGGTGGATTTAGAGAAGGCATTTGACAAGGTCTGGAAAGAGTGACTTAAAGTCAAGCTACGAAGAAGTGAAGTTTGTGGGAAAATGTACAGATGGATCAGCCACTACCTGAAAAACAGAACAGCCAGAGTTTAAGTACAAGGGCAGATGAGCAAAACGGTGACACTTGAGCAGGGAGTACCAAAAGGGAGAGTACTGTCAACCACACCTTTCCTGGTGTATATAAACAACTTGGCAGAGAATATACCAAGAAGAGTCCACAGCTCCATGTTTGCAGACAATCTGGTTATGTGGACCTCTGAAAAGAATTTGACCATAACAAGGAATCGGATGCAACAGGCCTTAACATCGTTGGAGGAGTGGGCGAACTCATGGATGGTCAGAATAAATGAGGAATAAACAAAATGTACGATATTCTCGCTTTCAAACAAACCCAAAAAAACACCAAAATAAGTCTTAACGGCAAATACCTGCGGTCAAACGACAACCCAAACTACCTGGGAGTCACATTTGATCGGCGCATGACATGGACAAATCCGATCGAGAGAAAACGAATGAGAGCCAAAGAAAGAATGGCAATTATAAGGAAATGTGCTGGCACAAGCTGGGGAGCAGACGGAAGTATACTAAAGAAACTGTACACTGGAAGAGTGAGACCAGTTCTCGAGTATGGCATTGCGGCATGGACAACAGCAGCAAAGGCGAACTTTGATCAAATTAGCAAACTTCAAAACCAAGCCATGAGAGTTATAACAGGAGGCATGAAGTCAACGCCAATTGTAGAACTTGAAAAGATTACAAATCTTCAATCCATGACCGACAGAAGAGACTGCAGAGCCCAGCAGCAAGCAGAGAAACTCATAAGACTGACAGACCACCCAATGCATCAGAGACTGAATAATTTTTGGAAAAGGGAAACTAAAGCGGAGACACTTTGCAGAAATAGCCAAAGCAAAGATGAGCGAAGACCCTATAAACGCATTAACAACACTAAAGCCCATTCCTACTGTACGCAAACATACTTGGAGGCAGCATATATTTCCAGAGGTGGCAGAAAATATACCAGGTATTGGAAACAGGAACAGCCAGACTAAAAAAGAAAGAAGAGACATAACCCTGAGGTACATAACGAAAAACTACTCAAGCAAGGAATGGACCCGTGCATACACCGACGGTTCTGTAATAAACACAACACATAACGGAGGAGCAGGTGTATTTCTGAGCCTACCAAATGGTTGAAAAATAACACAGTCCTTAGCAACTGGAAAATTCTCAAACAATTTCAGAGCGGGGGCAGAGGCACTGAGGGCTGCAGTAGAAGAAATGGTGACAGGCAAAAGAAATGAAAGTCATATAGTCCTGTTTACAGATGCCCTAGCCGTAGTCACAGCACTAAAAAGCCAGAAAAATACTGAACTCAATGATTTATGAGCAGTACTCTGTCAATTATGCCAGCAGTCGCACCAAAAAGATTAGTGGTACAGTGGGTTCCATTCCACTGTAACATCCAAGGCAACGAGGAGGCAGACAGACTGGCAAAAGAAGGTGCAAGACTACCACAACCAGATCCTAGTGTGACCTACGAAGAGTCAAAAAGGCTAATTAGAGCTAGATACATGCCCAAATGGGAAACAGAACATACTTGCTACACAAAAAACGATGCCTATTACCAGTTGAACAGAAGAGAGCAGATCGTGCTATTCAGACTTCGCACAGGCCACAATAAACGGAGGTACCACCTATTCAATAAATTGAAGACAGGTGGCACAGACGAATGCTCGTGTTGTACTGGGAAAATGACTGCTGAACATTTGCTGCAAAACTGCCCGACATATGAGGATCAGAAAAAGCATATGTGGCCATCACCAGTGGCAACACTAGACAAGCTCAATGGCAGTGTCGACAGCCTCAGGGTGACCGCTGCTTTTTTAGAAAAAATACAGGTTGACGTCTGACAGCGTACGAAGAAGAAGAAGAAGAAGAAGAAGAAGAAGAAGAAGAAGAAGAAGAAGAAGAATTATGATCTTATCTCAAGAAATGCGCAGTCTCAAATGTGAAAGAAACTGTTTTAAGTAACTCCACATAAATGATATTGTTGATACATCCTCATTAATTGTATACTACATGACAAATATAACCTGACACGTACTAACGAAGCTAATTACATAGTTTTGCAACAAAACATCACATGTAGTGCAATTAAGGCACGTGCATTACATAAACAACTTGGACCACCCAGAAGACACTTTGTTAATAGCGCAGAATGAGTCAAATTTATAAGGGCTTTTCAACAAGTTAATTTTTCAAAGCAAAAATGAAAACCACAGCTTAAATCACAAGAAATCGGAAGGCATGGCGGTAGCTTAGAAACACAAATCTTCACAATTGTGTATAAAATTGAACAAAATAGAACTCAAACAGATACTCATTTCATTACTTGGGCACCCACAGCAGGTATGAGTTACACATAACATAAAGAACTGAGCAGCTATAGTAAAATCCAGTCTCCCAGATTATCCAGTTAATCGTGTGCAACAAAAGCCTTTCACTGGATTTAATTTAACCTAACTTAACGTCTTTATACTGGTTTAGAAGACTCTGCAGAGTCTGTATACTTCTTCTTCTTGTTCTTCATCTTCTTCTTCTTCTTCTTCGTACGCTGTCAAACGTCAACCTGTACTTTTTCGAAAAAAGCAGTGGTCATCCTGAGGCTGTCGACACTGCCATAGAGATTGTCTAGTGTTGCCACGGGTGATGGCCACATGTGCTTTTTCTGGTCCTCGTATGTCGGGCAGTTTTGCAGCAGATGTTCAGCGGTCATGTTCCAGGTACCACAAGTGCATTCGTCAGTGCCACCTATATTCAGTTTATTGAATAGGTGGTACCCCAGTCTGTTGTGGCCTGTGCGGAGTCTGAAGACCACGACCTGCTCTCTTCTGTTCAACTGGTAATTGGCATCATTTTTTGTGTAGCCAGTATGTTCTGTTTCCCATTTGGCCATGTATCTGGCCTTAATAAACCTGTTGGACTCTTCGTAGGTCACACTAGAATCTGGTTGTGGTAGTTGTGCACCTTATTTTTCCAGTCTGTCTACCTCCTCGTTGCCTTGGATTTTACAGGGGGATGGAACCCACTGTACCACTACTCTTTTTGGTGCGGACTGTTGGCATAGTTGACAGAGTACTGCTCTTAAATCATTAACTTCAGTATTTTTCTGGCTTGTTAGTGCTGTGACTACGGCCAGGGCATCTGTAAACAGGCCTATATGGCTTTCATTGCTTTCGCATGTCAGCATTGCTTCTGCTGCAGCCCTCAGTGTCTCTGTCTCCGCTCTGAAATTGTTTGTGAATTTTCCAGTTGCCAATGACAGTCTTATTATTCTACCATTTGGTAGGCTCAGGAATGGGATTTGGTATTGTAACGGTTTTCATAATGTCTTCGCTCATCTTTGCTTTGGATATTTCTGCAAAGTTTCTCCGCTTTAGTTTCCCTTTTCCAAAAATTATTCAGTCCTTTATGCATTGGATGGTCTGTCAGTCTTCTGAGTTTCTCTGCTTGCTGCTGGGCTCTGCAGTCTCTTCTGTCGGTCATGGATTGAAGATTTGTAATCCTTTCAAGTTCTACAATTGGCGTTGACTTCATGCCTCCTGTTATAACTCTCATGGCTTGGTTTTGAAGTTTGCTAATGTTATCAAAGTTCGCCTTTGCTGCTGTTGTCCATGCCACAATGCCATACTAGAGAACTGGTCTCACTCTTCCAGTGTACAGTTTCTTTAGTATACTTTCGTCTGCTCCCCAGCTTGTGCCAGCAAATTTCCTCATAATTGTCATTCTTTCTTTGGCTCTCATTCGTTTTCTCTCGATCGGATTTTTCCATGTCATGCGCCGATCAAATGTGACTCCCAGGTAGTTTGGGTTGTCGTTTGAACGCAGGTATTTGCCGTTAAGACTTATTTTGGTGTTTTGGGGTTTGTTTGAAAGCGAGAATATGGTGCATTTTGTTTATTCCTCAATTATTTTGACCATCCATGAGTTCGCCCACTCCTCCAACGATGTTAGGGCCTGCTGCATCGAATTTCATGCTATGGTCAAATTCTTTTCAGAGGTCCACATAACCAGATCGTCTGCAAACATGGAGCTGTGGACTTTTCTTGGTATATTCTCTGTAATGTTCTTTATATACACCAGGAAAAGTGTGGGGGACAGTACTCCCACTTGGGGTACTCCCTGCTCAAGTGTCACATTTTTGCTCATCTGCCCTTGTACTTGAACTCTGGCTGTTCTGTTTTCGAGGTAGTGGGTGATCCATCTGTACATTTTCCCACAAACTTCACTTCTTCGTAGCTTGACTAAGTCACTCTTTCCAGAACTTGTCAAATGCCTTCTCTAAATCCACCCAAACCGCTACTGTGTGTTTTTTCTCCTGGTAAGCATCCTCTATTTCCTGGGCTATGAGAGTGATCTGGTCCTCAGTGGATCTGTGCTGTCTAAAACCAGCTTGCTGTGGAATTAGTATGTGGTTTTTTTTTCCAGATGCCCGATCAGTCTGGTGTTTATCATACGCTCCATCAGTTTTCCTACACAGCTCAGTAGACTGATAGGCCTGTATCCATTTGGATCTGTTCTATCCTTTTCTTTCTTTGGTACTGGTATAAGTGCAGCGTCTTTCCATGCATGACGCACAATTCCCCTTTTCCATCTTTGGTTCAGGACTGATAGTAACTTCCTCTTTGCTGTTTTGTCCAACCCCATCAGCATTTCGTTTGTTACCTCATCTTTTCCGGGTGATTTCTGTTTCCTTAAAGTTCTCATGGCCTCATCCATTTCATTCATTATTAGTTTTGCCATCGTGTGCTCCTCTGGTGCCATCTTGATGTTGTCGTGGCTCTTTTGTTCTTCACTATTGTCTGTATGCCTGTCTGTAGGGACATCAATGGGGTTTGTTCTGGCATAATGTTCTATAAAGGCGTTTGCTGTTGTTTTTTTTTCCAGTAAGGATGTTGTCACCCTTCTTGATGGTAATTTGTTTATTTGATGGTTTATCGTCATTCATGGCTCTGACTAACTTCCATAGTTTCTTCCCTTCTTTATCTAAATTGAGGCTTTCTGTTTTGTTTTTCCAGATGTTTCTTATTATTTGGTTTAGTGTTCTTTTGTATTTCGCCGTGATGGCCTTGAGGGCCATATTTGCCTCCATAGATTGCTCTCTCTCTCTCTCTGGCATGTTCCTAGCATTTGAGACTTCATCTTCCGCTTTCTGCAATTCATCTTTCCAATATGGCTTGTAGTTTTTCCTTGCCTCTCTTGGGATGGTTTTGGTGGCTGCTTGCATTATTGATTTGGAGTCTGTATACAACCAGTTGCATTTGCATCATCTTGCTCTAAAAGCTATGCGCATCCAATTTATTCTTAAATGCATTAACTATCCTTACCTCCACTACCTCCCGTGGCAATGCATTCCAAGAATTCACCACACTCTGACTAAAAAAATTTTTGTCTAATATCTAATCTGGACCTCTCTTAGTTAATTTGTAGCTATGCCCTCTTGTTCTTGTTGATGGCTGTATTAAAGAAACAAAACCTTTTTTATTCTAATGTATCAATTCCTAGGATCATCTTATAATCCTGTATTAAGTCACCACTAATTCTTCTCTCTCCTAGACACTGTAGGCCGGTTTTTTTGAGTCCTTCTCATAACTAATTCTGGAATCCCACTATCAGCGGTATCACTCGTTTGTGTATACTTCCCAGTATGTTATATCCCCTCTATTATACGGAGTTTAACACCTGTACACAGTACTCCAATCTAGGTCTAAATAATGCTTTATACAGTTTGACTATCACTTTCTTACTCCTATGTTTAATATTTCTTTTTATCATACCTAACATTGCATTTGTCTGTAAGGATGAGAGAGATCTTGGATGCTATGTGGAACAAGCACATACATACGGCAACGAGTCTTGGACAATCAAAAGGCACGTTGGAGACAACGAGTCTTGAACAATCAAGAGGCACGTTGGAGACAACGAGTCTTGGACAATCAACAGGCACGTTGGAGACAACGAGTCTTGGACAATCAACATGCACGTTGGAAACAACAAGTCTTGGACAATCAACAGGCACGTTGGAGACAACGAGTCTTGGACAATCAACAGGCACGTTGGAGACAACGAGTCTTGGACAATCAACAGGCACGTTGGAGACAACGAGTCTTGGACAATCAACAGGCACGTTGGAGACAACGAGCATGCAGTTTTTACAGAAGAATGCTGGAAATCCCATGGACTGCAACGAAGTCAAGTTTTGCCGTTCTTGAAAAGCATATACTCGGAGACAGCGAATGGCAAAATTCAGAATATGGCAGTCAACCTTTTTCTTGCATGTCATCTGAAGAGGCGGGTTGAAAAACATGGTGACAACATAGGAACTCATATCTGACACGCTATAATAAGAAACGAAGGTGCATAATTGCCAACGCCAATCGGCAGGACACTTGGCTTCGTTCATTCTCAATCTCCCGCTACCAAATCCTAAATGGGCGTAAGTAGCAGAATGTAGTGCAGAGAACGGAATGCGTTGTATCGTAGTTTACAGCTGGGCTGCGATATTTGCACTTGACTTGACACTTGCGTTGGATTTTCTAATTTGTGTATCTTCTTCTTCTTCTTCTTGTTCTTCTTCTTCTTCTTTTTCTTCTTTTTCTTCTTATTCTACTACTTCTTCTTCTTCTTTTTCTTTTTCTTCTTCTTCTTCTTCTTCGTTCGTTCTCAATCTTCCGCTACAAAACCCTGAAAGGGCTTAAGTAGCAGAATGTAGTCCATATAACGGCATGCGTTTTGTCGTAGTTTACAGCTTGGCTGCGATATTTGCACCTTTCGGTCCAACACATCTGACTTCAGCAAGCATTTTTTGAGTACCGGGTTAGCATTCTCTCTTCGATCCCTTCTCTTTAGCCAGTCTGCTCTGTTGCAGCCTGTTATCCAGAATCACTGCGTGTAGGTGTAGAAGGGTCTTGGCAGCACTGTTTCGCTGGCCCTGAGGCTAGCAGTCAGCTGTGGGTCGCTGACCACTGCAGCTCATGTGCTGCTCAGCATCTTGATCCCGGCAAGGCACTTGGTTACTGTGCTTGTTTTCTGCTTATATCAATTAAAGAAGCAGGACTCGTCTAATTATGACGTTCGATAGCACATAAACCTCCTACACACATCTAGTGGCAAACAAATCGATAATTATTGCAGAAAATTTTGGTAAACGGGGCAACAGCTTGCCATACTGTACTGACACCTGTGACAACATCACCTCTTCACTCAATGCACTCCACTGCAGACGTACAGGTGCTATTCAAACGATGATTCTTTGTGTTACAAAAATATATGAGTAGGAGATCGCTACAGATCTCGTTTCTCATTACAAATGCACTGCGCTCGTTTCCAGTTATCGGACACGTTCCAGCCGACTCACCTGTAAAATGGTAACCGGCGAAACGTTTCAGAAAAAAGGAAGGAGACTGGGCATACGACATTACAGCAATACGGGGCCTAAAATAATCGTCTCAAAGACTTAACCCATGACAGCATTGGCTAGTTTAGGACTACCTTTAACTTGATTATGTTATAGCTCAAAGCATCCCAAATGTCCTTATACGGCTTGGGCAGGTAAAACCTTCTTTAATGTGACATATGTGCGAATTTAAATATTTTCAGTCCATACCTCATATTACACAACGACAATACATCTTTTCCACCGTGTCCTATAGCGCTGATTATGTGCTGTCTGCTGTTATAAACTCACAAGGATGGTATAATTTCCGTCACTCTTGTGTAAGATCTAAGCCACATAACCGCCACTGTTCTAAATATTCATACACAGCTGTGATATCTTCTATTATTTTCTGGAGAACGAATAAGCAGTGCAAAAAGTATGCATGTATGTTGGATACACACGAGAAACTATATTGCCTGATGGTGTCTACAATGGTACGTATACAGTATACAGCGACGACGCAAACTAGACGGACCAGCATTTTTACTTTGCAAATAGTTACTGCTATTAGTTGAATACCCTCCTTTAGACCATTACCACAGATCGACCGCATTGACGGGTTCAACTATAAATCGACAAGAACCATCGCTAATCACACCAGTCGAGATTTACTGAGAGATTTAGCACCAATATGCATGTGCGGGGTGCCGTGAAGTATATTCTTGAGAACAGAACAGGGCGCACGTAGGCAGGCACTGACGCATGCACAGTGTGTGTTTGTGTGTGTGTGAGAGAGAGAGAGAGAGAGAGAAAGAGAGAGAGATTAGGGGGAGAGAAGAGAATAAGCAAAACGACATTACAGATTACAACTAAATAAATATGAACAACGACAAAAGATGCTTATTAATATTACAACATTGGTGGAACCAACGATTTCACACACACGCACGCATGCATGCACATGCACAAACACACACATACACACACACACACACACACACACACACACATCTATAGACACACACTCACATAACATACACGCATCACTCTCAAATGAAATCACATTTGACATAAATACACAAACGCACCACTTATAAACAATTACAAATATTATTACATTGGTAAAATATGTTATCAATCCTACCATTAGTGAATACTCTGACATGTAATCACATTGTGATAAAATATACATAATTATACCCCGTGATATATCAAGATTCATACCAAAATTAGGGATCAAGATGCTGAGCAGCAAATGACCTACAGTGGTCAGCGACCCATAGCTGACTGCAAGCGTCAGGGCCAGCGAACCAGAGCTGCCAAGACCCTTCTTCACCTCCACGCGGTGATCCTGGATAACAGGCTGCAGCAGGGCAGACTGGCTAAGGAGAAGGGATCGAAGAGGGAATGCTAACCCGGTACTCAAAAAATGCTTGCTGAAGTCAGATGTGTTAGACCGAAAGGTGCAAATATCACAGCCAAGCTGTAAACTACGACACAACGCAACCCGTTATCTGGACTACATTCTGTTACTTAAGCCCTTTTAGGGTTTTGTAGCGGGAGATTGAGAACGAACGAAGAAGAAGAAGAAGAAGAAGAAGAAGAAGAAGAAAAAGAAAAAGAAGAAGAAGAAGTACAAGAATAAGAAGAAAAAGAAGTAGAAGAAGAAGAAGAAGAAGATACACAAATTAGAAAATCCAACGCAAGTGTCAAGTCGGTGTTGCTGTATGGGGCAGAGACATGAAGAACGACCAATCTCATACAACAAAGGCTCCAGTTCTTCGTTAACCTAATGAAGTATAATAGCCATAAAATGGCAGGACATGGTGAGGAATGAAGACTTCTGGGAACGAACCAACAAACTGGAACAACAAATTAAGCAGAACAAATTGTGCTGGATAGAACATACGCTGCGGACAACACAGTCTAACATAGCCAGACAGGCTCTTACATGAAATTTTCAGCGGAAAAGAAAGAGGTGTAGACCCAAAAATACATAGAGAAGAGAATGTGGGAAGCAGCTAAATACAATAATGACACCTGGAGAGAGGCAGAAAGATCAGCCCAGTACCGTGTGACACCTGGAGAGAGGCAGAAAGATCAGCCCAGTACCGTGTGACACCTGGAGAGAGGCAGACAGATCAGCCCAGTACCGTGTGACACCTGGAGAGAGGCAGACGGATCAGCCCAGTACCGTGTGACACCTGGAGAGAGGCAGACAGATCAGCCCAGTACCGTGTGACACCTGGAGAGAGGCAGACAGATCAGCCCAGTACCGTGTGACACCTGGAGAGAGGCAGAAAGATCAGCCCAGTACCGTGTGACACCTGGAGAGAGGCAGAAAGATCAGCCCAGTACCGTGTGACACCTGGAGAGAGGCAGAAATATCAGCCCAGTACCGTGTGACACCTGGAGAGAGGCAGAAAGATCAGCCCAGTACCGTGTGACACCTGGAGAGAGGCAGAAAGATCAGCCCAGTACCGTGTGACACCTGGAGAGAGGCAGAAAGATCAGCCCAGTACCGTGTGACACCTGGAGAGAGGCAGAAAGATCAGCCCAGTACCGTGTGACACCTGGAGAGAGGCAGAAAGATCAGCCCAGTACCGTGTGACACCTGGAGAGAGGCAGAAAGATCAGCCCAGTACCGTGTGACACCTGGAGAGAGGCAGAAAGATCAGCCCAGTATCGTGTGACACCTGGAGAGAGGCAGAAAGATCAGCCCAGTACCGTGTGACACCTGGAGAGAGGCAGAAAGATCAGCCCAGTACCGTGTGACACCTGGAGAGAGGCAGAAAGATCAGCCCAGTACCGTGTGACACCTGGAGAGAGGCAGACAGATCAGCCCAGTACCGTGTGACACCTGGAGAGAGGCAGAAAGATCAGCCCAGTACCGTGTGACACCTGGAGAGAGGCAGAAAGATCAGCCCAGTACCGTGTGACACCTGGAGAGAGGCAGAAAGATCAGCCCAGTACCGTGTGACACCTGGAGAGAGGCAGAAAGATCAGCCCAGTACCGTGTGACACCTGGAGAGAGGCAGAAAGATCAGCCCAGTACCGTGTGACACCTGGAGAGAGGCAGACAGATCAGCCCAGTACCGTGTGACACCTGGAGAGAGGCAGAAAGATCAGCCCAGTACCGTGTGACACCTGGAGAGAGGCAGAAAGATCAGCCCAGTACCGTGTGACACCTGGAGAGAGGCAGAAAGATCAGCCCAGTACCGTGTGACACCTGGAGAGAGGCAGAAAGATCAGCCCAGTACCGTGCACACTGGCGAGATGTTGTCGATGGCCTATGAGAGATCAGCCCAGTACCGTGCACACTGGCTAGATGTTGTCGATGGCCTATGAGAGATCAGCCCAGTACCGTGCACACTGGCGAGATGTTGTCGATGGCCTATGAGAGATCAGCCCAGTACCGTGCACACTGGCGAGATGTTGTCGATGGCCTATGAGAGATCAGCCCAGTACCGTGCACACTGGTGAGATGTTGTCGATGGCCTATGAGAGATCAGCCCAGTACCGTGCACACTGGCGAGATGTTGTCGATGGCCAATGAGAGATCAGCCCAGTACCGTGCACACTGGCGAGATGTTGTCGATGGCCCATGAGAGATCAGCCCAGTACCGTGCACACTGGTGAGATGTTGTCGATGGCCTATGAGAGATCAGCCCAGTACCGTGCACACTGGCGAGATGTTGTCGATGGCCTATGAGAGATCAGCCTAGTACCGTGCACACTGGCGAGATGTTGTCGATGGCCTATGAGAGATCAGCCCAGTACCGTGCACACTGGCGAGATGTTGTTGATGGCCTATGAGAGATCAGCCTAGTACCGTGCACACTGGCGAGATGTTGTCGATGGCCTATGAGAGATCAGCCTAGTACCGTGCACACTGGCGAGATGTTGTCGATGGCCTATGAGAGATCAGCCCAGTACCGTGCACACTGGCGAGATGTTGTCGATGGCCTATGAGAGATCAGCCTAGTACCGTGCACACTGGCGAGATGTTGTCGATGGCCTATGAAAGATCAGCCCAGTACCGTGCACACTGGCAAGATGTTGTCGATGGCCTATGGGAGATCAGCCTATTACCGTGCACACTGGCGAGATGTTGTCGATGGCCTATGAGAGATCAGCCTAGTACCGTGCACACTGGCGAGATGTTGTCGATGGCCTATGAGAGATCAGCCCAGTACCGTGCACACTGGCGAGATGTTGTCGATGGCCTATGAAAGATCAGCCCAGTACCGTGCACACTGGCGAGATGTTGTCGATGGCCTATGCACTGAGAGAAGCGACAGGCTTTTGATTGATTGAATATTCCCACATGAATAAGTTGAAATATAATCACATTGTAATACAATTCACACAAATATATCACCTGGATAAATTCAAATGTAATCACATTGTAACAAAATTCACACAAATATATGACGGGGATAAATTAAAATGTAATCACATTGTAATAAAATTCACACAAATATACCACGTGGATACATTCAAATGTAATCATATTGTAATAAAGTACACACAAATATATCACCTGGACAAATTCAAATGTAATCATATTGTAATAAAGTACACACAAATATATCACCTGGACAAATTCAAATGTAATCATATTGTAATAAAGTACACACAATAATATCACGTTTATCAAATTGATTTGGACAAGAACACGTTCTATGAGAGACACAACATTACCGCCGATCGACTATCCAGTGAAATACATTCAAACACCTCCTCTAGTTCACAAAGAGCGCGCCTTAGCTCATAAAAACATGCCGCCAGCTGGCAGAAACCCGACGATTCGTACGAGGGGTGTTCAAATGAAACCGGACATATGTGGAACAAGTGAACATATGTACGATTCGCATAGTGACTCCAATCCTTGTGTAAACAGCACATACCAACAGTCAAGTTTGCAAAACATCATTATCCTCCGACTCACAGTTTACTCAGCAGACTGTTGAAAACATGAGTGTGTAACAGGGAATACGTCCAGAGTTGATTCGCGAACGTTTATTCGGTTTCCAACTGTTGAAGGATGTCGGCCAGTGGACATTCACCGCAGAATGCAGGCAATGTATGTTGACCCGAATTTATGGATCACTTTTGGCGATGACATCTTCTGACGCAACAATATGCGCCTGACCTGATCTCGGAAGATCTTTCGTTAACTCACGTCCTTCGTTAAACATTGTTGACCAGTTCTTCACTGTTGTCTTCGACACACTTTTGTCACCATACACTGCCTGCATTCTGCAAAAAATGTCAACTGGTCGACATCTTTTAGCTGTTAAGAACCAAATCACCGCTCGCTGATCAACTCTGGACGGATTTCGTTTCACACCCATCATGTTTTCAACGGTCTGCTGAGGAATATATGAGTTAAGGATAATGAAATTTTGCAAACTTGACGGTCGGTATGTGCTGTGTACACCAGAATTGACGTCATGTGCGCATCGTACGTATGTTCAATTGGTGCAATTAGGCCCGATTTCATTTGAACACGCCTCGTAATATTGCAAGCTGAAATGGTTAAACACATTTGGTAAGACCTTGGAAAACCACACGTGAGCTATATCCACACAATCCAGTGACAATTTTCATATGTAATCACTATTATAATGGTATCCACATAAAACACTACCCAAAAATGTATAATATAAACTCCTGTGAACTGAATGCGCAAAGTTGTTCTGTCGTTAAATTATTAATACTCTCTGAACACTAGCACTAAACCAACAATATTAATTGCGCTTGCTACACGCCTGCGCCATACACAAATATAAACAAAAATAATAAATTTATGTAAACTCTATTGCACGCCCGAAAAAAAAGATGGTGCATTGGCATCCCTTTTCGTCTCAACGATAAGCTTTATTACCTAAAATCCTTCATTCATTTTTTGTTAGAAAAACTCTGAAAAACGTGTTTCCATACATCAGACTGTAGAATGTTCATCTCACACGCTGCACAGGTATGCCCAGCTGAGTGTAGTATCCTACGTTTTGATTCACGGAATAAGCTCACAGTATATCTGGTACATTAAAACAAAGTTATCTCGTATTCGAGATGCCGTCGTTACATCTTCTTGTGTGGATAAAGGTAAATGCGTTATTATAGGGGACTGAGTGGTCTCGAGGTAAGACGTCGGCCTCGGGTGCTGAAAGTCGCGGGTTCAAATCAGGGCGCATACAGAGATTTTTTTCTCTCACATGGACAGTTTGGTATTTCCCCGTATCTCTGGTTAGTAGAGTTCGAATGGCCGTGTACAGTATAGCACACATTAAAAATCTCTCGGCAATTAGAAACAGAAATGAGTAGATTTAACGACCGCTGCCATCTATGTGTATTCACCCTGCAAAACGATACAAACCTCCCATCTATTCTTCACCTACCTCATGTCCCGATTGTAGTACTTCTCGTCTGAGCAGGAACCAGCCACCAGTTCAGTAATCAAAACATGGACGCCATTAAAAAACATGAGGGTATGACTTCGTGTCACCATTCACCATACTCACCTGATAAGCTACCTAGCGACTTCTTCTTGTTCACACGCCTGAAACATCAGCTACATTGACGTCGATTTTCTCATGTCAAGTGATTGATTACTGAACTGAAGACGTGGTTACAGGTCCAGACAGAGGAGTTCTACAACCAATGCATCAGGAAGGTGAAAGCTAGATGGAAGTATATCGCCTTGCAGGGCATCAAGATTCACACATATGACCACGTAGGTGCCTTGACTTCTTCATGCTAATATGCAAAACTGTTTTACCATTCCTTGTATATTTCTGGCCATTTCATTTCCTAGCAGTTATGCTTCAGTAATTGTTAGTAAAGTTGTAATTTACAACTGTGTATACCTGGACCAACACGCGGTCTGATTAGTGGTAGGGGTATGCCTTGGCGTTATCAATCTCCCGCCACCAAACCCTGTAAGGGCTTAAGAAGCAGAGTGTAGTCCAAAGAACGGAATGCGTTGTGTCGTAGTTTACAGTTTGGCTGCGATATTTGCTTTTTTCGGTCCAACACATCCGAAATCAGCAATCATGTTTTGAGTACCGCGTTAGCATTACCTCTTCGACCTCTTGTCCATAGTCAGTCTGTCCTGCTGCAGTCTGTTATCCAGGATCACCGCGTGGAGGTGTAGAAGGGTCTTGGCAGCTCTGGTTCGCTGGTCCGGACGCTAGCAGTCAGCTATGGGTCGCTGGCCCTTACACTAGCAGTCAGCTATGGGTCGCTGACCCTGACCCTAGCAGTCAGCTATGGGTCGCTGACCACTGCAGCTCATTAGCTGCTCAGCATATTGATCTCGGTAAGGGTATAACTTTATGTAGCAAAGGTCGCGCGTCTTATCTTGCTAGTAATATAAGAGGTCATAGAGGCATCACTTTTGACAACGTGTCAGTGGTGTGTCTTTGGCATGTCAATAACCGAGCGAGATCCACCCCTATCCCGGAGCAACGAAGTTATTTCCGGCTGCTAACAGGTGAATTAATACAATGTGAACTGACACAGGTCGATCGCTGGACTGTGAGAATATTTTCAAGACAAATTTGGCACTATCAGCAAACAGGGTGAAAGTTGCTATTCTACACAAGTTCAGCCGTGTGCACTAAACGTGGAAATACGACACACTGAAACTTAAGTAGCTGATGGCTTTGTCAGGATAATCGAATAGAAAACCACCACACAGCGAATAAGCTAATTAATCCAAATCGAAAACCACATTACGTTTCCGCGGAAGCAGGTGTAAGTCCTTGACTAGTGTGAGCGTTAATTAAGTCCGTGCCCTGGCGACTTTCATGTTAGACACACACACGAAAGGAAAATAAACCGCAACACAACATGCTGTAAATGAGTGATTCGGTAACTGTTAAAGAAGGGAATGCATCGATTAAAGGAACTGTTAAACCAACTATGTTAACACGATGTGGCTTAGTAAAATGTCTATAACACTTCACCCCATCAGCAACGAACGATATGGAAGTACGTTGACCTTAATCTGGAAACGAGTAGATACCACGGATCAAACACTGCCCCTTTTCCGGAAGAAAAATGTGTTCTTCCAACTCAGGTTCTGGAAAGTAAAAGAGTCTTTTATTCATTGTATAGTTCACATCACCATTCACACGCCTGAAAAACCTTATGAGTGGATTTAGCTTCTAGGTTTAAAGGTAATTTATGGAATAGAAAAAGAAAATGAATTAAAACTAAAAAGGAAAGGTCTAGAAGCAATGACAGAAAGTTCTAGAAATCGTGAAGAAAAGCTCCATAAAGAATAACGGTAAAATATACATGTAATTAAGGAAAGCCCTAAGACGGCGAAGGCATGTTCTAGAAGCAATGAAGGAAAGTTCCAGTAACAGGAAGAAAGCTCTACGTGTGATGACATAATATTCTAGAATCAATGAAATAATATTCTAGAATCCATGAAGTAATGTTCTAGAATCAATGAAGGAAAGTTCTAGAATCAATGAATGAAAGTTCTAGTAACATAAATAAAGCTCTACATTTAATGAATTATTGCTCTAAATTCAGTAAATAGAATCTCTAAAAACACCGAAGAAAAGCTCTAGAAAAATTGAAGGAGATCTGTAAAATAAATTAAAGAAAATGTTCCAAATAATGAAAAAAGACTTCAGAAAGATTGAAGGTACGTTGTGCATATCACGTAGAAAGCTCTAGAAACAGCAAAGGAATTTTCAGAAGCAACCTAGGAAAGCTCTAAAAACAATGAAGGAACTCTCTGAAATAAATTCGCCACATACAACACATGGTTATGCATTCATTTCAGCGAGAAATAGAATATGCAAACATAAACGGCAACAATAACTACAATAAATCACAACTTAGCTTATGGGATTCCAGCTCGGCATCATTGTACAATGTATTATTGTTATAACAAGATAATTGTTTTGTCGCTGTAGCTGGCACCTGCAGGCAGGATGCTTAAATCATTGATGGGTTTTCTCAGTACTGGGATCTGTGATAATGTGTGCACCAAGAGGTTGCCAGCCTGCGCATTTTTATTTTTTACAACACGTACAGCAGTGTACTGTAGGAATGTGTATATATAGCTCTCACGAAAGTGCATTCGTGATCCCTAATGTGTAGAGATATATGTTTTGAACTCTCAAATTGTAATAGCCAACACGAGACAAGGGTTAATATTCTCTTACCTGTCGAAGACGGATGTGTCGGACCGAAAGGTGCAAATATCACAGTAGAGCTGTAAACTAGCGACACAACGCATTCCGTTCTCCGGAATATATCCTGCTACTTGCAAAGCATTTTTCAAGGCCTTGTAGCGGGAGATTGAGAACGAACGAAGACGAAGAATAGTCTCTTAATATGTACTTACGTCAGGAATCAAGATACGAAGATTAGTACTAGGTGCTGTCAAATGACATTTTAGGGGCCAATGATGGAGGTTAGTGAATGAGCTGACTCATAGCTGGTCGTTCGGACCAGGGTCAGCGAATAGGTGCTGGAGAGCACCATATTTCAACCCCAAGCGGCGGTCAAGGAGAAAGGCCGTACTAGCGTAGTCTGGTTTGTGAATAAGGATGTCGGAGAGGAGGCAAGCCCGCTATTCAAAATATCCAGCCGGATATACCGGGCTAAATGGAGTCGACATGGCAGCCGTTAACGTAACGTTTCAATGTCCTTTGCAGGACGTCAAAGAAGAATAAATAACCAGTTATCTATTTCGCTTCCTTATTTAATAATAGTAGTTGCCCATCGCAAGCGAAGATTGGGGACATCATCGACTTTTTTAAGGGACATGTGATCTTTTCTGGCTATAAAGACCAATTTTGAGATTGCATACCCCGTCACATTCGGGGAATGTATGCTGGGAGCTGGCTGTAGATTCGGCGTACAGGTTTTTTTCGTTTTCTGGGGCAGCACGCATTCTCTGAGCATCCAAGATGGTTGAACTCTCTGCAATATGAGCACCTTCGGGGCTACTAGAGTGTTAGTGTTAGTTCAATCTTGTCAGGAATACTTTCAAGGAATTATCTGTAGAATTTCTTATACCCACTTTTACCATCCCCTCCCCCCCCCCCCCCCCATCCCCTAACTGGTAAGCGTATGCCTGTCTGTTGTGTTGTCAACGTGTAATATATGCTACTCGGGGATGTACTCATCTGGCCTACAAACAACATGTTCTATCCATCTTATCCATCTTATATAAGATATCTGCAGAAATGAATGGATGCTCAACATGTTAGTCTTGATAAGAATGTTAGTTATGCACCTTATCCTGCTACCTGATGCTGACCAGCCTAGGCACTTTGTCCTGCCACCTGACCCTGACAAGCCTAGGCACTTTATCCTGCCACTTGATCCAGACCAGCCTAGGCACTTTGTCCTGCCACCTGATCCTGACCAGCCTGGGCACTTTGTCCTGCCACCTGACCCTGACAAGCCTAGGCACTTTGTCCTGCCACTTGATCCTGACCAGCCTAGGCACTTTGTCCTGCCACCTGATCCTGACCAGCCTAGGCACTTTGTCCTGCCACCTGACCCTGACAAGCCTAGGCACTTTGTCCTGCCATTTGATCCTGACCAGCCTAGGCACTTTGTCCTGCCACCTGACCCTGACAAGCCTAGGCACGTTGTCCTGCCACTTGATCCTGACCAGCCTAGGCACTTTGTCCTACCACTTGATCCTGACCAGCCTAGGCACTTTGTCCTGCCACCTGACCCTGACAAGCCTAGGCACTTTGTCCTGCCACTTGATCCTGACCAGCCTAGACACTTTGTCCTGCCACCTGATCCTGACCAGCCTAGGAACTTTGTCCTACCACCTGATCCTGACCAACCTAGGCACTTTGACCCACCACCCAATCCTGACCAACCTAGGTACTTTGTCCTGCCACCTGATCCTGACCAACCTAGGCACTTTGTCCTGCCACTTGATCCTGCCCAGCCTAGGCACTTTGTCGTGCCACCTGATCCTGACCAACATAGGCACTTTGTCGTGCCACCTGATCCTGACCAACCTAGGCACTTTGTCCTGCAACTTGATCCTGACCAACCTAGGTACTTTGTCCTGACACTTGATCCTGACCAGCATAGGCACTTTGTTCTGCCACCTGATCCTGGTCAACCTATGCCATTTGTACTGCCGTCTGATCCTGAGCAGCCTATGCACTTTGTCATGCCATTTGATCCTGACCAACATATGCACTTTGTCTAGGCACCTGATCCTGACCAACCTATGCAAGCCGCTCAGGTGAAAACGATTTAACTGCCTGGCATGTCAACTATGCACTGACCATGTTTCACAGGCTTGTCCGGTCCGGTCCTGTCCTGTCCTGGTCTGGTCTGGGCTTGTCTGGTCTGGTCTGGTCTGGTCCGGTGCGGTCCGGTTAAGTCCGGTCCGGTCCGGTCCTGTCCGGTGTTGTCCTGTCCTGTCATGTCATGTCATGTCATATCTTGTCTTGTCTTGTCCACTTGTGCCGTGAGGCGGCGTGGGGACCGTAGTGTTCTGTCCAGGGCGAG
This sequence comes from Ariolimax columbianus, assembly GCA_036924085.1. Lineage (NCBI taxonomy): Eukaryota > Metazoa > Mollusca > Gastropoda > Stylommatophora > Arionidae > Ariolimax > Ariolimax columbianus. The sequence goes on from JAVGWX010000009.1 coordinate 31,059,293, forward strand.
ACAAGTCGGTGAAGTAATCGTCTTACCATGACGATTTAGAATATCCACAACATTATCTATCCACCTAGTTCTTGGTCTCCCACGGTTGCGATTACCCAAAACGTCGTGCGTTATAAGCGCACAGGGGTAGTTGGTAAGATGCATTCTCATTAGGTGGCCGAACCAATTGATTCTCTCTTCATCAATATATTGAGAACATGCATGAAGCTTCCAAATTCAGGTGCCTATTTACAGCTTAGTGAACATCGACCCATGTCTGCTAGGTTGCGACTTCTTCTGTTTCTCTTTCGCTCCTATCTGAGTATATGACCACAAGAGCAATTGGTTTCATTCTATAGGTATCAGACAAGAACTATTTACGCGTTTATGCATTATGTTTTTTTTTGAAGCAATGTGTTTCACATTATGAGATTGCTAGCGACATGCATACTTTTCTGCAGTCGTCTATTATGACATGCGTGTATGTGCGGAGGTGGTAGTTTAACCTCTGATGTATGGGGCCACTGGCGTATATATGTGCTAGTATTGCTGTTGGTATTTATCCATATATGACCGTATAATACAGTTTAACCCATGTAGGTTTTGTGGCCTCAACAGGTGCTAGCATCTCGTACCTCAGTCATCCCGTATGTACCTCCTGAAGTATGACGTGCGCGTCCGTCACGATGATTGCCCTTGTAAAAGGGATCTCAGATAACCATCAGAACGCTGAGGTCACTGCTTTAATCCCCATTCTCAAACTGGAGGTTATTGACGTGTATGCTCCACTCGCCTCAGCAGCGACCTGTCATATAACACTATCTGAGAAGGTATGCTCTTGCCTGTTTATGCTAATCGTCTTGTATTGATGTTGGTGGCTTTCTGATTGATCTGATTAATACTTTCTTTTACTAATGTGGGGATACCGTGGCGAAGTGGTTAAGCCACCGGTCTCGTGATTAGGTGGTGTGGGTTCGACTCCGGACTCCGCCGTCTTTTTCAAGGGTGCTTGATGCGGAGTTCCCTGCATCTTGTAGTCGCCCCCTAGTCGTCTTGTCCTGGACTTGCCACTGGGGTCGTGTGGCTCGAGACGAGAGAGTGAGGATAAAATGTAGTGCAGTTAATACTTGCTAAAAATAGCGCTAGAAAAATTAATTATGCATTCAACGTCTACGGTGGACGGCGGGGTTTGCCTTCTACTGCTATGTAACAGATACTTCCACTTGCTCGTCCATAACATAATCCTTTGCCAGTCTATCTTATCTCTCTTTACCAGAAATTCAAGAATGAGTTCACTGCACGACAATAGTGCACTTGTTTCTTTGATGAGACCGTAAAGATTGTGGGCCTGGCAATTTCTCGGACGTCAGTTATTGTAGTGCCGATTTTGTATCTGCCAGTAACACTTCCGGTTGTGGGTCGAGATTGCCCGGATGTCTGTATTATAATTATGACGTATGTTCTAGTACTTTACAGCATGCGGCGGGAATCATTGTCGAACGTACTCACGCCAACTCCATCAATTATGCCATCCACCTGACCATCAGACGTTGACTCATTATGCACACAGTACCCATAAACCACTTTGCGGATCGGCCATGTATCATCCATGAACTCTCTGCACATAGTCTAGTTCAAGCATAGCCTCTTCCCTGAAACAATGTGTGTTTTAATTTGATCAAGTGTCATTCAAATTCTCTTGTGCCGTTCAGACAGTTGAGTGTTTTTAGGTGACAATCGGAACCGGTTGAAACGCTTACGCTGCAGCTATCATTTCCACGGAGTTTACAGGCAAAACCTTCTCACATATAACGTCGAGGTTTTCCGACAGACAGTTCAAGACCATTTCCTCAAAGCTAGAACCGTTTCCTTCTCGCCTATCAAGGCCGAGAAAAGATTGCACCACTAATTAAGACTTCCCATGGGCCGCCTACGTAACACATAGCTGAAACATATCGATCTACATTGCATGCTGTATGGGACTATGTCATCAACCGTGGTCATGACGGCCAGTCCAGAGAGTCATAATTGCCTAGACCGATTGCTTGGCTTGACTTGACTTACTACTACAAACTTACAATTAGCCGGAACTGATATTTCTAATCTCTGGGCTGAATAGGTTTGTTTGCAAGCTCATCTGTGAAAAGTTCCGCATCGAATGGGCAGCTGGAGGATTCCACGAAGATGTATTACTAAAATTAAATGTAATCACATCTAAATATATAGTATCGTGTATATATATATATATATATATATATATATATATATATATATATATATATATATATATATATATATATATATATACACGCATCGGAGCGAGTTTCTAGTGGTTAAGGAGATGGATACGCATCTGAGTGGTCCTGCGTTCATTCCCCAGTTAAAACTGCCTGGTCGACCCAGCTTTAAATAGCTACCGGTTCAGTCCGAGAAGTAAAAACGGCGATCTAGAAGCTCTCCGAGTGTGCGTTTGTGCGTGCGAGTGCACGCGCGTGCGCGCGCGCGTGAGTGCGTGCGTGTGTGTGTTCGTGCGTGCGTGTGTGTGCGTGCGTGTGTGTGTGTGTGTGCGTGTATGTGTTCGTGTGTGTGTGTGTGTGTGTGTGTGTGTGTGTGTGGGTGTGTGTGTGTGTGCGTGCGCGTGTGTGTGCGGATGGTCGTGCTTCAAATCAAACCGGGACTTTTTTCTTGTAAGGAAAATAATACCTGTTTTTCAAGTACTACAAATGTCATTTATTTGTCGATATGGTCTCTTGCAACGTTTATGCACGTATCCCAGCGCTTGAGTAATGATTAAAAACCTTCAGCGTATAGATTATCGTCAGTATGTCTGAACCAATCCAGGACAGCCTGTTTTACATCATCATCAGTGCGAAAATGCTGATTTTCCAGAAATTATTTTAGGGGTACAATCAGGTGGAAATAGTTAGGAGCGACGTCTCGGCTATAAGGTAGATGTGACAATATCTACCAACCGAGTGAGGTGAGCGGTATGAGGTCGAGCGTCATCTTGCGGGAGATGTGCCCTTTTGGATCAGACTCAACATGTACTAACCTTTCGAAAATGCAAATGTTAATGGATAATAGTGTTAACCGTACCCAGAGAAAGACTTGCCTCTTGTGCAATTTGGCGACAAATCATGCGTCGCGTCTCCAGGATAAGGTGCTCCAATATGCATATTCACATGCATGACGGACGTGGGTTGAACGCCACAACGACCGGCATCATCACTCACGGATGAACGACCATGACTAAAACGTTTGCACAATCCAAATGTCTTACTGCAGCTGTCTCTCATCACCGTGTTGTGATTGCATTCCTCTGTAAATGTCCGCAGGTGTCACGTCTTATTTCACAAGACACTTCATTACAACACAGTGATGCATGCAATAACTAACAGTGTTATCCACTATTTTTATTTATATGCCACATGACTACCCCATGGCAAGTGGGCCACCTAGCAGTAATAGAACACAAGTGGGCCACCTAGCAGTAATAGAACACAAGTGGGCCACATAACAGTAATAGAACACAAATGGGCCATCTAGCAGTAATAGAACACAAGTGGGCCACCTAGCAGTAAAAGAACACAAGTGGGCCACCTAGCAGTAATAGAACACAAGTGGGCCACCTAGCAGTAATAGAACACAAGTGGGCCACCTAGCAATAATAGAACACAAGTGGGCCACCTAGCAGTAATAGAACACAAGTGGGCCACCTAGCAGTAATAGAACACAAGTCGGCCACCTAGCAGTAATAGAACACGTGGGCCACCTGGCAGTAATAGAACACAAGTGGGCCACCTAGCAGTAATAGAACACAAGTGGGCCACCTAGCAGTAATAGAACACAAGTGGGCCACCTGGCAGTAATAGAACACAAGTGGGCCACCTAGCAGTAATAGAACACAAGTGGGCCCCCTAGCAGTAATAGAACACAAGTGTCCCTAAGTAATTATAGTAGTTCCATAACCCAATAATCGATTCACACAGAACTAAAGCAAAAAGTACAGATACCATTTGAACGCCCCTCGAATATGTGTGTATATATTGCAGTTCTTAGTTCCTAGTCGACCTGTGCTTCTACAGGGGCGGATGAACTTTCACAGGTCCCAGCTCTGGTATGATCTAGATGTAGTTGGGAGAAGAAGTTCATGCCTAGGCTCAAGCAGCGCATTAATCCGCTTCATTTGAGACACGGTCTGCAACGGTAGTAAACAGATGTGTGAATCCATCTTAATAGACTCAAACACGAGAGAAAAGTAGACCCGCAACATGTAAGGCGCATCTTAGCAAACCACGTAACGATGGCCGGTGCTATGCCATGGCACATAGTTAGTCTCTTCTTAAGACACGCCCCGTCTCTCTTTGGAGCAGTGGTGTCATTCTTTGTCTGTTGTATACACAAAGTCACCGAATATTCTCTCGAAGCGCACTGTATGGCTGCATTTGATGATCCTGTCGGTTAGTCGACCTAGAGAAACAACAATATATTTCTAAACACCGAAGAGACAAAGATTATGTTCACTGACAAGGCGGGAAACAGACCTACAGTCATCTTGTAGAAACTGTTCAGAACGTCCTGAGTTTGAAATACTTTGGCTCGACTATAAGCACCAATGAAGATTGGCAGCAATACATAAAGAGAAGAAAGGTCATGGCACTACAGAAGGTAACTAAGAGGACAAAAATGTACGGTACATACTAACTAACAAATGGACAAAAAAACAAAGATTGTGGGGTCTTGCATCTTCTCGGTGGATACGAACGGATGCGAGATATGGTCAGCCACACAGACGCTTTGGAGCAAGATGAACTCCTTAGAGCGTGTTTCGTGAGGGTGCATTCAACACCAGTGGTAGTGATACAAGAGAAAAACAGAAATGCTTAGCAACTGGATACAGAACACATCTGTTTTGGTAAGCAGCATTACGTAGCGGAAAGTAACACACTTCGGCCACATCAAACGCCATATTGCCCTAGAACAAAAGATACTGGAGGGTATGGTAACTGGGAGACTGGGGCTAAAATGGACCGAGGAGATAATGGTCAAGGGTCATTACATAAATTAATGGGGTCATCTGGCAGAGGCGGGATAGCTGCCTGGGGATCGAATCTTACACATCGGCTGTAATGAAAGCAACGTTTTGACAATAAGGTCCTAGTCATCATCAACTAGTGTTTCGTGTTTAATTCGGTTCTATTTCCGGTATTACAACATATGGCTGACCGTTGACGTGGGTGTGTCCACGTAAATATTGAACAGTAAATGACAAAGCACACAATAGTAGCCGACACTCGTGTTTATCTCAAAAGCATATGTTGCGCATGGATTAATCTTACGACAACTTGATTCATGCAACACATTGATCTCATCTTATCAAGTATTTCCTGTATCTGTGACACAATTGAACGCAGTTAATCGACTGATTCATTACTATGGATGCAGACCACTTTCTTTTCTTTGTAAAGGCACAGGATGTAACTCCTGTTACCATCAACGCTCCAGTCGACCCATTATGTAAATGCGTACCAAACTATCAGTTAGAGAATATATATTCCATATATCTTCATTCCGTTTTGTGTCGATAGACGTCCTGGAGAGGTGGGGACTCCTTTATTTCCTATATTTTGGCAGGTGAAAATCCGCTGGTGCCTTGTCAGGTCAATCCTAGTATCTGTTACCTACCGTTATGTTGGTAGCCCCTGGAACCGTGCAGCGCTGATGCGGGGACACAGGGTATGCAGATCTTATCAAGATTTCCAGTGGAAAGGCCCACACTCAATACAGGACATCCGTAGAGAAGACAGAACGACCGTCTATTTCCAAAAAATGTTCAAACGACATCGTGCATTGAAGTTTTTTTCAACAGCCCAGGTACCGAGGAAAATAAAAATTTCTGCACGGCCTAAAAGATCAGCGTTTCTTATTGACCTATATGAATAATTGCTTCAGCCCGAGTGGTCAGACGGGGTATTTGTGTATGACAAGGACAAGAATAGCACCACTGCCTGACAGAGAGTAGGTTGTAGGAGGCGACTAACTGTGGCATGGCATAACACCGATCATGGTTAGGAGGTTTGTTAAGAGCAGCACATATGGCGTCTAACAGTCCACTTTGCACTAGTGTTTGAGTCTTTTAAGATGGACTCACACATCAGTTAATCACCCTCTGCGGCACATGGTCCAATACAGTTAAGTTATAAGCTACTCAAGCCTAGCCTGCCTAACAGGATGCGGGTCTACTTTGCTCTTGTGTTTGAGTCTATTGAGATGGACTAGCACATCGGTTAACTTCCCACCGTAAGCGTTTGTCCCAACGCAGTGGGGTATTAAGCTGCTCGAGTCTAGTCCGCTAAGCAGTAAACCTTTCTCCTGGCTACATCCAGCTTATACCAGAGTTGGGACCTGCCCAGGGGCATCTACCCTTGTAGAAGTACAGGTCTACTAAGAACTAAGAAGACCTAAGATGATTGCTTCTGTGGTCTCTAGGTAAGATGTCCGCCTCGGGTACCGGAGGGCCAGGTTCGAATCACGGTGGAGACCGGGATTGTTGTACTTGAATCTTCTGAAAAAAAAGTCCCCTGATCTATGAGTAGTGAGATCGGACTACCGTGTTCAATGTCGAGCACATTAAAAATCGGATAGCAGTCAGAAATCGAAGAGAGTAGACTTAATGGCCGCTGTTCGAACACAATTCAAAATTTCAAATTAAAAATCCAACTTTATTGGTTGAACCTTCCCCCAGGTCTAGTAAGCCGCAGAAAGCTCTAAAATACCTACACCGCATAGCTTTAGTCTTCGGCTACCTGGAAACAGACAATAAACGTGCCTGTTTGAATACCAGGATTCCAAGTATTTCAAGTAATGTTTGCTTTTTACTTTTTTTTTTATTTCGTGTTCTATTTCATTCTCATCAAAATATTGTTCCTACATAGACCCCACTTTTAGATGTACACGTGTTGTGGTAGATTTTTTTTTCTAGCAGCAGATATGGCGTCTATCCAGCCCCGGATCTATATTGGTCTCATGTTTGAGTCCTTCATACATACCGCCAGGCCACCGATTTGATTGGAATCGACTAGTCATCTCGTGTCGACGGAGAAACGTAATGTGGTTTGTCATTATAATTAATTAGATTAATTACTTCGCTCATTGTGTACTGTTTGTACCATTATCCTGGGGAGGAAGACTAACGTCTGGTCATGCAAAATATACTGGTCAGACATGTATGTCAGGGTGACACCAAACGTACTGCTCATGACCCTCGCCTCGGCTTCCTAATAACCCGCCATTGAAACGGTCTGTTTTCATGGCAGCCTGGCTAAAGAGGTGGGGGATCGACGTGAACCTCGTAGTAGTGAGTGACACACAGATACAGTCAAGCATAGCACAACCGAATAGAGAACCCCGGTCCACCTACACCAGCACATTCGCGATGTGAGTAAAGCTGCTGCAACCCGCTACTTAACGTCGTTTTAAGGGTGCACACAATGATAACCTACTCATTATGTGCATTCGCAAACAGCAACAACAATTATCCTGGCATTCTCATCGGCTATTTGAAATAGTATTTCGGTTACTCTGTATCGTATTTCTACGGCCTAGTAGACACGGCTGAACGAAACGAGATTGGCTCCCGTCACTATGGTTGCAGGGGCAGCGGTAGCGGTTGGCCTCAGCGGTAGCGCAGAGGGATTAGTGCACTGGCATCCCAGCCAATCAATCAGGGTTCAATGATCAGTTAGTGCAGCATTTATTTCACACACTTTTGTCACCATACACTGTCTGCATTCTGCCATGAATGTCAACTGCTCGACATCCTCCATCTCGTAGAAATCGAAAGACATTTCGTTGATCAACTCTGGACGGATTCCGTACTACATCCGCCATGTTTACAACGGACCGAGGAAACTATGAGTCGGAGGATAACGAAAATATTTCCAAACTTGGCGGTTGGTATGTACTGTTTACTCCAGAAGGACGTCATTATGCACATAGTATGTAAGTTCACTTATTGCAATTTGGTCCGGTTTCATTTGAACACTTCTCTTATATGTACGTAGCACTCATTCCTTATTTACATACACTTCTCCCATCCCCGTATCGGCTCATCTGCCACCCATCACATACAGCAGAAATACAAATGAGTATAGCAATAAATCAATCGATCATCAAAATCAATATCAGTACCGCTCTTGGGACGACCAGGTCTTCAACAAAAACGCGCCGTCTACCTGTCGTTGGATGTCTGATTCACCTCAGTTTACATTCCCCCCCCCGCCCCCCCCCCCACACTATTTTTGATCTTTATCATCCACCAATCTCCGACTTGATGAAGTGTACTGGTCTCTACTACTCTCTTTACGCGGTGGTTCCAGAACAGAGACTTGTAATAATATAAACTGGTTGCGGGAGTTAGAAGAAGGGTGGGAAGTGGTCGAGTTTAGGAGAGAGATGGATTTCAGGATGGGTAGATTAGGATGGGGAGACGGGTGGGAGGTCGTCGAGTTGAGGAGAGAGATGGATTTCAGGATGGGTAGATTAGGATGGGGAGACGGGTGGGAGGTGGTCGAGTTGAGGAGAGAGATGGATTTCAGGATGGGTAGATTAGGATGGGGAGACGGGTGGGAGGTGGTCGAGTTGAGGAGAGAGATGGATTTCAGGATGGGTAGATTAGGATGGGGAGACGGGTGGGAGGTGGTCGAGTTGAGGAGAGAGATGGATTTCAGGATGGGTAGATTAGGATGGGGAGACGGGTGGGAGGTTGTCGAATTGAGGAGAGAGATGGATTTCAGGATGGGTAGATTAGGATGGGGAGACGGGTTGGAGGTGGTCGAGTTGAGGAGAGAGATGGATTTCAGGATGGGTAGATTAGGATGGGGAGACGGGTGGGAGGTTGTCGAGTTGAGGAGAGAGATGGATTTCAGGATGGGTAGATTAGGATGGGGAGACGGGTTGGAGGTGGTCGAGTTGAGGAGAGAGATGGATTTCAGGATGGGTAGATTAGGATGGGGAGACGGGTGGGAGGTTGTCGAGTTGAGGAGAGAGATGGATTTGAGGATGGGTAGATTAGGATGGGTAGACGGGTGGGAGGTGGTCGAGTTGAGGAGAGAGATGGATTTGAGGATGGGTAGATTAGGATGGGGAGACAGGTGGGAGGTGGTCGAGTTGAGGAGAGAGATGGATTTGAGGATGGGTAGATTAGGTTGAGGAGACGGGTTGGAGGTGGTCGAGTTGAGGAGAAAGATGTATTTCAGGATGGGTAGATTAGGTTGAGGAGACGGGTGGGAGGTGGTCGAGTTGAGGAGAGAGATGGATTTGAGGATGGGTAGATTAGGTTGAGGAGACGGGTGGGAGGTGAACGAGTTGAGGAGAGAGATGGATTTCAGGATGGGTAGATTAGGATGGGGAGACGGGTGGGAGGTGGTCGAGTTGAGGAGAGAGATGGATTTGAGGATGGGTAGATTAGGTTGAGGAGACGGGTTGGAGGTGGTCGAGTTTAGGAGAGAGATGTATTTCAGGATGGGTAGATTAGGTTGAGGAGACGGGTGGGAGGTGGTCGAGTTGAGGAGAGAGATGGATTTGAGGATGGGTAGATTAGGATGGGGAGACGGGTGGGAGGTGGTCGAGTTGAGGAGAGAGATGGATTTCAGGATGGGTAGATTAGGATGGGGAGACGGGTGGGATGTGGTCGAGTTGAGGAGAGAGATGGATTTCAGGATGGGTAGATTAGGATGGGGAGACGGGTGGGAGGTTGTCGAGTTGAGGAGAGAGATGGATTTGAGGATGGGTAGATTAGGATGGGTAGACGGGTGGGAGGTGGTCGAGTTGAGGAGAGAGATGGATTTGAGGATGGGTAGATTAGGATGGGGAGACGGGTGGGAGGTGGTCGAGTTGAGAAGAGAGATTGATTTGAGGATGGGTAGATTAGGTTGAGGAGACGGGTTGGAGGTGGTCGAGTTGAGGAGAGAGATGTATTTCAGGATGGGTAGATTAGGTTGAGGATACGGGTGGGAGGTGGTCGAGTTGAGGAGAGAGATGGATTTGAGGATGGGTAGATTAGGTTGAGGAGACGGGGGGGAGGTGGTCGAGTTGAGGAGAGAGATGGATTTCAGGATGGGTAGATTAGGTTGAGGAGACGGTAGGCGGAGGTTTCGGAGCGTTGATTGGTGAAGGGTGACGTGTCTGAGGGCATAAAAGTTCGGGGAGTGGGGAGAGGAATGGGCATGTTGAGATTGAGGGAGATGAGAAAGGAGTAGCCTGGCTTGGGAAAAAGATTTTTTGGAGGGAGTTAAGTGTATTTTTAGAGACAGAAAAAATGCTTGCCTGTTGATAGAAACGAGTTTCAGGAGAAAAAAAAAGGGGGGGGGGGAGGATTTGTGGAGGAATAATTTGTAGAGAACACATTGTGGGGAATTGTTTGAGAGGAATGAGTTTGATGAGAAAGAGTTTGATGAGAAAGAGTTTGATGAGTAAGAGTTTGATAAGCACGAGTTTTAAGGGGAAAGAGTTTGATGAGAAAGAGTTTGATGAGAAAGAGGTTGATGAGAAAGAGTTTGATGAGAAAGACTTTGATGAGAAAGAGTTTGATGAGAAAGAGTTTGATGAGAAAGAGTTTGATGAGTAAAAGTTTTTTTTTTTTTTTTTTTGCGTTCGCTTTATTTATCTATTCCCCAAGGCGTGTGTGCGTTACATTGTGGTTTTTATTTTGCGCCTGTCGGCCCAGTGCATCCGACTTCAGCATGCATTTTATGTAAGGGTCTGCTTCCTCCTGCATTTTCTAAGGGTTTGCTTCCCCGGAGTAACGGCCGGTGCTGTGATGGGGATCGAACCCAGCACCTTCTGGTTGTGAGCCGTGCCACTTAACCACTAGGCCACGCCGTCCCCGAGTAAGAGTTTGATAAGAACGAATTTTAAGGGGAAAGACTTTGATGAGAAGAGTTTGATGAGAAAGAGTTTGATGAGAAAGAGTTTGATGAGAAAGACTTTGATGAGAAAGAGTTTGATGAGAAAGAGTTCGATGAGAAAGAGTTTGATGAGAAAGAATTTGATGAGAAAGAGCTTGATGAGAAAGAGTTTGATGAGAAAGAGTTTGATGAGAAAGAGTTTGAGGGGGGAGGGGTGTGGGATAGATTAGTTTAAAGAGAAAGTCTTTCAGGGGCAGCTGATTTTGACGAGGAGGAATAATTTGAGGGGGATGAGTCTATGAAGAAAAGTCTTTAGTAAAGAAAAGGTGAATGGAGAAATGGGATAGTTCACAGGTGGGATGGGGTGGGGGTGGGAGGGAGGGGGCAGCCGGGTATCAACAAATGTCACACCTTAGGGGACTGGCCAGGAGTGCAGTGGGAGTATGAGAGTATGAGAGTGAGAAAGGGGGCGGCGGATGTGAGAGTGAGAAGGTTTGTGGGAAAGCGGACTCAAACAGTGTACAAAATAGATTACCATCCTATGAAGCATCGAGTATCACAATTAGTCTGATTAGTCATACATCAAAATATGCCCTCCCAGGATCACATTTGTTTCAGACTATGATTCGTTCAAAACACACATAAATACACAGAGACGTACGTACGTATGTACATTCGAAAGCACCGCCCCCTCCCAACACACACACACGCGCACACACACACAGACACACTAACAAACACTCGCACACACACAAATACATATATATATATATATATATATATATATATATATATATATATATTGTACAACAGAACACTGTCGCTGGAAATGAGAAAGAGAGTCCGGGGATGCTACGTGGAACTAGTACTGCCGTATGGCAGTGAATCATGGACAATCAGCAGCCAAGCGCATACCTTAGAGATGTAGGTTTACATACGCAGGTTGCAGGTCCTATATAATGCAAAGAAGACTAATGATACATAACTCGAACAGGAACAAAAATCAAAGACAACGTATTGCAATAATCAGAACAAGACAGTCAGCATTCTTATGTCACGTTATGAGAAGAGGCAGCTGTGAGCACGTCGTGACAACGGGAAAGGTAGCAGGATGGAGAGACAGAGGGAGGCCGATAGAGAAGATGCTGGACAACCTGAGAGAATAGCATGGACGACAATCAACAACAGAGTTAGTAATTAGCACACGTGACAAAAGTGGATATAGGTACATGATCGTCCACGCTCGCTACTGCCAGGACACCTGATGAAATATATATATATCAGGTCAGGTCAGGGCATCCCGTAACCGGTGAGGTCGTTGGGGCACACATAAAGACATCATCACCATCTATCGCCACCCTTCTCTGTCAGCGGTCGCTGCCAGTGCCTCTTCTGGTCGGAGATTGATCCATTCTTTTACGTTGTCCTCCCACCTTTTTTTGGGACGGTCTTTTCGTCGTTTGCGTTGGACATTTCCGTGGAGGATCGTATTGGCAAGATTATTTTATCTCGATATGTGACCATACCAAGCGAGTTTCCTTCTTTTGACAGTTATAAGAGGTCTTCAAAAGGCCCTGTTGCTGTTGTAATTCAATCTCGTATTACATCATTTGTAACTCGATCTTTGGAAACGACTCATCTCCAAGGCCTGTAACCTTCGCTGAAGGTCAACTGTAACTGCCCATGTCTCACATGCATAGAGGAATATTGACAGGACCAGTGTACGCGTTTAATCTGATTTTCGTGCGTATTGCTAACCGCTTATCTTGCCATATTTTGTTAAACTGTGGAAGCGCCGCTATTGTATGTGCTATTCTGGCCAACACTTCACATTTTGATCCTTCATCACTGACAATCGAACCCACATATTTAAAACGGTCAACCATTTCGAGTTGCTTATCATTAGCTTTTATCCTGCTGCTAAAGTCCCCGGCGTTGTTTGTCATTAATTTTGTCTTTCCAGCGTTTATTTCCATACTGGGTTCAGAAGCAGAACTCCATGGATGGCTCAGAAGGCTGGATGAAACAGCTCTTGATATGTATAGAATGGAGGCAGAGTGGCCTAGGGGTGAAACGTCAGTGTCACAGACCCAACTAACCCAGTTCGAATCACTGGCTACTTTTCTCCGTCAAATTGCTCCTCTGCGTACGGACAGTAATGGCGCTCTACTTTAGCTGCCAAGAAACGTATATAGGCCAAATATATTGACGGTTGTAAGATGCGAGTTTCTGGAAAAGACATGCTATTTACATTACTTTATATATATGTATGTACGACTATGTATGTATTTGTCAATGTGTGAGAGTGTTAGTCTGCGTGCGTGAATATACATATTCATGCAAGCGTTTAAATATGTTTTCCAAAACCACATTGACATCCGTTAATGAACGAAAAATGAAATTCCTTCTTTCCCCAATTCACATTGACGCGGTTAATGAACGAAAACTCCAAATCCTTATTTCACAAATCACATTGACGCGGTTAATGAACGGAAACTCCAAATCCTTATTTCACAAATCACATTGACGCGGTTAATGAACGGAAACTCCAAATCCTTATTTCACAAATCCCATTGACGCGGTTAATGAACGAAAACTCAAAATCCTTATTTCTCAAATCACATTGACGCGGTTAATGAACGAAAACTCCAAATCCATGTTTCTCAAATCACATTGACGCGGTTAATGAACGAAAACTGCAAATCCTTATTTTACAAATCACATTGACGCGGTTAATGAACGAAAACTCCAAATCCGTATTTCTCAAATCACAATGACGCGGTTAATGAACGAAAACTCAAAATCCTTATTTCTCAAATCACATTGACGCGGATAATGAACGGAAACTCCAAATCCTTATTTCTCAAATCACATTGACGCGGATAATGAACGGAAACTCCAAATCCTTATTTCTTAAATCACATAGACATCGTCTATGAATCACAACTGCAAATCTTACTTTCCCAAACACTTTATGCATGGTAATCAAAACATGACATCCACGTCACATTAATATTCGTCCATGAAAACATCACCTCGAAGGAATTAACATTTCGTCTTAAACAACACGTATCAAAGAAGCACGCACATGCAGATTACATGCATGAACACAATAACAGAGCAGGATACAACTCGCCCACAGCCTATGCTTTAATCAATGTTCATCCTACACGTGTAATGCATAACGTTTGTTTTACTGCTTCAAACTGAACAGAACCATCGAGTCTCGTGTCAGCAAGCACACCGACGGTTGTTCGGTCAATATAACAAACACGGATGCAAAAAGATGTGAACAACAAACACGTTTGTACTGGACGCTTGTAAACCAGGGTTGGAAGAAAATAGGCGAACTATAAACATTTAAAATTCGATTTAGACTTTTCCTCGTGTCGTCGTATAGAGTGCCCCCATTACTCCTGGAGTTTTATGGCTGCAGGATCGCTATCAGCGCAGTCGCTCTATCATAACGCATTCGTCGACTACTTGGCACGATTGATAGACTGCCAAAGGGCGAAGAATGTAAATCTCCTAGAAGTGTCTATTGAAACCAAGTGCAATGTGCCAGAGACATAACGTTACATTGCAAAGTAATCGGAGAGAGAGAAGAAGATATCACAGGTTCTCTCATTAAAGCAAATTCTCGATTATCCGTGACTGGATCGATATTGTAACGATTATTTATATTACAATTGCCAAGTACTTTTGTGTCTCCCAGAATCGGATTCTCAAATAATATAAATGTATTTTGTGGTTGAGCTAAATTGCCCGCTCAGTGAATGCCTTTCGACAGCAGAGTATTTCGGGTTACATTAGGATCTGCATAACATCAAAGAGAAGTCGAGATCTATGAATGTACTATAGTTCCCATCTGTTTAATACACAATAAAACGTAAGACATTATAGGTAATCATCTTTAATATCTGAAATATATTCTGTATCGCTACTCTCTCTTTCACTTACTGCCTCTCCGTTATTGTCTATCACAGTCTAACACGTTCTTGGATACCTCTTATTTTTTTGAGATCTTAGAGCAGACAAACACTAAGCCGCAGCTACGCCAAGAAAAGCAATCGATCAACCGTTCTCACACACAGACGGGCAGGATAACAACGTTTTCCGTTTCTAATTCGACACTCAAAGTCTCCTCATTACACTCTTCGAATTAGAGTTACAAGTAATAAATATATGTACTTAAACCTAACATAATCTTGCAAAAATGTCAGTGTCCCACTGGATACTGGGCCTTGTTTTTCCCTTAAAACGTTTAAACCACTAAATGTATTTCAATAACATTTGACATGGTTTTGACTTGGTGTGTGAGAAACATGATAACAACTTGTGAACCAGTTGGATGACAACAAGGAACTACTACTGGCTATTTTCAGCAGGATATAATCGGATGTTACACTTCAAGTGTCAGCATAATTTCTTTGAAGATTGTGTCCCATTTTCTATGGGCCTTTGACCAAACCTGACGCCTACTGATTTCTTCCTATGGGGAATTCTGAAAGATACAGTGTATTGCAACAAGAAATGGAATCTCGTGGAATTGACAGGAAATAGTCGGTGGACAATTTAGTTTGTGACTTTTCATGTGTTGGTGAAAACGTTATGTGACTTGAAGAAACGTGTACTGGCATGTTGTAAGGATAATATTGGCCAGTTGCAGCATTGACTTTGAGCTCATCATTAGTCTCACGCCCTAAGCTATGTCCATGTCAAATTTGATTGAATGACTTTTATTGGTATAAAGTTGTTAAAAAGTGTCCCGCCAGGGTATTTGTATGTGACAAAGACAACAACAACACCACTGCTTCACAGAGCGTTTGTCACAAGAGGAGACTAACTGCAAGACTTTGCATAACACCGGACATAGTTAGGGATGGTTTGTTAAAAGCATCATAGATGGCACCTAGCAGGCAGAGGGTCGGCTTTGTTCTGGATTGTGAGTCCATTACGATGGGTTCATCGATTAACCACACTCAGCGGCACTTGTCACAGCGCAGAGGAATAATACGCTGATCAAGCCTAGCCAAAAAAGGCAGGACATATCTACCCGGTTATATCCAGTACACGCCATAGCTGGGACGTGCCCGGGGGGGATCCGCCCCTGTAGAAGTACATGTCGACTAAGATTGTGGAAAAATCAAGGGCCGGTAGCAAATAGGACAGCATGTACTACATATCCTGTAATGTAAACATATAATAACATTTGTTTGCCGAAGACGGATGTGTGGGACCGAAAGGTGCAAATATCGCAGTCAAGCTATAAACTAGCGACACAACGCATTCCGCTCTCCGGACTACACCCTGCTACTTGCGAAGCCCTTTTCAGGGCTTGGTAGTGGTAGACTGAGAACGGACGCAGAAGAAGAAGAATATATGAAGCGAGATCAAGAGAGAAGAGCAGGTTCAATCACTCGAGTTGCATTGTTGTTGTTGTTTCGAATGTTTACGATTAGGAGGTCCACTCTTTTAGGCACCCTGAAAAGGATGTTACGTGACTGTTTAACGTTTTAAAGGTGAGGGCTCGACTTCATCGCCGCGGGTTTATCCATATAGTGCCGTCTCTCTCCACACAACAGTATCCCCGCCTGCAGAGAGCATCACACAAGGCACAAACTATGTAGCTCCAGCGATGAACTCGGGGATTTCCTGAAAAATTGTCAACATGGACCAATTGCCGTTGTTCGAATTCTAACCCCAACTGTCCGAGCACAAGCAAACGGCTTGACCAGCTTTTCTTCACATCCCAAGCGTCCTGATGAAGGTAGAGTGGGGTTTCCCCATGCGGTTGTCCTATGTTTGGCTTCATCTACATGCCGCTCACTACTACGGGGATCACATTGATCCTTCACTTCGTTAGCAAGGCGTTCGTGAAAACAGCACGTTTGCAGTGAGGGCTACAAGGAAGTCGAGGTGAAGGTCTTGGCCAGTATGTTTTGCCTGACCTTGACTAACATGTCTGATCAGTATGTTTTACCTGCCCTTGACTAACATGTCTGATCAGTATATTTTGCCTGACCAGACGTTAGTCTTCCTCCCCCTCGAGTTTAAACAACAGTAAATAAAATAACATAGTGTGGTGTACTTAAGTGCAAACATGGCCTCCAAATGGCATGAGTGCTCTGCTACAAGAAAGTTACATATTAATCTTATTTGTTTCCAGACTATATGACGCCAAACTACTGTAGCTATGACATGTAGACCGCGGTTTGCCAATACATATATTATTACCTTCAGTTACTTTTGGGGATCAAGATGCTGAGCAGTGAATGGGCTGCTGTGGTCAGAGACTCAAAGCTGACTGCTAGCATCAGGATGAGCGGCTCATAGCTCCATGTGATGATTGTGGATAACAGTCGGCACAGCGCAGACTGGCAAAGGAGAAGGGATCGTAGGCTAACCCAGGTAAAAATATATGGCTTTCATTAATCATCAGGTCATTCAGTTCTAGGACTGGTAAACAAGCCCATGGATTTGGTCCTACTATTTCTGCCTATCCTCTGCAGCCGTCTTCAGCTCAGCCAACGTTTCCACAGCCATATCTCTGCAAACATGAGACAAAAAGGTATTTCTAGGTCTGTCCCTCCCTCTCCTCTGCATAATGTTCTCCAAGACCTTTATGCCTGGAATCTCTCTCCGCAGGTTATGTCCCAACCAGCCAAGTCGATTTCTTTATATTTTCCTTATCAACTTTCTCTCTTCTCCCATCTCCGCCATTAACTCTTCATTTCATTTCTTCTCGGACTAGCTCACTCTTTCCATATTTCGGTAACACCCTATCTAAAAAGCCTTCACGAATATATAAATATTGTTTATTTATGTTCCATGTTTCAGAGCCATACATTGCTGCAGTTCAAACATATGTGTATACGATTCTTTTTCGTAGAGACATACTAACGTTAATGGATGTAAGGATTATATGTTTTTCTCTAAACACTTTCTTTGCCATTGCAATTCTAGACTTTATTTCTCTACAGCATTGTGCATCTTCTGTTATATGGGAATTGGAATATCTGGTCGACTTCTCTCCCTTTGATGGTTTCTCTTACACTGGTTGGTTCGGCTATGATCATTGATTTGGTCTTCTCTATGTTCACTTTCATGTCATAGATATATGTAGTGTTGCTAATTTCATTAATCATTTTTCTTTAGATCCTCCTCCGTCTCAGCTACAATGGATTCATCATCAGCGTATTTGATTGCCTCCAGTTGTTCGCCCTTTACCTTTACCCCCAGATTTTATTTCTTCATTGCTTCAGCCATGATCACCTCTGAGTACGCATTGAAAAGATCGGGTGAAAGTGGGCATCCCTGTCTTACTCCCTTTCTTATAGGTACCATGTCCGTGGCTTAGCCGGTACCCAAAAAATGTCATATTGAAGTCGGACATATCGGACCGACACAAGCAACTACTGTACAACGCATTCCGTTCTCACGGCTAGATCAGGCTACCTGAGAAGCCATTTTCGCGGACAGCGGGAATTTGAGATTTGTGGCAAACGCCCTAGTCCATTGCTTTTCTATTGTCAAGACACGCGATTTTTCACATATGACGATTGAAGGATGTTGATTGATTCGTCCAAGTTGAGCGTGAAAGATGTGTTTCTCCATAATGGCAATGGTATACCAACTCTTCCAATGGGATATGCAGTCCACATGAAAAAACACGAAGTACATCAAGATGAAACATCTGTTACACACTATCCACTATACCAATTATGAGTGGCAGGTTTGTGGTGACGTGAAGGTCATTGCCATCCTGGGAAACACAATGTTTTGCTGTTTTCTCTTTCCTCAGAACAACCGTGGCAGAACTTCTAACCTCAAGAAAATTGATGTCCAGAACGACAATCACTTGGACCGTGGACAAATAATGTACTTAAAAAAACCATATACCTGTACACGTTTACAAGCTCTTCCTCTCTTCTATCCTCATCAAACCTGTAGTAATGACGAATTTCTATTAATGTCATGTATCGACATGTGGCAGGACTTCTAATCCCTTCGTCATACATTTCAAATAATTCAGTCAGGTCAGGTCATGGTATCCCGTAACCGGTGAAGTCGTTATGGCACACTTGAAGACATCCTCACAACCCCAAGTCATCCTTCTCTGTCGGCGGCCGTTGCCTTTGCCTCTTCTGGTCGGAGATTGGTCCATTCTTTTATAGTGCCCTCCAACCTCTTTTTGCGACGGCCTCTTCGTCGTCTGCCTTGATCCTTTCCGCGCAGGATTGTGAGTTTCCTAAGCGAGTTTCCTTCTTTTGACAGTTGCCAAGAGGTCTTCAAAAGGGCCTATTTATGTCGTAAATCTATCTCGTATTTCCTCATTTGTAACTTGTACGCGACGTTTAAAAGTCTTCGTAAACATATAATTTCTAAAGCCTGTATCCTTCGCTGAAGGTCAGCTGTAACTGTACATGTCTCACAAGCATAGAGGAGTATTGACAGGAGCAATGTACGCATTAATCTGATTTTCGTTATATTTAAAACAGTCAACCATTTGGATATCTGGGTTCAAATAATTAGTGACGCAAACATCAAGGAAAATGTATGTGTCAGTCCACAACTCGTCCGAGAACATCGATTTGATGATATTACTACATGTGTGCGAAAGTTAGTATGGCATTTTTTTCAGCAAGTGGCAATACACTTTTAATGAAACCACAAGACTGACAATGACCAGGATCTTGTAGAATCCCTATTACTGCTCTACGAACGACCAGGGTGAACATGTCCTTGAAATGGCACTTTTTACAATATCATGTTGATTTCTTCGTTTCTTCCAATTCTGCGTTCGTTCACAATATCCCGATACCAAGCCCCGAGCAGGGCTTTGCAAATTGCAGGATGTAGTCATGAGAACGGATTGCGTTATGTCGCTAGTTTACAGTTTTACTGCTATATTTAACTTGAATTTAATATCAAAAACAACTAGTAAGTATGTGTGGCTCACTGTTTCAGACCATCCAAAGGTCGGAGTGTTCGTTTTATTGATTATTGACACACAATGGCTAGTGATTGTGATAATGCTATTGATGATTGACCAACATCGGGTAATGATTGTGATAATGTCATTGATGATTGACAAATTGGATACTGATTGTGTTCATGCCATTTATCATTGACAAACAGTGGCTAGTGAGTGAGTTCATGTTATTGTAGATTGACAAACAGTTACTATTGCTTGTGTTCATATCATGTATCATTGACAAACAAGGACTAGTGATTGTGTTCATGGGATTGATCATTGACAAGCAATGGCTAGTGATTGTGTTCACGGCATCATGCGAGCTTCTTGTTGGTAATCATCTTAAGCATTCCGAGTGGGGAACTGATACACTGGTTCGGTCAGGCACAACATACTGACCAAGACGTCGCGTCAGGGTCAGTTGCAATATACTGAACAAAACCTCTATCTCTTCCTTGTAGTGTTCACTGGAAACCGGCTGGACGACATGTTAATCGACATGATACCCGTTGTAGTAAGCGTCATGCAGATGTAGCCAAGCAAAGTACAACCCCCTGGAAGGCAACAGTCCACCTTCATCAGCACTCGGGATGGGAGAAAAGCTACTTCAGCCTTCCACTAAGCGCCCTCTTTTCTTCTTCTTTTGTCATACACCATTTTTCCAATTGCTGCGGTAGTCGAGGTATTTTGAAGGCTATCTTTTCAGTGCGGAAAAAAGTACACATTCTCATTGTGGGCATTCAACAGTAACTACAGCCTTCCGAGTAATAATCAAAGACTAATGAATACAAGGCAAAGGCCGCCGGCCATCGTAGACGATGATGGTATGATTTATTTTGCTAACCATATTTTTAGCAAGGATTAACTGCGCTACTTGATATCCTCACTCTCTCGTCTCGGGCCGCCCGACCCCAATGGCAAGTCAAAGAAAAGACGACTAGTGGGCGACTACGAGATGCAGGGGACTCCGCATCAAACACTCGTGAAAAATACGGCGGAGTCTGAAGTCGAACCCACACCACCTGATCACGAGGCCGACGTCTTAACCGCTTCGCCACGGAATCCTTAACCGGAATATAAACATAGTGTAAGACAGTTGTGAATGGCTGCAGGGTAAAGGGAGATCAATGGGGAATGATAAATCACGAAGGTTCAACATGACATGTATATGTTAACGGAAACATATGTTATGTAACTTGGCATGTCATGACCCTTGTCCGTTTCCGTGACATATATTTCGACTATCAACATCTCTTAAACCTTATCTTACATTTTGTAAACAACCACTACTACAGCAATATATTAATCTTTCAAATTTCGACGGATCCAGGACAGGTCATTCAAAAGTTTGTATAGAAGAAAACAGTATTTTTGGTTAATGTATAATTTTACAGGATGCTTTCTTTTTTTATTGTGTCCTGCTCGTGCCTTTCAGCGTCAGATTATGAAAAAGTATTTTGACCGGATCGCAGTATGTACTTCGTACAAGGGGAGCTTTGCTACTTTTATTCTTTCTTTTCGCTTTGTCGGCCCTTGGCTTTGTATCCCTTATATATGTATATCATTGCTTTCTAAGAAATACTATCTGGTGTTTGACGTGGACATGTGGACGAACCATTCGGTTTGCTGTCTCTTGATGAGGTCTAGCACAGATGTTGTACCTACGTGTCTCTTAATATATTCGTTTCTGATTCTATCCATACTTCTTATTCCAAGCACACATGTTATTTCGCAGGCATTTCATATATCGTGTAACGATGTTTATTTTAACTGTGTTTGTTAATGTCTAATGTTGGCACTGAAAGGACAAAGTGGTTAGGAGTATAGTGTTGTATAGCGTTATTTTGGCATCCATTGCCATGTGTTTACATTGTAATATCCAGGACACTTGCCTACTAGTTTTTGCTCTACTGTATCTGTGTTGGAATGTAGTGTCTTCTTTGCCATCTGCTGAGGTTATGTTACCAAGGTACGTGAAATCGTTCATCTGTTTTACTTGTTGGTTTTTGTATTAATAATTGTGTTTCTATTTATTTTCTTACAATCATCATAACTCCAGGTTTACTGGACTGAACCAGCTAAAGACAGCCCTGAATGTTGTTCTTATTTTTCGAAGCTGCTTGTGCTGAGTTAATTCTTGGACAACTTTTTCTAGTACAAGATTTTACACTGGGTCTTCAAACATCCAGATAAGTATATGCGAATATGGACCAATTTCCTCGTGGCTGTAATGCAATGAAAGGTTCATCTGTAAGCAGCTGACCACTGTTTGGTTTACAATGTGGATTCCAGCCTCGGTAGCCAGATAGGTTGTTTAACGTTACACGTGAGGTGGGCTCTTGGCACCCAGCAGTACAAAACGTACAAACTAACAACTTCAGTGAATGACTTACGGATTATAATAAAGCTAGAAAATGAATTTTTCAAAGTTGATGATATAAATTGCCACTGGAACTGAGAAAGATAGTTATTGTATGTTACGTTCAACCAGTACTGACAAATGGCAGCGAAACATGGACAATCAGCAAGCCAGCGCATAGATGTTTGGAAGCAACGGAGATGTGGTTTTACAAAAGAATGGTGCGGATTCCATGGACTGAAAAGAAATTAATGATCCAGTCCTCGAAGAGGCACAACGACAACGACAACGACAACGACAACGACAACGCAAGATTGAGAGCATAGCAGTCATCCTTTTTTCGGACATATGAGAAGAGGCGGCTTAGAGCCCGTTGTGACAACGGGGCAAATAGCAGGAAAGAGAGACATAGAAAGGCCGATACAGACGATGCTGGCAAGTCTGAAAGAATATCAAAGGTGATAATCAACAACAGAGTTGGCAAACGACACACACTATAGAAGTGGATGGATGTCCATGATCATCAACGCCAACCGGCAGGGCACCTGATGATGATGATAATGATGATGCTGACGATATTAAGCTGAATAGAGAACGTACAGAAGGTTGAAAGTTTCACCGATTTTAGAATTAAAAGTACTCAAGATGGAGATATAACAGAAGAAATGTTTATTCGAAATGCTTGATCGGCATGTGCCTGTTGCAAACTAACAAACATTTAGAAATAATACCAATGAACAGACATACACAGCGTAGGCTTTTTTAACTCCAACGTACGAGTAATACCATTGCTAACATACGCATATGAAAACTGGAAAAAGACAAATACACTAGAGAACAAACGGAATTCTTTTGAGAACTGTCTTAGAGAACGTTTGAACATTTACTAGGCAGAATTCAATTCAAGATCAATAAACCAACAATAGAAAACACCAACCAGCAATATGTTTCTACAAACATAAATAAGAAACTATGGAAATGCATCTCGCATGTACTTAGCAAGAACAACAACATACTTCCATTATACTCGACAGGTGGTAAGCTGTTCAGCAGGATGGAACAGCTTGACGCACATCTCATCCTGAAGATGCAGTGTCCTGCGAGGTATCCATGACAACATAAGCTGAACAACAAAGACAGACTAGACAAGACTGTGAAATGATACCTTCCCATCAGTCATACATAGCGTGCCTATACTGCCTGGGGTATTTCCAGGCCCACACTGGGATCATCAGTCACCTTAATAATCATCGGCTGACTGAACATTTTCCAAACGGATAGACATTGTGCATCATCGTACGTGATGGAAAAACATCGCCAT
This sequence comes from Ariolimax columbianus, assembly GCA_036924085.1. Classification (NCBI taxonomy): domain Eukaryota; kingdom Metazoa; phylum Mollusca; class Gastropoda; order Stylommatophora; family Arionidae; genus Ariolimax; species Ariolimax columbianus. Next base: position 31,082,836 of record JAVGWX010000009.1, read on the forward strand.
ACGTCATGGAAAAACATCGCCATACGTGATGGAAAAACATCGCCATACAGGATGGAAAAACATCGCCATACGTGATGGAAAAACATCGCCATACGTGATAGAATCAAAATCCTCTTTCGGGACGGAATAGCACCGTACTACGTGATGGAATAGCACCATACTACGTGATGGAAAAACATCGCCGTGTGTCATGAAATAACATTGTCATATTTATTCAGTATGGCTGATCTAGTGTTTAACCACGAAAAAGTGGCAGCATGTCCTAAGGGCGAAACGTTCTTTCGTAATACCAAGGCACAGGGTGTGAATCCAGCTGTGTTAAAATTGGCGGACACCCGATGCTTGTTTTTACCATGGTGCGATAATCTTGCCACTGGTCCAAGATAGCTCGGGCCGAGAGAGTGAGGATGATGATCAGCGCATATGCTTCCTCACTATAATCCAAATAAAACGCAAGTTACACCGTCAAGACAAAACCTGTTTGATGATGTGGTAAGCCTTCCTTGCGATAAGCGACTGACGGGAAGAAAAAGGAAACAAAAACGAGTGTAAACGATCTAACTCCAAAATGATGTCCGGTAGTCGGGAGCAGAGATATATGTACATGACAAGAATCTACATTCTCAAAATAGAAGTTAGGATGGTGGCGTCTGCTCAAAGGTGAATATTTGAAAGATATGGTAATCAAAAGGCAGGCCGTGCATGAGCTGTAGTATTTAGCGACCCATAGCTGACTGCTTGCGTCAGGGTTAGCGAACCAGACCTGCCAAGACCCTTCCACAACTTCACGCTGTGATCCTGGGAAGCAGGGTGCAACAGAGCAAACTGACTAAGGAGAAGGGATTGAAATGGGAAGGCTAACCCGGTACTCAACAATGTCTGCTGAAGTCGCATGTTTCAGACCGAAAAGTGCAAAAATGGCAGTCGAGCTGTAATCTACGATACGACGCATTCCGTTCTTTGGACAACATCCTGCTAGTTGCAAAGTCCTTTGCAGGGCTTGGTAATGGGAGTTTGTGAGCGAACAAAGAAGAAAGAAACATCTTTAACGCACGCAGTCATCCCATCGGAGTCATGTGTATTGCTTAAGAGTCACAGGGGAGATTATTATTGCATTCGTAGATAGGAACCCTAGAGCCACCAAGCTTGGTTGTTTGAGTGAATATATTGTCCTGGTTGAGTGAAGCACTTGACAACGAAAGAGCTCACGCTTTGTTCTGGCCTCAATTGCATTATTAGGTATAATTTCTTACATGGATAGACGTAACATTCTGAGGCTTATCGATGACAGCTTTTTGCATACTAAAACTGGCGTAGACACATATGTGATTCCAAAGAATGTTGGAATTATAAGTTGGCGAAAAAGGTAATGGCACCTCATAAGACAGATCAATAGTATGTACAACTAGCGAGCTAGTAAAACCATATGTATTCACACTCGTTGCCGCAAACAGAAGAATACAGAACACTCATGGATTTCGCTGATTGGCAATAAAATCGATTGGTAACATAACATGAACCTACAATCCGAAAGACAATAATTTGGGTCAATGCAAAAAACACAGAACCAATCATGTTGAGATGAACGCCACTAGAAGAGGTAAAGTTATAGGTATCTTCAACATGGAAGGAGGAACTGACTAGGATATCACAACAAAGATACAAAAATCAAGAGCTGCATTTGGAATGTTGAAACCCATATGAAACTCCAACACAATAAGAAGCAAGATAAAAATATGGTTTTCAATTTAAATATGAAGCCAGTCCCGCTGTATGGAGCGGAAACCTGGAGGATGACCAAAGGCAATGACAGGAGACTGCAGGGTTTTGTCAACAGATGTATGAGAAAGTTTTTTGGTATAAAATAGTTTGAGACAGTTACAAACGACAGACTATTGGAGAAAGCGAGACAAGGTAAATTGGTACAGAAAATCTTATGAAGAAAGTGGAGATGGATGGGTCATACATTAGGAAAGCCCCAGGTCAGCATCACCAGACAATCCCTGTCATGCAACCCGCAAGGAAGAAGAGGCATGGGCAGATTAAGGGATACATGAAGACGAGATCTGGAGGCGGAAGTAAAGAAAACACGAAAAAGCTAAAAAGAAGTGGACAAGATCGCACAGGACAGGGCTCCTTGGCGAGGATTGGTTGATGGTCTATGCACCCCTGGGTGATAGAACAGGACAGCGCTGCTTAGCGAGGGTTGGTTGATTGTCTATGCACCCCTGGGTGATAAAACAGGCAAAGATGTTTGGCGAGGGTTGGTTGATTGCCTATGCACCCCTGGGTGATAGAACAGGACAGCGCTGCTTGGCGAGGGTTGATTGATTGTCTATGCACCCCTGGGTGATAGAACAGGACAGAGCTGCTTGGAAAAGGTTGATGGCCTATGCACCCCTGAGTGATAGAACAGGACAGAGCTGTTTGGAAAAGGTTGATAGCCTATGCACCCCTGAGTGAAAGAGCAGGACAGAGCTGTTTGGAAAAGGTTGATGGCCTATGCACCCCTGAGTGATAGAACAGGACAGAGCTGTTTGGAAAAGGTTAATGGCCTATGCACCCCTGAGTGATAGAGCAGGACAGAGCTGTTTGGAAAAGGTTGATGGCCTATGCACCCCTGGCGAAAGAAGAACTTACAACTAGGCTAGTTAGAAAATAAGCCTAATTAACAGTTGCAGTGCTCGGTTGCTGTATAATATTGGAATGTTTCGCGGTACTCATGTAAACCAGCTGCGGCAAACACTGTTTGGGAACTACTGAGTTGGCCCATTTTAAAGGCAGTTTGTTTCCAAGTATTTTCAATCATTCACTTGCTCGCTTCACTGTGAGGCCAGCGTTTTTCCTAGATCTGGTCATTTTAAAGAAAGCTTTTACCCGAGTTTTTGGAGTGGCTGATTATAATGACAATGTTTTATGTGATAGCGTTCACAGCTCAATTCACAACCCTCTTTAGTTGTCTCCAGAGATACTCAACAATAGCGCTCCAATGGCTGCCCTCCCAGTGCGGAATCACAGGAAACGAGACAGCTGCCGCTCTAGCAAAGTATTGCAATAAAAGGCACAGGTTGATTATCCAAGACCATACAAAGAAATCAAAAACAACATTAGAAATCAATGTATACACAAATAGAGAGAAGATATAAACTTAAGATGTAGACACTAAGCCAACTCAAACGAAACGAACAAACTATATTTTATTTCGCCGAGAACTGGTCACTGCAGACGACTAGAACATCTATACAGACTAAAGATTTCGCATCGATGACTGCTCATGTAGAACAGGGGACCAGAATCATGAACGCATTCTACAGGAATGTCCACTCTATAGAGACACGATATACCAGACCTGGTCTGAGGGTGTGGAGCTGTGACGGAACGTGTGAGGCAGCCGCTCCGAACTTGCAAAGACTACAGATTTCATCATGGCGACTGGCCTGCAGATATAGCATGACTAAAGATCATCAACGCAAACAAGAATACGTCTTTTTTTTATAACAGACTAGGAAGGTTACAGTGGCTCTATTATATACATACCAGACACATTATTGGCAGAATAACGAACTTCGACTGGAAAACTGAATCCTATTTGTAGGATCAACTAACAACTAATCGGCAAGTATGACTTCGGAATTAGAACTTCAATGTTCACGCTACCGCAAGACGGGATTTTGTTCATTGCCTTTCCGGAAATGCCCCGTTCTGGAGTGATTGAATTAAAAGATTAACCAATGGCTGTCCAAATGTGGATTATATTATTTAATCGGCAGTCAAACCTCTAATGAACCTCTACAAATGTCAAGGATGGTGGCATATATTCAAGCAAGAGACTTTTCAAACAGTCTATCACATATGATATAATTTTTTCTTTCAATAACACAATTGCAGCACAACAGCTGGAACTTCCCTTGATAAGAAAGACAAACTATTCTTAATTTGGTGAAGAAAACAGCTCATAATCACAGGTGCATTCTTGCTAGTTATATTCGTGTGTAAGAGTCATAACACAATTAACAAGCATTTCCTAAAGTCATGTACATTAACATAAGACCCTGACAAGACATGCTCTCGTGCCTTCAGTATACACCATCTCAGCTTTATCTAGTATGAAGAATCAATTCGTATCAATGATGTTTGGTTTTCACTAACTGTAACATAGGCAGATAAATATATCCATCGATGGAGAAATAATCGAACAAGTACATAAGCTACCATATTTTGGCTAAACCATAACAGAAATTGTTCGCAATAAGACATTAATTAAGATGCGGATTGCAATGGCCAAAGAAATGGCTTAAGATAAAAACAGAAAGTGTTACCCTTAAAGAATATCACGATAGAACTGAGTAAAAGAAAAATCGCCACTCATTTTTGGTCAACTGCACTGTATGGGGCAGAAACATGGAGATGAAAGATGAAAAAAACGTGGAAGCGTTTGAAATGTGGCGCTACCATAGAATGAAATAAGTGAGTTGGACAGAACGAAGATCCAATGACAATGTACCCAATGACGTGGGCACACAAAGACAAATATTGCATATGATACAAAAACGGCGGTTGAGTTGGCTGGGTTATAATATGAGACATTAAAGTCTTCTACAGAAGATACTAGAAGGCAGGATTGGCTGGGCACAATATGAGACATGAAAGTCTTCTACAGAAGATACTAGAAGGCAGGATTGGCTGAGCACAATACGAGACATGAAAGTCTTCTACAGAAGATACTAGAAGGCAGGATCCATGGGAAAAGAGGCACTAATCACATTTACACATCAGACATGTAAGGGACATTAAAGTACGAATTTATGCTGCAATGAGGAGAACTGCGGAGGACAGAGTCAAATGGAGAGACATGCTCTCACTTCCTTAGAACCAGTCTCCGGACTGATTAACCAGAGGATAGGGTCAAATGGAGAGACATACTCTCACTTTCTTAGAACCAGTTTCCGGACTGATTAACCAGAGGATAGGGTCAAATGGAGAGACATGCTCAGACAACCTTAGAACCAGTCTCCGGACTGATTAACCAGAGGATAGGGTCAAATGGAGAGACATGCTCTCACTTCCTTAGAACCAGTCTCCGGACTGATTAACCAGAGGATAGGGTCAAATGGAGAGACATGCTCTCACTTCCTTAGAACCAGTCTCCGGACTGATTAACCAGAGGATAGGGTCAAATGGAGAGACATACTCTCACTTCCTTAGAACCAGTATCCGGACTCATTAACCAGAGGATAGGGTCAAATGGAGAGACATGCTCTCACTTCCTTAGAACCAGTCTCCGGACTGATTAACCAGAGGATAGGGTCAAATGGAGAGACATACTCTCACTTCCATAGAACCAGTCTACGGACTGATTAACCAGAGGATAGGGTCAAATGGAGAGACATACTCTCACTTCCTTAGAACCAGTCTCCGGACTGATTAACCAGAGAATAGGGTCAAATGGAGAGACATACTCTCACTTCCTTAGTACCAGTCTCCGGACTGATTAACCAGAGGATAGGGTCAAATGGAGAGACATACTCTCACTTCCTTAGAACCAGTCTCCGGACTGATTAACCAGAGGATAGGGTCAAATGGAGAGACATACTCTCACTTCCTTAGAACCAGTCTCCGGACTCATTAACCAGAGGATAGGGTCAAATGGAAAGACATGCTCAGACAACCTTAGAACCAGTCTCCGGACTGATTAACCAGAGGATAGGGTCAAATGGAGAGACATACTCTCACTTCCTTAGAACCAGTCTCCGGACTGATTAACCAGAGGATAGGGTCAAATGGAGAGACATGCTCAGACAACCTTAGAACCAGTCTCCGGACTGATTAACCAGAGGATAGGGTCAAATGGAGAGACATACTCTCACTTCCTTAGAACCAGTCTCCGGACTGATTAACCAGAGGATAGGGTCAAATGGAGAGACATGCTCAGACAACCTTAGAACCAGTCTCCGGACTGATCAACCAGAGGATAGGGTCAAATTGAGAGACATGCTCAGACAACCTTACAACCAGTCTCCGGACTGATCAACCAGAGGATAGGGTCAAATGGAGAGACATGCTCAGAAAACCTTACAACCAGTCTCCGGACTGATGAACCAGAGGATAGGGTCAAATGGAGAGACATCCTCAGACAACCTTACAACCAGTCTCCTGAATGATCAACGAAATGATGACGATCATAACTCTAATAAAGTCAAGTATCCATTTTGTCACTTGGTAAAATAGACCACCACAAAATATTAAATGTCTGCTGCTTAACAACACTTCGTCTGTAAACGAACATAAATAGATATTGGATGTAGCGGAACATATCCCACATACAAGCACTTAAACAAAAATACAACCAAAACACAATACAGCATGTCAGTTGTGTAGACACACACACACGAAACCGTTGATCACATCTCTGAGCTCGAGTTGCTCAAACATGTTAAGAAAATGATTCTTGCTCAGAGGTCAGAACAATTGAATACTTTGTTTAATATTAAACAGCAATCATATGTGTATAGCAGTCACAGCAGACGTTTGCTAGTGAGATGTCTACTTGTGCTACTCAAGATCTAGTGGCAGAACAAAATGCATCATTCTGAAATTATAAACAGACGCGAGCCTACCTCGTCTAGGTTGGAGAGCTTACGTGCACCAATAATCCAGGTAGCTATGCCGGCAAAAGTTGTTTTTTTCTGGCAGAGTTACAAAGAGTCTGTACATCAAGCCGGGCAGATCCTTGGATAAGGGCCAGACAAAGGGCTGAGGAGCAGGTGGAGCCCTATAGGCGATGCTGCAGAATCCACGGGCGAGTGGTACATGCTCTGGGCTGCACCAATCCATCCCCAGTTCATGGATGAAATGCATTCTTATCTCGTTTACATGTTATCCTCTTTCATTTATCCCCATGAATGACGAAGAGATGCAGACCAGCTGACATTACACATTTGCCCCTTTGTGACAATCTTCCAAGTGGCGGGAAACATCACACAAACATCACTTCAGATGGACTGACAAAAATGACGGACAATTGATGAGATAGTCGACCCAGATGTATACGATGTCTTCCTGTCAGGAAGTGACAACCCTAGGACATGGACATTCTGGACTGCCTCCTTTGGCGGATACTCGAAATATGCGCCTATAACTGCCTGTTCCCCCCCCCCCCCCCCTTCGCAATCATGATGCCTCTAAGACAATAGCCATTAGACGTCGCCTCAACAATTGAGGAGGACGTGTGCTTTTATCTGGGGACATTGGGCTATCAACAGCTACCAGCGCACGGCGAAATGGATTATATCACCATCATCATGATCAGCTTTATTAACGTGTTGAGCATCGATGCGCTTCTACAAAATGCCCATAATATATAGTAGGGACCTACTATTCGCATGTCGCTGCTATGGGGTGAGGTCACAACAGGTAGAGGAAACGCCACAGAGACTCATTGAAAGGGTCTCTGAAAAGCGTTAACACCATTGCCACCTCTTGGGAGTTGTTTGCACAGAAGCGTCCTATCTAGCACGCTAGCATCCTCATTGATGCTTAGATCGCAGAGCGACTTTCCATCGCGGAGGCTCAAAGAATGCGTGCTGCCCGAAAATATAAAATGTACGACTTCATAGCCGACTACACACATGTATGGCCGAGTGTGGTAGAGTTTGCTATGACAGGATTGATCTTTACACCAATTTGAGAAGACGTCTCGAGCACTTGTCTGATGAAGTCTTCATCTTCGCGATTAGCATAGTATTATGAATAAATAATGCGTAAAGAACAAGTGACAGAACAACAAACACAATTAAAATAAACACAAGAGCAGGAGTAGAGGGCTACTACGGCGTGGGGTAGTGGTTAAGTGACAACGCTCACAACTCAAAGGTGCCGGGTTTGATCCCCATCACAGCACCGACCGTTACCCCGGGAAACAAACCCTTAGAAAATACAGGAGGAAGCAGACCCTTACATAAAATGCATGCTGCAGTCAGATACACTCGGCCGATAGGCACACAATAAAAACAACAGTGCCACGGAGAATAGAGAAATAAAGCGAACGCAAAAAAAAACCAAAAAAAAACAACAGCAAAAAAAGAATGTGTGATATCGCCATTGCTGTTAAACATTGACATTGATATTACAACAAAAGCTCGGACAATGTCCTAAAAACATCCCAAGAAGCGGAATCAACACGGATGGCGAAGAACCAGATCAATGTGTAAGCTAAGTCATGCAGGCATCGTACTCCTCCTCCTCCTCCTCCTCCTTCTACAATCAACTCATGCTGTGCGCCTAGCCCGGTGAGGTTCACAATCAACTGATGATGTGCTTCTAGTCCGGTGAGGTTCACAATCAACTCATGCTGTGCTTTAAGTCTGGTGAGGTTCACGATCAACTGATGCTATGCTTTAAGTCTGGTGAGGTTCACGATCAACTGATGCTATGCTTTAAGTCTGGTGAGGTTCACGATCAACTGATGCTATGCTTCTAGCCCAGTGAGGTTCACGATCAACTGATGCTATGCTTCTATCTATTTTACGAAAGAGACTACGTGTTTCACCTGTACCGTCAGCTTATCGCACATGACATCTCTCTCGGGCCAGTATGTCTATCTTTTGTCTGTATAAGTAGGAAATTCTTGCAGGATATGTGCAGATGTTTGCAAGTGTGCTCCACAATCGCACTTGGCAGTGTCTCTGAGACCCATTATGTTAGAGGTTGGTATTGAGTCTGCAATGTACCGTTCTAGGACTGACGATCTGTTTCTTCCCTGTGTGTCTAAGCCGAAATGTTCTGTGCTCTGTGTACTGGTCTCTCTATCCCGTCCTCATTGATAGTCTGATGTGTTTCTTCGTTTCTTTATAGCTCGGTGGATAGCGAATATACATGCCGCAACTTTCGGCTTTTCCGAGCTCCTCTGTCTTCTCATGTCCAAATATCCCACAGTGAGGTGGAATGAAATGTAGGACTATATCTATTTTTTGAGAGACAGCAATCCGATTTTTAATTTTATGTCGATTGATAGTATATCTTGTTTGAAGCAAGAGATTGGATGGAGTACGCTCATGTAGTCAATTAGAATGATCAAACACCTAATATAAAAGGGATACGCTACACTTCAAAACAACGTAAATGTATTTGCCCACTCTGTGAAAGAAATAATATATTGATAAGAACATTGAAGAAAAGCAGAACAACAAAAACAATGAATATATGTTTTGTTTTTTCTTGTCTTCATTGACTTTCGTAATCGAAGGTAAACTTGAATATAACTATACGGATGTCACTCTGAAGTTGATGGCGTCTCCATAAAGGCTGTGTATAAATAGCATTGGAGTTTAAAATAATTCAGTAAAGACACAAGAAGCATACAACTTACTGGATGATCCGTTCTTCAGCGGTGGTTACTCCGTGGGTCCGAACTTCACTTCCAACTATCTTGGGCCACGGTGGACTAGTGGAGAATGAGTCGTTCATCTCTGGAATAGTAAATGTTGTTGCGGGATGCAAGAGAGTCGGACCAGCGTGTTGGTGGTCGTCCCTGTGGTCGATGTTTTTTATTTTCTCTAGGGTGCCATATTGCTGACGCTGTGCTCCAACGATCGTCAGTTCTTCGCATTAAGTGGCCTCCCCAGCGATGTTCCATCTTGTCTGCATAAACAACTGCATCTTTCACTAGGGACAGCTGACATATGTCCGAGTTGTGAAGACATTTTGCTCGCTGGCTTTGAAGCGTGAGGCTGACCATGCACCTCTCGAATATAAGTTGTGCATTTGTTTGCAATATTTAAGTAGTTGATGTGTTAGTCTTTTTTACTTCCCTTCCCCTCTCATGCCCCCCCCCCCAACTCCCTTGTGGGATACGTAATCGTATGAAAGACTTCCGCAGAAAATGCTAAGAACAATAGACATCTTCGTGTGCCCTCGTTCGTCTCAGTTCATCCCAGTGAGTAGTTTTGTCGATGATTTCTTTATTAACCCAGTGATGACTTGATCACACGAAAATGTGATGGCACTTATTTGTTCTCCATGTAATTTGACCCCTATTACGCACATACACACACACACACACACACACACTCACACAATTAAGCTGTAAGGTATATCAAAGTGGCGGTGTATTGAATATTTAGTTTGATTTGCAATTCTTTTGCCTTTATGTAAAATATACATTGCACAGCAAATCCGTTGGTTTTTTAAAAATTAAAATAGTTTTAATAACGAAAACAATATAAAGAAATAAAATGTTTATCAAAAACAACAATTAATTTGGAAACATTTAAATGAAAAAACCCACCATAAAATAGACATTCGCATTTCAATTATTTATAAGAGGGTTTAAAAATTTGTTTGCCAAATTTCCTTTTTGTTTTTCTTTTCTTTCGGTGTTAAGGTATCTCTCTCTTCCCTGTCCCTCTACTATCTCTTTTCTCCAGCATCTCTCTCTCTCTCTCTCTCTCTCTCTCTCTCTCTTTCTCTCCTATTTCTTTGTTCTGTTTTTTTTATATTTCTAATTTCATTTATGTCAACGTAAAGAATGTAAAACCACAAATAACAAAAAAGTGGTTGAATTTATAACTCGAAGAGATTAATACGCCTCATGTAAAACTATCTGAGATGAACACACGTACCTTCGTTAGTCCTCACATACTGGGCACATTAATAGTAAAAGGCATGCTGAAATTAAACCGGACCTAATTGCAATCCAGGGGACATACGTACGATGTGCATGCTAACGGAACTTTTGGTGTAAACCGCAAATACCAACCGTCAAGTTTGCAAAATTGCATTATCCTCCGACTCATAGTTTCCTCAGTAGACAGTTGAAAACAAGGCAGGTGTGATACGGAATTCGTCCAGAGTTGATCATCGAGATGTGATTCGGTTTCGAACAGCTGAAGGGTATCGACCATTTGACATTCATCACATAATGCAGGGAGTTTATGGTGACACATATTTGTCGAAGGCAACAGTGAAGCTGCAACAATATGCGTCTGACCTGCTCCCGGAAGATATATCGATAGCTCACGTCCTGTTTAAGACCTCTTTAGCTGGGTATGATATCCATTTAAAATACCCGGATATGTCCATATACGAGTTGTGTAATTCATGCGGCGAAAACAAATGATGAAGCGGATGCCGAGGCTATAAAAACAACAGTTGAGGTTTTGCACCAGCATCTTGACTTTAATGTAACCTTTAGTGACTCCAAGTCGGTTCCGGGGGCGCTGAACAACACCCCATACATAGAAAAGGAGATATTTTTGTGTGAGGAGGGCGATCAACAACATCATCACTGCCCACAGGATACATGTCACCTTGCAATGAATCACTGGACACAGTGAGATACTAGGGAACGAAATGGCCGACATATTGGCAAAAACAGGAGCCTCGAAACAACAATTGGATAAGGCCTGCAGTAACCACACAGTAAAGCGAATTATTAAGAATAATATTAGAGAAATATGGATGAACAGGCGGGGGACGGGAACAACAGCTCGCAGTGTATTTAACGAAATGTCTCCGCCAAACAGTAGCGATGACATAAATAAACTACATATAAGAGACCGAAGTCTCATCTTTTAGTTCCGAACAAGCCATACCAGAGTCAATAGCCACTGGAGCAGCATCAATCCATACCACCTGCCCTTGTGCAGACATTGCTCTAATCCCGATGAAACAATTCGACGCTTCATTGAGTGCAAGGCGATTGCAGACATAAGGAAAACATCATTACAAGCACTGCCAACAATTGCCAACACACGTACGGAGCAGTGAAACAACAGGAGAAGACCTGTATCTATATAAGAATGGCATTGTGCTGCCAAGAGCAGGCTTGCTCAGCAGCTATGGGATAACAACAAGAGTGGTATCTTAGCCTTCCGTGGCCTGCACAGACGATACATTATTACCTCTTTTGAACGTGTAGTAATTGCCAATTGGCTGTTGCCATGTCGGCTCAGTTTTCCATGTGTTCCTACATCGCTTACGACATCTTATGCCATCTACATCTTACATCTAAACAAGACCAATATTTTAAATACATTGATAATCGTTTAAGGAAAAAGAAAGGCTTGTTAGGGAAATCGAAACCAGATGCCAGTACGTCTCTGATGTAATTTGTCAACTGTCACCACTTCTATAACACACTAGCATCATATTGGTAACAAAACGAATGCTAAACAGTATTTGTATACTAAAGCATGCACTACAACGTACCTCGGCACGCGCCAAGATGGCATGGCTATTGAACAATGTTTACGGATATCATTTACACGGACGACATTGGTCTGTTCAGCACAGACAACTCTGTGCTGCCGTGCTTTCTTAAACTTATAGACAGCGAAACGTCCTCCATTTGCCTGTCTATATCCTGGGTTAAAATAAAAGTTAAGATCCTCATTTCTAAAACAACCAAAACATCAGGGTAATAACACTGAATGCCACACTGCGGACGACTTCAAAGAATTCCTATACCTCGGCAGCATGATGCCATATGACGCGCGCAGTGGTGTCAATTGGTCAAGGAGGATCAGACTAGCTGCGTCTGCTCTGCACGACCTCTGACGAGTATGGAGTAACGGTAAGATCTACCTTGTACAAATAATCCGCATCTACAAATCCTGCATAGTCCCAGTTCTGCTATATAGCTCGAAACCAGGACATTACTGAAACATGACGTGTCGAGACTTGAGATCTTCAACATTCGCAACCAGCGGCGTGGAGGTATCTGCCAAAAACAGGCCTCTAACAAATATCAAAAACACTTGACCGCCGCCGAATTTCTTTGTTCGGTAATGTAGTACTGCTGGACCAGGAAAGCCTGGTCGCCCCTTAGCATCAAAAGTTTTATTCCGACCAACTGGGGGCGCAGAAGTGGTAATCCCTGCACAGTATGAGTTCAGCAGATATCTATTTCCAATTCCGCTCTGGAGGAGACCTGAAACCATGACATCACAGTGAGTCGTGGATGTGGCCGACCGACAAACAGGCTTCAGATGCTTAGGCGAACTTATTCATATTATCGCGTTACCAATCTCAAATGTGGTATTTAACAAAATAACATGATCAGAAAAAAGATCAACTACTTGAAGAGGTACATAGTTTCTTCTTTCATATAATAACGGAAGAGAACAGCTGGGAAAAAGAAATAAGAAAGAATAGGTATGGCCAAGGTGGTATTCAGCAACATGCGACACATACAGATATACAAACAGATCAATCTGAATTTGAAAATGAGAATTGGCAGGTGTTATGAATACTCGTCACTTATTTATGGCGCAGAAACATGGACAATGCATTACAAGTTGAAAATGAGAAATGAAGCTTCCGAAATGTGGGTATACAGAAGATTGGGTCGCATTTCTTGCAAAGAGAAGAAAACAAATGGGGAGCTATTAAAACAATGGAAGTAAAAATGGAATAGGAGGCCGAAATCAGGGTTAGACAGTTACGCTACTTTGGTCACATAACAAAACATGCCTCCCTGTTGAAGAACATACTGGAAGATAAGCCGGAAAACAGTCGTTCAAGAGACGGACAATGTTTTAAATGAATGTATAACATCATCAGCTGGACTAGCAAAAAACCTATCAGATTGCACCATTACGGCAAGAGATAAGATTACAATGGAAATACACTGCAATCGACTTTCGAATCACATATAACACTTGAACTGAACTGTACTGAAGCCAACTAGATTTACAAACTAAGACATTTGGTCAGTAGAAATATAGCGAGAAACATATCTTTTCTAGAATACATATCCAGATGGAAAATACGTTGGTTTTGTCATCTCATGGTAAATTAAACTGATCAACTACCGCTTCATGTTTGAAGTAAAACAAGATGGCTGCATGGCACGCGGTGGACATCACGGCTGATAGATAGATACCATAACATAAATTCTACAACGAGGCACGCTCACATCAATCGATGCAACAGAATATACACACGAGCGGTAGCGTACGTTTATAAGGAAGCTTGCCAATACGAGTAAGCGGAGATGTGTAGTACGTGAGGCATGCGCGAGTTCGTGCGTGGCACTGTGCGTGTGCGGGTATGTGTGTATTCGTATATGCGTGTATTCGTGCATGAGAGTATGCGTGAATGAGTGCACGTGGGTATCCACGTACGTGTGAATGTGTGTACGTATGTATGCATGAGCGTGTGAATGTGGGTACGCGTGTATGCGTGTGCGAGTGAATGCGCGTACGTGCGTGTGCGTATACGCGCGAATATGGGTTCATGTGAATGTGTGTACGTGTGGATGCGTGTGTGCGGGTGTATACGTGTGAGTGTGTGTGTGTGCGCGCATGCGTGATACGTTCGTGTGTGATGCGCGCATGTGTGTGCGTGTTTATGTGCGAGCGAATTTGTCTGCGAATGCGCGTGCGTACGTGCGTGCGTATGTATATATGTATGTGTATGTATGTGTGTATATGTATATATGTATAAATATGGATATGTATATAAATATATATATATATATACATATACATATATAAATATATATATATATATATAAATATATATATATGTGTATGTGTGTGTGTGTACGTGTGTATGTGTGTGCATGTGTATATGTGTGTACGCATGTATGTGTGTTTGTGTGTGTTATCTATCACAATTATCTAATATATTTAATCTATCTCATCTATCGAATATACCTAATCTGGCTAATCTATTTAATCTAATCTAATCCATCTAATATAATATATCTAATCTAATCTTTCTAATCTATCTAATCTAATCTATCGAATCGAATCTATCGAATCTATCTAATCTAATATATCTAATCTAATCTGGATAATATATATAATATATATAATCTATATAATCTAATCTGGCTAATCTATCTTATCTGCCTAATCTATATCTATCTAATCTACATAATGTATCGAATCTACCTAATCTGTCTAATCTACCTAATCTATATAATCTACCGAATCTATGTAATCTACCTAATCAATCTAATATATATATAATCTATCTTATCTACCTAATCTATATCTATCTAATCTACATAATCTGCCCAATCTACATTATCTACCTAATCTGTTTAATCTATCTAAACTACCTTATTTACCTAATTTACCGAATCTATCTAATCTATCTAATCTACATAATCTACCTAATCTACCTTATTTACCTAATTTACCTAATCTATCTAATCTACCTAATCTACCACATTTATCTATATCTAATCTACCTAATCTATCTAATCTATCTTATCTATCTTATATATCTATCTGTCTGACTGCCTGCATTCACGTCTATCTAACTTTATGTATACACACCCAACTGTTTCATAATACATTCGGCGATAACTTATTTTTCTTCATATTCCTATCCTGATGGAAATAATGTATCCAATTTTTGGTATCCTCTTTTCTATTTCATAGTGTGGATATTGTTTCTAGAGCTTTTTGAAACTTGAAAGGCGCCTTCACTTGGTAAGTGGGCTCGTT
The DNA here is from genome assembly GCA_036924085.1 of Ariolimax columbianus. NCBI lineage: Eukaryota > Metazoa > Mollusca > Gastropoda > Stylommatophora > Arionidae > Ariolimax > Ariolimax columbianus. The sequence goes on from JAVGWX010000009.1 coordinate 31,098,294, forward strand.
TTAACAGCAAGTTGGAGAATCATCAATAAAAGATAAAACACATTTACACAATAATGTACAGACCCCACCCCACCCCCCTCCCCCATCATTTATCCATCCCTCCCGGAAGCATTCAGTGGAAATAGAACGGTTCTGTTTTTCTGTCTTTCTTGCTGGATTATATTTCCTGTCATACAAAACATACTAATTAACACTGTTTCTATCTTGTTCGATACATGTGTTGATTAGTTCTTTGTCGTTAACGAAGACTTTTGTGTTGCTAATTGAATTTGCATTTCTTTGTTGTTTCTACGTGCCCACCAGAATTTTTTTTAGGAGAATTTATATTTGATGTTTTTGTGGAAGTCTTCTGGCTTCATTCGACATCTTCTATTTGCTGTTGTTTTCTTTGGTGTTTCAATTTTATTGTTTGCCTTGTTACTAGTGTGTTCCTGCTTCTGGGCTTCTGTTGTTTTCAATCACGGAGAAGGGACCATTTCAGTCTGAATGGCTTAGATATGGAGCGTATATACGTTTGAGAGCAGAATTTGGACGTGTGAAATAAAGTGTTAAAGGAAGGTCATCGGTGTTACCAAGAAATACAGAATGCGTAACGACGACATTCGTAGTATGGTCGACACTACGTGTTGTGCCGAATACAATTACAGGAAGTAAATACTTTGAATCGGTCATCTCATCAGAATTAACCCTCATCATCTACCACTGATGGCTTAAATCGTTGGTAAATCTGTAAAAGGGCAAGGAGGCGGCCGCGAGGCAAGAGGATAAATGCCTTTAGATTGATTGTGCAGCGACACGGGCTCACATTGACAGACGCAACGCACTTGGCCAAGGACAGACGACTTAAGCTCCCCACGTCGCTCAACGGCACAAGTGGAAAGAAAACATACACTATACACTTGGCTGGCTGCTTGAAGGGAGAACCGATCACTTATGGGAATTCCCCTGCGTGATGATTTTGGTTCCTAGAATCAAGAACCAAGGCTTAGATTTTGTTAATGGTATTTATTTGTGTACTTCTATGCTTCTGAAGAAGACATTTTCTACGTAACGTGTTTTGTCAATGTGTATGTGCAATTAGGCTGACTTACAACTGGCAAGTTCTTGTTCACGCACGTCATTATTTGCATAATTCTATGAATCCACGAAGCTGATTGTAGTGTAACAATGGAAAGACTACTATAAAGTGGCAGTAGCTACGGCACTGGTCTAATACAGGGATTTGATTAAAAGTAAAGAATATGTCTTTTAATGTCGTGTCTAAAACCAAATCTATCCTAAACATTGCACAGCAAGTGCAGGTGTAAACGACCTGCATTAGTTAGCCCTATAAATCACATTGGCTGAGCTCAGTAATGGTAAAAACTCCGCAATGATAAATGTGTTGTTGTTTCTTTTACCGAGAAATGTGAATGAAACACTGAATTCGTGCAATCAATCAACGAAACGAGGAATATAGCGAAACAGATAACGGAACGAACAATGAGGTAAAAGAGAAAAAATAATGAAACATCGTTCCACCTGATATCAAAGTCAACATGCTATAAGGCATCGGTTTTCAAACTGCCTTGTGCGCACCACAGACATTGTTTATGGCGCCGGACATGGTCGCAGTCGATTTCCTTCTTGATAAAACGGTGTTTTGTTTGTGTTTTCTATGATAACTCTCGGACTATTAACGTGATTCCTGGATATAAATGTGCCGACTTGTGAATTAAGCATACTAATGTGAAAGAAGTGATGCAATGAAGTATAGAACAGTGTATTTTTAGTCGTGAAATGTAGACTAATGTGAACAGTTTCGATAGGACAAAGCGTGGCCGAAACTTGACCCGGTCAAAGGCTAGTGTCGCTCCGTGCTGTATCGTGACCCAGATAACGAAGCATGAACACTGAAACGAAGGAGGTCATCCTGACCCCGTCAAACAGACGGTACTTCAAAAAGGAGCTCATCGCGCTTCGATCAGCACACTACGTCCCTTCAAACTCAGATCTACATCTGTTGCGTGTGCTGAAAATACACTTAACCGAGGAGGCATCGGAACTCACAAGTATACAATCAAGGCGGAGGACCAGAGGAACGGGAGGTGGAAGAAGAATACACAAACAAATGCACTCAGAAACTGATACCTCAAAGCTCCACCCCAGCCATAAAAGAGAAGGGAAGGGCTACCGAGAAAATGAGGCACACGCTGACACCATACTGTCTGCATCCGAACCCTTCACTAGAAGTCTTGACAATGTCTTGCCTCTAGAACATGTTGAGTCCGGACGAGAGAGTGAGGAAGATCCTGCGCACATCTCCCTAACTATAAACACATTGCGCAACTCACGACATCACCCTTCAGATCACACCCTGACTAGCAGCTCGCAACTGGCAGGGCCCCCAAACTGCAGCGGCGAAACAGGCAGAAAACGATCACGAAAACTACCCATCACACTTGCAACATGGAATGTCCGCACGCTACTGGACAACACCAAAGCAAACAGAACCGAACGACGGACAGCACTGATCGCCAGGGAACTGGCTAGATACAACATCTGCATAGCTGCCCTGAGCGAGACACGACTGGCAGAGGAAGGGCAGATCACATAAGAAGGCGCTGGTTATACTTTCTTCTGGAGCGGCCGCAGCAAAGAAGAACGCCGTGAAGCTGGAGTTGGCTTTGCCATCAAGACCAACATGGTCGACACGCTCACAAGCATGCCCAGAGGAATTAATGACCGCCTGATTACACTGCGTCTCCCCCTAAAAGGAGGGCGCGATGCAACACTCATCAGTGCATACGCACCCACAATGACAAATCCTCAGGAAACAAAAGATAAGTTTTATGAGGACCTTGAGGCGCTCATCGCTGCAGTCCACAAATCTGACAAACTGGTCATCCTCGGTGATTTTAACGCTAGGGTTGGCACAGACCATACAGCCTGGGAAGGGGCCATTGGCAGACATGGTATCGGAAAATGCAATAGTAACGGACTGCTCCTTCTGAGCACATGTGCCGCAAATGAACTACTCATTACAAACACAGCTTTCCGACTACCTGTCCGAAATAGAACCACATGGATGCACCCAAGGTCCCGCCACTGGCACCTCATTGACTATATTATCATCAGACGTAGGAATCGAGCGGATGCTATGGTAACGAAGAGCATGGGTGGTGCAGAATGTTGGACCGACCATCGACTTGTCATTGCCAAGCTAAACTTCAAGATCTAGCCCAAAATGCGTCCCAGGGAAAGAAACCACAGAGGAGGCTAAATGTCTATCAGCTGAAATACGAACCCACAAGAGGAGGCTTCCAGGAAGAGCTTGAGGGTAGACTGTCTGAGCTTCGTTTTGAAAAGAACGACATCGAAAAGAACTGGACATCATTGAGAAACACACTCTACGACACAGCTGTTTAACACATTGGCCCACTCACGCGCAAGCATAAGGACTGGTTTGATGAGAACGATCTAGAAATACAGGGCCTTCTCGATGCAAAATATGAAGCGCACATGGAATACCAGAGGGACACACCATCTCCGGCAGCAAAAGTTGCCTTCAATACTGCTCGCAAAGCTGTCCAGACCAGGCTTAGAGAGATGCAAGACTCCTGGCTCAGCAAACGAGCTGACGAAATTGAGATGTTCGCCGAGCGTCATGACACCAAACGGTTTTACGAGGCACTGAAAGCTCTCTACGGTCCGCAGCCCTCTAGTAATACTCCAGTTCGCAGTGCGGATGGGGTACTGCTAACAGATAAGGTTCAGATTCTAGACAGATGGGCAGACCACTTCTGCAAAATACTAAACCACCCATCGTCCATAAATGAAGAGGCCATCCGGCGAATGCCGCAGGTGGAACTGAACCTGGCGTTGGATGAAGTAATTACTGAGGAGGAAGTCGACAGGGCAATCAGTTCACTATCTATAGGAAAAGCTCCAGGAGCTGATGCAATACCAGCAGAGGTATTAATGACAGCTGGCCCATCCCTCACCAGAAGGATCACTGAACTCTTCTGTCACATGTGGGCTGAAGGTAAAATTCCGCAGGAGCTAAAGGACGCCTCAATCGTTCACCTATACAAAAGAAAAGGCAATCGTCAGGAATGCGACAATCATCGTGGAATATCGTTACTCTCCGTTGCAGACAAAATCCTAGCGCGATTACTGCTAAACAGGCTCAACAAACACCTTGAACAAAGCCACCACTTCCCAGAAAGCCAATGTGGATTCAGAGCCGGAAGATGAACAGTGGACATGATTTTTGCCGCTCGCCAAGTACAAGAGAAGTGTCGAGAGCAAAATCAGGCCTTGTACACCACATTTATTGATTTGACAAAGGCATTTGATACAGTAAACAGAGGAGGGCTGTGGATGATAATGTCTAAGTTTGGCTGCCCAACAAGTTCATAACAATGGTGAAACAGCTACACGAAGGCATGTGTGCTCGTGTACTGGACAGCGGTGCAATCTCTAAAACGTTTCTAGTATCAAACGGAGTAAAACAAGGATGTATACTCACCCCGACTTTGTTCAGCATGATGTTCGCGGCCACGATGATAGACGCCTTCAGATCATTGGAGCTTGGAATACACATAAAGTACCGCACAGATGGCAAGTTACTCAATTCCAGAAGAATGAAGGCCAAAACCAAAGTGGCTGGCGACATAATCAGGGAACTTGTATTTGCTGACGACTGCGCTCTAATGAGCAACGCAGAACTGAACATGCAGGTTGGAATGGACCAGTTCTCTGCCGCATGCGAAAATTTTGGTCTGACCATAAATGCCAAAAAAACAGAGGTCATGTACCAACCAGCACCAGGCATGCCGTAAACAAAACCAGAGACTACAGTCAGCGGGCAGACGTTGAATGCTGTAGACAAATTCACATATCTGGGTAGCACGCTGTCGAGATCTGTCAGCCTAGACGATGAGGTGGCAAGCAGAAAAGAAAAGGCCAGCACAGCCTTTGGTAGAATGCGCTCGATGGTCTGGGCACGTCGTGGCATCAGCGTCAAGACCAAACTCAAAGTCTACCGTGCAACCATCATTCCAACCCTACTATATGCTTGCGAAAGCTGGACTGTATACTCTGGACATGCAAGGAGGTTAAACCACTTCGACGCAGGTTGCCTGAGGCGAATATTCCACATCCGATGGCAAGATCGTGTCACTGACATCGAGATTCTCTCGAGGGCTAACATGCCCAGCATCCATGCACTGCTAGAAAAAGCACGACTAGGATGGGCCAGACACCTCGTCCGTATGTCAGACGAGCGGCTCCCAAAGAGACTTTTCTACGGCGAGCTGAGAGAGGGATGGCGCGAGAGAGGGCGCCCAAAGAAACGTTTTAAAGACGGTCTGAAGGACTCACTAAAAAGTTTGCCAGATAGACATCGACACCTGGGAATGTCTTGCGAAAAACAGATCTGACTGGAGAAGCACAGTCAAATCGGGTATAGCTGCTGGTGAAGATGACCGTGTTGTGAAAGCCCAGAACAGACGCGAGACGCGGAAATCCCGAGCAGCGGGAACACCATCCCCTTCTACAAACCTCGTGTGCCCGATATGTAGCAGATGTTTTCGTGCTCGCATTGGCCTGTTCAGCCACATGCGCACCCACACCCAACAGGGAAATCTGTGACAAGGATGATGTCGGCGGTCCTCATCGACAACGATGGACAGCTATTACATTACATTACATATCTCCCGCCAAGACTCCCTCACTCCCACCCGCCGTCCTCCCTCTGACCGTGTGAAACTCGTCCTCACCTATCACCCTCACAGCGTCTCTGTCCGGGATATCCTATTCCGCCATCTCCCTATCCTTCACTCTGATCCTGCCACTCGCGAAGTTTTTCCCGATCCTCCCCTTGTCGCCTACAAGCGTGACAGGAACCTGAGGGACTTGCTGGTCAGTAGTCGCCTACACACCAGCCCTCATAGCCTCCCAGGCACCAGGCCGTGCAAAAATTCACGTGGCTGTGTTACCTGCCCTCATGTCATCCTTTCTCGCTCCATTACCTTTCCTAAGGCTGAATTCTTCATCAAAGAGGGGTTCACATGCAAATCTCGTAACCTCATCTATTCCATCATCTGCCGCCAGTGTGGTATGACTTACATTGGGGAAACTGGTATGGAACTACGGGAGCGTTTCCGCCAACACCTCAACGACATCCGCAACCGCACTGGTTCCCCAATTGCCAGCCACTTCAATGGTCCTGAGCACCGGGGTATGGCTGACGTCAGTGTCACTGGTCTAGTTTCGTGCTTCTCTGACGATCGTCATCGATTCGCCCTTGAGAACAGACTTATCTCTAGTATGGGATGTCTCCAACCACATGGTATAAATATCTTCCATACTTTTTCTTAAACCCTCACACTGGCCCCCATCTATTTGTCTTCTTCCCCCCCCCCCCCCCCCCGCCTCCCCCATTCTTCCATCAGTTCTCTTCCCCCCTCTCTTATATCTATATCACGCCCTCCCGGCTTATATTGCCTTCTCATTGTTCTCCTATCTGGACCACTATTTGGCCACGCTTGGCTTATCAGGCATATTCCGCCACTTTTTGTTTGACCGCTCCTATTTCAGTTTCTATCGAGTACTTGGCACGACAGGTCGCTTAGACAGAAAGCGTCTCCCACCTGAAACAGATGAGTTGACCATTTTTTCTTATATGTTGATTTGTTAGTTCAGTGTTGTTGTCCCTGATGAAGGCCTATTGGTCGTAACGTAGGTTTTGTTTGTGTTCTCGTCTCGGTGCGGTATCTGACCATACCCATTTTTTAAATTTTGATTAAGCTCAACCTTAATCAACTTTTACTAGTTTTTTTTCATGTTTTTTTCCCATTATACACATCCACAGAACCGCTGCAGCCTCGCCTTATTTTAATTATATATTTTATTTGTACCACCATTGCTGCTACTACTCGTTATCTTGTGTCGTCTTACCTTCCATATTCACTATATCATCGCCATGCCTTCCTCCAAATTCATGACCAATTTCTTCCGTTCTTTCATCATTACGGCTTTCAGCCTTCTCCCCCCTGACCTCTCCCGTATTGCTACTGACTTCGCTCTTGTTACTCTCAAGATTACCCGATTTACTTGCCATCTCAATTTCATTCGCAATTGTCTCCGCTACAACGTTCTTCCTCGCGGGTTCACTTCCACGTTTCACCACGCGGCGGGCTCTTTAAGCCAACGTGAGCTCCGCCATCTTGACCATGCAGATAGGAAGTGTGGCTTCCTGCGTATGCGCTGTATCGCATCCAGCTACGATAGACGGCTCCATGATCTTCATTCCTCCCAATCTCATCTCCTGCACTGTTTGCTAGCTCTCTCCACCCAGAACTACTTTTCCTATGCTGTCATCCGCTACATTATTCATACTCTCAATCGTCAGTTATACGACTTCTTGTCTGCTCGCAAGAAGGACAAGCTTACTCGTCTCCGTCCTCCTACCCCTCCTTCCTCCTCGTCCACTGATTCTCGCCATCAAGTGGTCTGTATCCCCTCTGATCTTCCTCTGACTGAGAGTGAAATATCAGTTCTCAGCAAAGGCCTTAACTTTGTCCCCCTCCAGCCCTCCATTGACCAATACTCTGTTCTCAAGGATGTGCATGCCTATCATCGCCGCCTACGTCTTAGACAATGGTACCAAAACAATCCCAACTCTTGCTCTTTTCCTGACCCCGATGACCCTTTCTCCAGCTATTCCCATCGTAAATCTGACTGGACTCCTCCCCCTGGCCGATCCCGTGCCTTAGACCTCTATATTAAAACTACTCTTCGCGATATCAAGGCCTACTGCCCTCGGCGCTTGCGTTATTCGAACATTTCCCATACCGAGGCTTGTGCTCTGGCTAGCCTTAGTCGACGTAGGGATCTCGTGATTAAACCTGCTGATAAGGGGGGAGCAGTGGTGGTTTGGCGCAAGGATTTATATGTTCAGGAGGGCAGTCTTCAACTATCTGATCCTTCTTTCTATAAACCGCGCGCCGATGATGCCACTGTCCGTTTTAACAAGGAGGTCTCTACCACCATCCTTGATATGACCAAACGACATCTCCTCCCGAAGAGCGCTACAAACCTCCGAATCTTTGACAGTTGTCTGGGTAAGCCTTCTTTCTACATGCTGCCTAAAATTCATAAGCCCGACAACCCAGGTCGCCCTATTGTCTCTGCCTGTTCCTGTCCCACCGAACTGGTATCAGACTTCCTGGATAGTGTCTTCCAACCTATGGTGGAAAGTCTTCCCACATTTCTTAAGGACACCAACCACGCCTTAACCACTTTCTCTACCATTGTCCTCTCCCCTGACCACACCTATCGTCTCTTCCTACTTGATGTCTGTTCACTGTACACCTCGATCCCCCACTCTGACGGTTTATTGGCCCTCCGTTTCTTCCTTGACCGAAGGGTTAACCCATCCATCTCCACGTCTGCCATCGTCCGTCTAGCAGAACTCGTTCTTACTCTCAATACCTTTGAATTCAATGGCCAGTTCTTCGACCAGATCAGCGGTGTGGCTATGGGCACCAGAATGGGCCCCAGCTACGCATGCCTGTTCATGGGTCACCTGGAACACTTGATCTGGCTTCAATTCCAGGGCCCCTTTCCTTTGATGTATTATCGATACATCGACGATGGGATTGGTATGACTGACATGTCGGAGAAGGATCTCCTCAACTTTATCGACTTTGTCAACGACTTCCATCCCTCGATCAAGTTCACGTCTGACATTTCCCTCACGTCTGTCCACTTTCTGGACATCACTGTCTCTATCTGCCCTTCAGGCCTCTCCACCACTGTCTACTACAAACCCACTGACGCTCACAACTACCTCCTCTACACTTCCTCCCATCCCCTATCCTGCCGCGATTCGCTTCCTTTCTCCCAACTCCTCCGCCTCCGACGCCTATGTCAGGATGACGACGACTTCCTCCTCAGGGCCCACGAGATGCTTGACTTCTTCCGCAAGCGACTCTACCCTGAGACCACTCTCTCCTCTGCTCTTCAGCGGGTTCTTCTTATCTCCCGCCAAGACTCCCTCACTCCCACCCGCCGTCCTCCCTCTGACCGTGTGAAACTCGTCCTCACCTATCACCCTCACAGCGTCTCTGTCCGGGATATCCTATTCCGCCATCTCCCTATCCTTCACTCTGATCCTGCCACTCGCGAAGTTTTTCCCGATCCTCCCCTTGTCGCCTACAAGCGTGACAGGAACCTGAGGGACTTGCTGGTCAGTAGTCGCCTACACACCAGCCCTCATAGCCTCCCAGGCACCAGGCCGTGCAAAAATTCACGTGGCTGTGTTACCTGCCCTCATGTCATCCTTTCTCGCTCCATTACCTTTCCTAAGGCTGAATTCTTCATCAAAGAGGGGTTCACATGCAAATCTCGTAACCTCATCTATTCCATCATCTGCCGCCAGTGTGGTATGACTTACATTGGGGAAACTGGTATGGAACTACGGGAGCGTTTCCGCCAACACCTCAACGACATCCGCAACCGCACTGGTTCCCCAATTGCCAGCCACTTCAATGGTCCTGAGCACCGGGGTATGGCTGACGTCAGTGTCACTGGTCTAGTTTCGTGCTTCTCTGACGATCGTCATCGATTCGCCCTTGAGAACAGACTTATCTCTAGTATGGGATGTCTCCAACCACATGGTATAAATATCTTCCATACTTTTTCTTAAACCCTCACACTGGCCCCCATCTATTTGTCTTCTTCCCCCCCCCCCCCGCCTCCCCCATTCTTCCATCAGTTCTCTTCCCCCCTCTCTTATATCTATATCACGCCCTCCCGGCTTATATTGCCTTCTCATTGTTCTCCTATCTGGACCACTATTTGGCCACGCTTGGCTTATCAGGCATATTCCGCCACTTTTTGTTTGACCGCTCCTATTTCAGTTTCTATCGAGTACTTGGCACGACAGGTCGCTTAGACAGAAAGCGTCTCCCACCTGAAACAGATGAGTTGACCATTTTTTCTTATATGTTGATTTGTTAGTTCAGTGTTGTTGTCCCTGATGAAGGCCTATTGGTCGTAACGTAGGTTTTGTTTGTGTTCTCGTCTCGGTGCGGTATCTGACCATACCCATTTTTTAAATTTTGATTAAGCTCAACCTTAATCAACTTTTACTAGTTTTTTTTCATGTTTTTTTCCCATTATACACATCCACAGAACCGCTGCAGCCTCGCCTTATTTTAATTATATATTTTATTTGTACCACCATTGCTGCTACTACTCGTTATCTTGTGTCGTCTTACCTTCCATATTCACTATATCATCGCCATGCCTTCCTCCAAATTCATGACCAATTTCTTCCGTTCTTTCATCATTACGGCTTTCAGCCTTCTCCCCCCTGACCTCTCCCGTATTGCTACTGACTTCGCTCTTGTTACTCTCAAGATTACCCGATTTACTTGCCATCTCAATTTCATTCGCAATTGTCTCCGCTACAACGTTCTTCCTCGCGGGTTCACTTCCACGTTTCACCACGCGGCGGGCTCTTTAAGCCAACGTGAGCTCCGCCATCTTGACCATGCAGATAGGAAGTGTGGCTTCCTGCGTATGCGCTGTATCGCATCCAGCTACGATAGACGGCTCCATGATCTTCATTCCTCCCAATCTCATCTCCTGCACTGTTTGCTAGCTCTCTCCACCCAGAACTACTTTTCCTATGCTGTCATCCGCTACATTATTCATACTCTCAATCGTCAGTTATACGACTTCTTGTCTGCTCGCAAGAAGGACAAGCTTACTCGTCTCCGTCCTCCTACCCCTCCTTCCTCCTCGTCCACTGATTCTCGCCATCAAGTGGTCTGTATCCCCTCTGATCTTCCTCTGACTGAGAGTGAAATATCAGTTCTCAGCAAAGGCCTTAACTTTGTCCCCCTCCAGCCCTCCATTGACCAATACTCTGTTCTCAAGGATGTGCATGCCTATCATCGCCGCCTACGTCTTAGACAATGGTACCAAAACAATCCCAACTCTTGCTCTTTTCCTGACCCCGATGACCCTTTCTCCAGCTATTCCCATCGTAAATCTGACTGGACTCCTCCCCCTGGCCGATCCCGTGCCTTAGACCTCTATATTAAAACTACTCTTCGCGATATCAAGGCCTACTGCCCTCGGCGCTTGCGTTATTCGAACATTTCCCATACCGAGGCTTGTGCTCTGGCTAGCCTTAGTCGACGTAGGGATCTCGTGATTAAACCTGCTGATAAGGGGGGAGCAGTGGTGGTTTGGCGCAAGGATTTATATGTTCAGGAGGGCAGTCTTCAACTATCTGATCCTTCTTTCTATAAACCGCGCGCCGATGATGCCACTGTCCGTTTTAACAAGGAGGTCTCTACCACCATCCTTGATATGACCAAACGACATCTCCTCCCGAAGAGCGCTACAAACCTCCGAATCTTTGACAGTTGTCTGGGTAAGCCTTCTTTCTACATGCTGCCTAAAATTCATAAGCCCGACAACCCAGGTCGCCCTATTGTCTCTGCCTGTTCCTGTCCCACCGAACTGGTATCAGACTTCCTGGATAGTGTCTTCCAACCTATGGTGGAAAGTCTTCCCACATTTCTTAAGGACACCAACCACGCCTTAACCACTTTCTCTACCATTGTCCTCTCCCCTGACCACACCTATCGTCTCTTCCTACTTGATGTCTGTTCACTGTACACCTCGATCCCCCACTCTGACGGTTTATTGGCCCTCCGTTTCTTCCTTGACCGAAGGGTTAACCCATCCATCTCCACGTCTGCCATCGTCCGTCTAGCAGAACTCGTTCTTACTCTCAATACCTTTGAATTCAATGGCCAGTTCTTCGACCAGATCAGCGGTGTGGCTATGGGCACCAGAATGGGCCCCAGCTACGCATGCCTGTTCATGGGTCACCTGGAACACTTGATCTGGCTTCAATTCCAGGGCCCCTTTCCTTTGATGTATTATCGATACATCGACGATGGGATTGGTATGACTGACATGTCGGAGAAGGATCTCCTCAACTTTATCGACTTTGTCAACGACTTCCATCCCTCGATCAAGTTCACGTCTGACATTTCCCTCACGTCTGTCCACTTTCTGGACATCACTGTCTCTATCTGCCCTTCAGGCCTCTCCACCACTGTCTACTACAAACCCACTGACGCTCACAACTACCTCCTCTACACTTCCTCCCATCCCCTATCCTGCCGCGATTCGCTTCCTTTCTCCCAACTCCTCCGCCTCCGACGCCTATGTCAGGATGACGACGACTTCCTCCTCAGGGCCCACGAGATGCTTGACTTCTTTCGCAAGCGACTCTACCCTGAGACCACTCTCTCCTCTGCTCTTCAGCGGGTTCTTCTTATCTCCCGCCAAGACTCCCTCACTCCCACCCGCCGTCCTCCCTCTGACCGTGTGAAACTCGTCCTCACCTATCACCCTCACAGCGTCTCTGTCCGGGATATCCTATTCCGCCATCTCCCTATCCTTCACTCTGATCCTGCCACTCGCGAAGTTTTTCCCGATCCTCCCCTTGTCGCCTACAAGCGTGACAGGAACCTGAGGGACTTGCTGGTCAGTAGTCGCCTACACACCAGCCCTCATAGCCTCCCAGGCACCAGGCCGTGCAAAAATTCACGTGGCTGTGTTACCTGCCCTCATGTCATCCTTTCTCGCTCCATTACCTTTCCTAAGGCTGAATTCTTCATCAAAGAGGGGTTCACATGCAAATCTCGTAACCTCATCTATTCCATCATCTGCCGCCAGTGTGGTATGACTTACATTGGGGAAACTGGTATGGAACTACGGGAGCGTTTCCGCCAACACCTCAACGACATCCGCAACCGCACTGGTTCCCCAATTGCCAGCCACTTCAATGGTCCTGAGCACCGGGGTATGGCTGACGTCAGTGTCACTGGTCTAGTTTCGTGCTTCTCTGACGATCGTCATCGATTCGCCCTTGAGAACAGACTTATCTCTAGTATGGGATGTCTCCAACCACATGGTATAAATATCTTCCATACTTTTTCTTAAACCCTCACACTGGCCCCCATCTATTTGTCTTCTTCCCCCCCCCCCCCCCCCGCCTCCCCCATTCTTCCATCAGTTCTCTTCCCCCCTCTCTTATATCTATATCACGCCCTCCCGGCTTATATTGCCTTCTCATTGTTCTCCTATCTGGACCACTATTTGGCCACGCTTGGCTTATCAGGCATATTCCGCCACTTTTTGTTTGACCGCTCCTATTTCAGTTTCTATCGAGTACTTGGCACGACAGGTCGCTTAGACAGAAAGCGTCTCCCACCTGAAACAGATGAGTTGACCATTTTTTCTTATATGTTGATTTGTTAGTTCAGTGTTGTTGTCCCTGATGAAGGCCTATTGGTCGTAACGTAGGTTTTGTTTGTGTTCTCGTCTCGGTGCGGTATCTGACCATACCCATTTTTTAAATTTTGATTAAGCTCAACCTTAATCAACTTTTACTAGTTTTTTTTCATGTTTTTTTCCCATTATACACATCCACAGAACCGCTGCAGCCTCGCCTTATTTTAATTATATATTTTATTTGTACCACCATTGCTGCTACTACTCGTTATCTTGTGTCGTCTTACCTTCCATATTCACTATATCATCGCCATGCCTTCCTCCAAATTCATGACCAATTTCTTCCGTTCTTTCATCATTACGGCTTTCAGCCTTCTCCCCCCTGACCTCTCCCGTATTGCTACTGACTTCGCTCTTGTTACTCTCAAGATTACCCGATTTACTTGCCATCTCAATTTCATTCGCAATTGTCTCCGCTACAACGTTCTTCCTCGCGGGTTCACTTCCACGTTTCACCACGCGGCGGGCTCTTTAAGCCAACGTGAGCTCCGCCATCTTGACCATGCAGATAGGAAGTGTGGCTTCCTGCGTATGCGCTGTATCGCATCCAGCTACGATAGACGGCTCCATGATCTTCATTCCTCCCAATCTCATCTCCTGCACTGTTTGCTAGCTCTCTCCACCCAGAACTACTTTTCCTATGCTGTCATCCGCTACATTATTCATACTCTCAATCGTCAGTTATACGACTTCTTGTCTGCTCGCAAGAAGGACAAGCTTACTCGTCTCCGTCCTCCTACCCCTCCTTCCTCCTCGTCCACTGATTCTCGCCATCAAGTGGTCTGTATCCCCTCTGATCTTCCTCTGACTGAGAGTGAAATATCAGTTCTCAGCAAAGGCCTTAACTTTGTCCCCCTCCAGCCCTCCATTGACCAATACTCTGTTCTCAAGGATGTGCATGCCTATCATCGCCGCCTACGTCTTAGACAATGGTACCAAAACAATCCCAACTCTTGCTCTTTTCCTGACCCCGATGACCCTTTCTCCAGCTATTCCCATCGTAAATCTGACTGGACTCCTCCCCCTGGCCGATCCCGTGCCTTAGACCTCTATATTAAAACTACTCTTCGCGATATCAAGGCCTACTGCCCTCGGCGCTTGCGTTATTCGAACATTTCCCATACCGAGGCTTGTGCTCTGGCTAGCCTTAGTCGACGTAGGGATCTCGTGATTAAACCTGCTGATAAGGGGGGAGCAGTGGTGGTTTGGCGCAAGGATTTATATGTTCAGGAGGGCAGTCTTCAACTATCTGATCCTTCTTTCTATAAACCGCGCGCCGATGATGCCACTGTCCGTTTTAACAAGGAGGTCTCTACCACCATCCTTGATATGACCAAACGACATCTCCTCCCGAAGAGCGCTACAAACCTCCGAATCTTTGACAGTTGTCTGGGTAAGCCTTCTTTCTACATGCTGCCTAAAATTCATAAGCCCGACAACCCAGGTCGCCCTATTGTCTCTGCCTGTTCCTGTCCCACCGAACTGGTATCAGACTTCCTGGATAGTGTCTTCCAACCTATGGTGGAAAGTCTTCCCACATTTCTTAAGGACACCAACCACGCCTTAACCACTTTCTCTACCATTGTCCTCTCCCCTGACCACACCTATCGTCTCTTCCTACTTGATGTCTGTTCACTGTACACCTCGATCCCCCACTCTGACGGTTTATTGGCCCTCCGTTTCTTCCTTGACCGAAGGGTTAACCCATCCATCTCCACGTCTGCCATCGTCCGTCTAGCAGAACTCGTTCTTACTCTCAATACCTTTGAATTCAATGGCCAGTTCTTCGACCAGATCAGCGGTGTGGCTATGGGCACCAGAATGGGCCCCAGCTACGCATGCCTGTTCATGGGTCACCTGGAACACTTGATCTGGCTTCAATTCCAGGGCCCCTTTCCTTTGATGTATTATCGATACATCGACGATGGGATTGGTATGACTGACATGTCGGAGAAGGATCTCCTCAACTTTATCGACTTTGTCAACGACTTCCATCCCTCGATCAAGTTCACGTCTGACATTTCCCTCACGTCTGTCCACTTTCTGGACATCACTGTCTCTATCTGCCCTTCAGGCCTCTCCACCACTGTCTACTACAAACCCACTGACGCTCACAACTACCTCCTCTACACTTCCTCCCATCCCCTATCCTGCCGCGATTCGCTTCCTTTCTCCCAACTCCTCCGCCTCCGACGCCTATGTCAGGATGACGACGACTTCCTCCTCAGGGCCCACGAGATGCTTGACTTCTTCCGCAAGCGACTCTACCCTGAGACCACTCTCTCCTCTGCTCTTCAGCGGGTTCTTCTTATCTCCCGCCAAGACTCCCTCACTCCCACCCGCCGTCCTCCCTCTGACCGTGTGAAACTCGTCCTCACCTATCACCCTCACAGCGTCTCTGTCCGGGATATCCTATTCCGCCATCTCCCTATCCTTCACTCTGATCCTGCCACTCGCGAAGTTTTTCCCGATCCTCCCCTTGTCGCCTACAAGCGTGACAGGAACCTGAGGGACTTGCTGGTCAGTAGTCGCCTACACACCAGCCCTCATAGCCTCCCAGGCACCAGGCCGTGCAAAAATTCACGTGGCTGTGTTACCTGCCCTCATGTCATCCTTTCTCGCTCCATTACCTTTCCTAAGGCTGAATTCTTCATCAAAGAGGGGTTCACATGCAAATCTCGTAACCTCATCTATTCCATCATCTGCCGCCAGTGTGGTATGACTTACATTGGGGAAACTGGTATGGAACTACGGGAGCGTTTCCGCCAACACCTCAACGACATCCGCAACCGCACTGGTTCCCCAATTGCCAGCCACTTCAATGGTCCTGAGCACCGGGGTATGGCTGACGTCAGTGTCACTGGTCTAGTTTCGTGCTTCTCTGACGATCGTCATCGATTCGCCCTTGAGAACAGACTTATCTCTAGTATGGGATGTCTCCAACCACATGGTATAAATATCTTCCATACTTTTTCTTAAACCCTCACACTGGCCCCCATCTATTTGTCTTCTTCCCCCCCCCCCCCCGCCTCCCCCATTCTTCCATCAGTTCTCTTCCCCCCTCTCTTATATCTATATCACGCCCTCCCGGCTTATATTGCCTTCTCATTGTTCTCCTATCTGGACCACTATTTGGCCACGCTTGGCTTATCAGGCATATTCCGCCACTTTTTGTTTGACCGCTCCTATTTCAGTTTCTATCGAGTACTTGGCACGACAGGTCGCTTAGACAGAAAGCGTCTCCCACCTGAAACAGATGAGTTGACCATTTTTTCTTATATGTTGATTTGTTAGTTCAGTGTTGTTGTCCCTGATGAAGGCCTATTGGTCGTAACGTAGGTTTTGTTTGTGTTCTCGTCTCGGTGCGGTATCTGACCATACCCATTTTTTAAATTTTGATTAAGCTCAACCTTAATCAACTTTTACTAGTTTTTTTTCATGTTTTTTTCCCATTATACACATCCACAGAACCGCTGCAGCCTCGCCTTATTTTAATTATATATTTTATTTGTACCACCATTGCTGCTACTACTCGTTATCTTGTGTCGTCTTACCTTCCATATTCACTATATCATCGCCATGCCTTCCTCCAAATTCATGACCAATTTCTTCCGTTCTTTCATCATTACGGCTTTCAGCCTTCTCCCCCCTGACCTCTCCCGTATTGCTACTGACTTCGCTCTTGTTACTCTCAAGATTACCCGATTTACTTGCCATCTCAATTTCATTCGCAATTGTCTCCGCTACAACGTTCTTCCTCGCGGGTTCACTTCCACGTTTCACCACGCGGCGGGCTCTTTAAGCCAACGTGAGCTCCGCCATCTTGACCATGCAGATAGGAAGTGTGGCTTCCTGCGTATGCGCTGTATCGCATCCAGCTACGATAGACGGCTCCATGATCTTCATTCCTCCCAATCTCATCTCCTGCACTGTTTGCTAGCTCTCTCCACCCAGAACTACTTTTCCTATGCTGTCATCCGCTACATTATTCATACTCTCAATCGTCAGTTATACGACTTCTTGTCTGCTCGCAAGAAGGACAAGCTTACTCGTCTCCGTCCTCCTACCCCTCCTTCCTCCTCGTCCACTGATTCTCGCCATCAAGTGGTCTGTATCCCCTCTGATCTTCCTCTGACTGAGAGTGAAATATCAGTTCTCAGCAAAGGCCTTAACTTTGTCCCCCTCCAGCCCTCCATTGACCAATACTCTGTTCTCAAGGATGTGCATGCCTATCATCGCCGCCTACGTCTTAGACAATGGTACCAAAACAATCCCAACTCTTGCTCTTTTCCTGACCCCGATGACCCTTTCTCCAGCTATTCCCATCGTAAATCTGACTGGACTCCTCCCCCTGGCCGATCCCGTGCCTTAGACCTCTATATTAAAACTACTCTTCGCGATATCAAGGCCTACTGCCCTCGGCGCTTGCGTTATTCGAACATTTCCCATACCGAGGCTTGTGCTCTGGCTAGCCTTAGTCGACGTAGGGATCTCGTGATTAAACCTGCTGATAAGGGGGGAGCAGTGGTGGTTTGGCGCAAGGATTTATATGTTCAGGAGGGCAGTCTTCAACTATCTGATCCTTCTTTCTATAAACCGCGCGCCGATGATGCCACTGTCCGTTTTAACAAGGAGGTCTCTACCACCATCCTTGATATGACCAAACGACATCTCCTCCCGAAGAGCGCTACAAACCTCCGAATCTTTGACAGTTGTCTGGGTAAGCCTTCTTTCTACATGCTGCCTAAAATTCATAAGCCCGACAACCCAGGTCGCCCTATTGTCTCTGCCTGTTCCTGTCCCACCGAACTGGTATCAGACTTCCTGGATAGTTTCTTCCAACCTATGGTGGAAAGTCTTCCCACATTTCTTAAGGACACCAACCACGCCTTAACCACTTTCTCTACCATTGTCCTCTCCCCTGACCACACCTATCGTCTCTTCCTACTTGATGTCTGTTCACTGTACACCTCGATCCCCCACTCTGACGGTTTATTGGCCCTCCGTTTCTTCCTTGACCGAAGGGTTAACCCATCCATCTCCACGTCTGCCATCGTCCGTCTAGCAGAACTCGTTCTTACTCTCAATACCTTTGAATTCAATGGCCAGTTCTTCGACCAGATCAGCGGTGTGGCTATGGGCACCAGAATGGGCCCCAGCTACGCATGCCTGTTCATGGGTCACCTGGAACACTTGATCTGGCTTCAATTCCAGGGCCCCTTTCCTTTGATGTATTATCGATACATCGACGATGGGATTGGTATGACTGACATGTCGGAGAAGGATCTCCTCAACTTTATCGACTTTGTCAACGACTTCCATCCCTCGATCAAGTTCACGTCTGACATTTCCCTCACGTCTGTCCACTTTCTGGACATCACTGTCTCTATCTGCCCTTCAGGCCTCTCCACCACTGTCTACTACAAACCCACTGACGCTCACAACTACCTCCTCTACACTTCCTCCCATCCCCTATCCTGCCGCGATTCGCTTCCTTTCTCCCAACTCCTCCGCCTCCGACGCCTATGTCAGGATGACGACGACTTCCTCCTCAGGGCCCACGAGATGCTTGACTTCTTCCGCAAGCGACTCTACCCTGAGACCACTCTCTCCTCTGCTCTTCAGCGGGTTCTTCTTATCTCCCGCCAAGACTCCCTCACTCCCACCCGCCGTCCTCCCTCTGACCGTGTGAAACTCGTCCTCACCTATCACCCTCACAGCGTCTCTGTCCGGGATATCCTATTCCGCCATCTCCCTATCCTTCACTCTGATCCTGCCACTCGCGAAGTTTTTCCCGATCCTCCCCTTGTCGCCTACAAGCGTGACAGGAACCTGAGGGACTTGCTGGTCAGTAGTCGCCTACACACCAGCCCTCATAGCCTCCCAGGCACCAGGCCGTGCAAAAATTCACGTGGCTGTGTTACCTGCCCTCATGTCATCCTTTCTCGCTCCATTACCTTTCCTAAGGCTGAATTCTTCATCAAAGAGGGGTTCACATGCAAATCTCGTAACCTCATCTATTCCATCATCTGCCGCCAGTGTGGTATGACTTACATTGGGGAAACTGGTATGGAACTACGGGAGCGTTTCCGCCAACACCTCAACGACATCCGCAACCGCACTGGTTCCCCAATTGCCAGCCACTTCAATGGTCCTGAGCACCGGGGTATGGCTGACGTCAGTGTCACTGGTCTAGTTTCGTGCTTCTCTGACGATCGTCATCGATTCGCCCTTGAGAACAGACTTATCTCTAGTATGGGATGTCTCCAACCACATGGTATAAATATCTTCCATACTTTTTCTTAAACCCTCACACTGGCCCCCATCTATTTGTCTTCTTCCCCCCCCCCCCCCGCCTCCCCCATTCTTCCATCAGTTCTCTTCCCCCCTCTCTTATATCTATATCACGCCCTCCCGGCTTATATTGCCTTCTCATTGTTCTCCTATCTGGACCACTATTTGGCCACGCTTGGCTTATCAGGCATATTCCGCCACTTTTTGTTTGACCGCTCCTATTTCAGTTTCTATCGAGTACTTGGCACGACAGGTCGCTTAGACAGAAAGCGTCTCCCACCTGAAACAGATGAGTTGACCATTTTTTCTTATATGTTGATTTGTTAGTTCAGTGTTGTTGTCCCTGATGAAGGCCTATTGGTCGTAACGTAGGTTTTGTTTGTGTTCTCGTCTCGGTGCGGTATCTGACCATACCCATTTTTTAAATTTTGATTAAGCTCAACCTTAATCAACTTTTACTAGTTTTTTTTCATGTTTTTTTCCCATTATACACATCCACAGAACCGCTGCAGCCTCGCCTTATTTTAATTATATATTTTATTTGTACCACCATTGCTGCTACTACTCGTTATCTTGTGTCGTCTTACCTTCCATATTCACTATATCATCGCCATGCCTTCCTCCAAATTCATGACCAATTTCTTCCGTTCTTTCATCATTACGGCTTTCAGCCTTCTCCCCCCTGACCTCTCCCGTATTGCTACTGACTTCGCTCTTGTTACTCTCAAGATTACCCGATTTACTTGCCATCTCAATTTCATTCGCAATTGTCTCCGCTACAACGTTCTTCCTCGCGGGTTCACTTCCACGTTTCACCACGCGGCGGGCTCTTTAAGCCAACGTGAGCTCCGCCATCTTGACCATGCAGATAGGAAGTGTGGCTTCCTGCGTATGCGCTGTATCGCATCCAGCTACGATAGACGGCTCCATGATCTTCATTCCTCCCAATCTCATCTCCTGCACTGTTTGCTAGCTCTCTCCACCCAGAACTACTTTTCCTATGCTGTCATCCGCTACATTATTCATACTCTCAATCGTCAGTTATACGACTTCTTGTCTGCTCGCAAGAAGGACAAGCTTACTCGTCTCCGTCCTCCTACCCCTCCTTCCTCCTCGTCCACTGATTCTCGCCATCAAGTGGTCTGTATCCCCTCTGATCTTCCTCTGACTGAGAGTGAAATATCAGTTCTCAGCAAAGGCCTTAACTTTGTCCCCCTCCAGCCCTCCATTGACCAATACTCTGTTCTCAAGGATGTGCATGCCTATCATCGCCGCCTACGTCTTAGACAATGGTACCAAAACAATCCCAACTCTTGCTCTTTTCCTGACCCCGATGACCCTTTCTCCAGCTATTCCCATCGTAAATCTGACTGGACTCCTCCCCCTGGCCGATCCCGTGCCTTAGACCTCTATATTAAAACTACTCTTCGCGATATCAAGGCCTACTGCCCTCGGCGCTTGCGTTATTCGAACATTTCCCATACCGAGGCTTGTGCTCTGGCTAGCCTTAGTCGACGTAGGGATCTCGTGATTAAACCTGCTGATAAGGGGGGAGCAGTGGTGGTTTGGCGCAAGGATTTATATGTTCAGGAGGGCAGTCTTCAACTATCTGATCCTTCTTTCTATAAACCGCGCGCCGATGATGCCACTGTCCGTTTTAACAAGGAGGTCTCTACCACCATCCTTGATATGACCAAACGACATCTCCTCCCGAAGAGCGCTACAAACCTCCGAATCTTTGACAGTTGTCTGGGTAAGCCTTCTTTCTACATGCTGCCTAAAATTCATAAGCCCGACAACCCAGGTCGCCCTATTGTCTCTGCCTGTTCCTGTCCCACCGAACTGGTATCAGACTTCCTGGATAGTGTCTTCCAACCTATGGTGGAAAGTCTTCCCACATTTCTTAAGGACACCAACCACGCCTTAACCACTTTCTCTACCATTGTCCTCTCCCCTGACCACACCTATCGTCTCTTCCTACTTGATGTCTGTTCACTGTACACCTCGATCCCCCACTCTGACGGTTTATTGGCCCTCCGTTTCTTCCTTGACCGAAGGGTTAACCCATCCATCTCCACGTCTGCCATCGTCCGTCTAGCAGAACTCGTTCTTACTCTCAATACCTTTGAATTCAATGGCCAGTTCTTCGACCAGATCAGCGGTGTGGCTATGGGCACCAGAATGGGCCCCAGCTACGCATGCCTGTTCATGGGTCACCTGGAACACTTGATCTGGCTTCAATTCCAGGGCCCCTTTCCTTTGATGTATTATCGATACATCGACGATGGGATTGGTATGACTGACATGTCGGAGAAGGATCTCCTCAACTTTATCGACTTTGTCAACGACTTCCATCCCTCGATCAAGTTCACGTCTGACATTTCCCTCACGTCTGTCCACTTTCTGGACATCACTGTCTCTATCTGCCCTTCAGGCCTCTCCACCACTGTCTACTACAAACCCACTGACGCTCACAACTACCTCCTCTACACTTCCTCCCATCCCCTATCCTGCCGCGATTCGCTTCCTTTCTCCCAACTCCTCCGCCTCCGACGCCTATGTCAGGATGACGACGACTTCCTCCTCAGGGCCCACGAGATGCTTGACTTCTTCCGCAAGCGACTCTACCCTGAGACCACTCTCTCCTCTGCTCTTCAGCGGGTTCTTCTTATCTCCCGCCAAGACTCCCTCACTCCCACCCGCCGTCCTCCCTCTGACCGTGTGAAACTCGTCCTCACCTATCACCCTCACAGCGTCTCTGTCCGGGATATCCTATTCCGCCATCTCCCTATCCTTCACTCTGATCCTGCCACTCGCGAAGTTTTTCCCGATCCTCCCCTTGTCGCCTACAAGCGTGACAGGAACCTGAGGGACTTGCTGGTCAGTAGTCGCCTACACACCAGCCCTCATAGCCTCCCAGGCACCAGGCCGTGCAAAAATTCACGTGGCTGTGTTACCTGCCCTCATGTCATCCTTTCTCGCTCCATTACCTTTCCTAAGGCTGAATTCTTCATCAAAGAGGGGTTCACATGCAAATCTCGTAACCTCATCTATTCCATCATCTGCCGCCAGTGTGGTATGACTTACATTGGGGAAACTGGTATGGAACTACGGGAGCGTTTCCGCCAACACCTCAACGACATCCGCAACCGCACTGGTTCCCCAATTGCCAGCCACTTCAATGGTCCTGAGCACCGGGGTATGGCTGACGTCAGTGTCACTGGTCTAGTTTCGTGCTTCTCTGACGATCGTCATCGATTCGCCCTTGAGAACAGACTTATCTCTAGTATGGGATGTCTCCAACCACATGGTATAAATATCTTCCATACTTTTTCTTAAACCCTCACACTGGCCCCCATCTATTTGTCTTCTTCCCCCCCCCCCCCCCGCCTCCCCCATTCTTCCATCAGTTCTCTTCCCCCCTCTCTTATATCTATATCACGCCCTCCCGGCTTATATTGCCTTCTCATTGTTCTCCTATCTGGACCACTATTTGGCCACGCTTGGCTTATCAGGCATATTCCGCCACTTTTTGTTTGACCGCTCCTATTTCAGTTTCTATCGAGTACTTGGCACGACAGGTCGCTTAGACAGAAAGCGTCTCCCACCTGAAACAGATGAGTTGACCATTTTTTCTTATATGTTGATTTGTTAGTTCAGTGTTGTTGTCCCTGATGAAGGCCTATTGGTCGTAACGTAGGTTTTGTTTGTGTTCTCGTCTCGGTGCGGTATCTGACCATACCCATTTTTTAAATTTTGATTAAGCTCAACCTTAATCAACTTTTACTAGTTTTTTTTCATGTTTTTTTCCCATTATACACATCCACAGAACCGCTGCAGCCTCGCCTTATTTTAATTATATATTTTATTTGTACCACCATTGCTGCTACTACTCGTTATCTTGTGTCGTCTTACCTTCCATATTCACTATATCATCGCCATGCCTTCCTCCAAATTCATGACCAATTTCTTCCGTTCTTTCATCATTACGGCTTTCAGCCTTCTCCCCCCTGACCTCTCCCGTATTGCTACTGACTTCGCTCTTGTTACTCTCAAGATTACCCGATTTACTTGCCATCTCAATTTCATTCGCAATTGTCTCCGCTACAACGTTCTTCCTCGCGGGTTCACTTCCACGTTTCACCACGCGGCGGGCTCTTTAAGCCAACGTGAGCTCCGCCATCTTGACCATGCAGATAGGAAGTGTGGCTTCCTGCGTATGCGCTGTATCGCATCCAGCTACGATAGACGGCTCCATGATCTTCATTCCTCCCAATCTCATCTCCTGCACTGTTTGCTAGCTCTCTCCACCCAGAACTACTTTTCCTATGCTGTCATCCGCTACATTATTCATACTCTCAATCGTCAGTTATACGACTTCTTGTCTGCTCGCAAGAAGGACAAGCTTACTCGTCTCCGTCCTCCTACCCCTCCTTCCTCCTCGTCCACTGATTCTCGCCATCAAGTGGTCTGTATCCCCTCTGATCTTCCTCTGACTGAGAGTGAAATATCAGTTCTCAGCAAAGGCCTTAACTTTGTCCCCCTCCAGCCCTCCATTGACCAATACTCTGTTCTCAAGGATGTGCATGCCTATCATCGCCGCCTACGTCTTAGACAATGGTACCAAAACAATCCCAACTCTTGCTCTTTTCCTGACCCCGATGACCCTTTCTCCAGCTATTCCCATCGTAAATCTGACTGGACTCCTCCCCCTGGCCGATCCCGTGCCTTAGACCTCTATATTAAAACTACTCTTCGCGATATCAAGGCCTACTGCCCTCGGCGCTTGCGTTATTCGAACATTTCCCATACCGAGGCTTGTGCTCTGGCTAGCCTTAGTCGACGTAGGGATCTCGTGATTAAACCTGCTGATAAGGGGGGAGCAGTGGTGGTTTGGCGCAAGGATTTATATGTTCAGGAGGGCAGTCTTCAACTATCTGATCCTTCTTTCTATAAACCGCGCGCCGATGATGCCACTGTCCGTTTTAACAAGGAGGTCTCTACCACCATCCTTGATATGACCAAACGACATCTCCTCCCGAAGAGCGCTACAAACCTCCGAATCTTTGACAGTTGTCTGGGTAAGCCTTCTTTCTACATGCTGCCTAAAATTCATAAGCCCGACAACCCAGGTCGCCCTATTGTCTCTGCCTGTTCCTGTCCCACCGAACTGGTATCAGACTTCCTGGATAGTGTCTTCCAACCTATGGTGGAAAGTCTTCCCACATTTCTTAAGGACACCAACCACGCCTTAACCACTTTCTCTACCATTGTCCTCTCCCCTGACCACACCTATCGTCTCTTCCTACTTGATGTCTGTTCACTGTACACCTCGATCCCCCACTCTGACGGTTTATTGGCCCTCCGTTTCTTCCTTGACCGAAGGGTTAACCCATCCATCTCCACGTCTGCCATCGTCCGTCTAGCAGAACTCGTTCTTACTCTCAATACCTTTGAATTCAATGGCCAGTTCTTCGACCAGATCAGCGGTGTGGCTATGGGCACCAGAATGGGCCCCAGCTACGCATGCCTGTTCATGGGTCACCTGGAACACTTGATCTGGCTTCAATTCCAGGGCCCCTTTCCTTTGATGTATTATCGATACATCGACGATGGGATTGGTATGACTGACATGTCGGAGAAGGATCTCCTCAACTTTATCGACTTTGTCAACGACTTCCATCCCTCGATCAAGTTCACGTCTGACATTTCCCTCACGTCTGTCCACTTTCTGGACATCACTGTCTCTATCTGCCCTTCAGGCCTCTCCACCACTGTCTACTACAAACCCACTGACGCTCACAACTACCTCCTCTACACTTCCTCCCATCCCCTATCCTGCCGCGATTCGCTTCCTTTCTCCCAACTCCTCCGCCTCCGACGCCTATGTCAGGATGACGACGACTTCCTCCTCAGGGCCCACGAGATGCTTGACTTCTTCCGCAAGCGACTCTACCCTGAGACCACTCTCTCCTCTGCTCTTCAGCGGGTTCTTCTTATCTCCCGCCAAGACTCCCTCACTCCCACCCGCCGTCCTCCCTCTGACCGTGTGAAACTCGTCCTCACCTATCACCCTCACAGCGTCTCTGTCCGGGATATCCTATTCCGCCATCTCCCTATCCTTCACTCTGATCCTGCCACTCGCGAAGTTTTTCCCGATCCTCCCCTTGTCGCCTACAAGCGTGACAGGAACCTGAGGGACTTGCTGGTCAGTAGTCGCCTACACACCAGCCCTCATAGCCTCCCAGGCACCAGGCCGTGCAAAAATTCACGTGGCTGTGTTACCTGCCCTCATGTCATCCTTTCTCGCTCCATTACCTTTCCTAAGGCTGAATTCTTCATCAAAGAGGGGTTCACATGCAAATCTCGTAACCTCATCTATTCCATCATCTGCCGCCAGTGTGGTATGACTTACATTGGGGAAACTGGTATGGAACTACGGGAGCGTTTCCGCCAACACCTCAACGACATCCGCAACCGCACTGGTTCCCCAATTGCCAGCCACTTCAATGGTCCTGAGCACCGGGGTATGGCTGACGTCAGTGTCACTGGTCTAGTTTCGTGCTTCTCTGACGATCGTCATCGATTCGCCCTTGAGAACAGACTTATCTCTAGTATGGGATGTCTCCAACCACATGGTATAAATATCTTCCATACTTTTTCTTAAACCCTCACACTGGCCCCCATCTATTTGTCTTCTTCCCCCCCCCCCCCCGCCTCCCCCATTCTTCCATCAGTTCTCTTCCCCCCTCTCTTATATCTATATCACGCCCTCCCGGCTTATATTGCCTTCTCATTGTTCTCCTATCTGGACCACTATTTGGCCACGCTTGGCTTATCAGGCATATTCCGCCACTTTTTGTTTGACCGCTCCTATTTCAGTTTCTATCGAGTACTTGGCACGACAGGTCGCTTAGACAGAAAGCGTCTCCCACCTGAAACAGATGAGTTGACCATTTTTTCTTATATGTTGATTTGTTAGTTCAGTGTTGTTGTCCCTGATGAAGGCCTATTGGTCGTAACGTAGGTTTTGTTTGTGTTCTCGTCTCGGTGCGGTATCTGACCATACCCATTTTTTAAATTTTGATTAAGCTCAACCTTAATCAACTTTTACTAGTTTTTTTTCATGTTTTTTTCCCATTATACACATCCACAGAACCGCTGCAGCCTCGCCTTATTTTAATTATATATTTTATTTGTACCACCATTGCTGCTACTACTCGTTATCTTGTGTCGTCTTACCTTCCATATTCACTATATCATCGCCATGCCTTCCTCCAAATTCATGACCAATTTCTTCCGTTCTTTCATCATTACGGCTTTCAGCCTTCTCCCCCCTGACCTCTCCCGTATTGCTACTGACTTCGCTCTTGTTACTCTCAAGATTACCCGATTTACTTGCCATCTCAATTTCATTCGCAATTGTCTCCGCTACAACGTTCTTCCTCGCGGGTTCACTTCCACGTTTCACCACGCGGCGGGCTCTTTAAGCCAACGTGAGCTCCGCCATCTTGACCATGCAGATAGGAAGTGTGGCTTCCTGCGTATGCGCTGTATCGCATCCAGCTACGATAGACGGCTCCATGATCTTCATTCCTCCCAATCTCATCTCCTGCACTGTTTGCTAGCTCTCTCCACCCAGAACTACTTTTCCTATGCTGTCATCCGCTACATTATTCATACTCTCAATCGTCAGTTATACGACTTCTTGTCTGCTCGCAAGAAGGACAAGCTTACTCGTCTCCGTCCTCCTACCCCTCCTTCCTCCTCGTCCACTGATTCTCGCCATCAAGTGGTCTGTATCCCCTCTGATCTTCCTCTGACTGAGAGTGAAATATCAGTTCTCAGCAAAGGCCTTAACTTTGTCCCCCTCCAGCCCTCCATTGACCAATACTCTGTTCTCAAGGATGTGCATGCCTATCATCGCCGCCTACGTCTTAGACAATGGTACCAAAACAATCCCAACTCTTGCTCTTTTCCTGACCCCGATGACCCTTTCTCCAGCTATTCCCATCGTAAATCTGACTGGACTCCTCCCCCTGGCCGATCCCGTGCCTTAGACCTCTATATTAAAACTACTCTTCGCGATATCAAGGCCTACTGCCCTCGGCGCTTGCGTTATTCGAACATTTCCCATACCGAGGCTTGTGCTCTGGCTAGCCTTAGTCGACGTAGGGATCTCGTGATTAAACCTGCTGATAAGGGGGGAGCAGTGGTGGTTTGGCGCAAGGATTTATATGTTCAGGAGGGCAGTCTTCAACTATCTGATCCTTCTTTCTATAAACCGCGCGCCGATGATGCCACTGTCCGTTTTAACAAGGAGGTCTCTACCACCATCCTTGATATGACCAAACGACATCTCCTCCCGAAGAGCGCTACAAACCTCCGAATCTTTGACAGTTGTCTGGGTAAGCCTTCTTTCTACATGCTGCCTAAAATTCATAAGCCCGACAACCCAGGTCGCCCTATTGTCTCTGCCTGTTCCTGTCCCACCGAACTGGTATCAGACTTCCTGGATAGTTTCTTCCAACCTATGGTGGAAAGTCTTCCCACATTTCTTAAGGACACCAACCACGCCTTAACCACTTTCTCTACCATTGTCCTCTCCCCTGACCACACCTATCGTCTCTTCC
This sequence comes from Ariolimax columbianus, assembly GCA_036924085.1. Lineage (NCBI taxonomy): Eukaryota > Metazoa > Mollusca > Gastropoda > Stylommatophora > Arionidae > Ariolimax > Ariolimax columbianus. The sequence continues at coordinate 31,126,592 of JAVGWX010000009.1, forward strand.
TACTTGATGTCTGTTCACTGTACACCTCGATCCCCCACTCTGACGGTTTATTGGCCCTCCGTTTCTTCCTTGACCGAAGGGTTAACCCATCCATCTCCACGTCTGCCATCGTCCGTCTAGCAGAACTCGTTCTTACTCTCAATACCTTTGAATTCAATGGCCAGTTCTTCGACCAGATCAGCGGTGTGGCTATGGGCACCAGAATGGGCCCCAGCTACGCATGCCTGTTCATGGGTCACCTGGAACACTTGATCTGGCTTCAATTCCAGGGCCCCTTTCCTTTGATGTATTATCGATACATCGACGATGGGATTGGTATGACTGACATGTCGGAGAAGGATCTCCTCAACTTTATCGACTTTGTCAACGACTTCCATCCCTCGATCAAGTTCACGTCTGACATTTCCCTCACGTCTGTCCACTTTCTGGACATCACTGTCTCTATCTGCCCTTCAGGCCTCTCCACCACTGTCTACTACAAACCCACTGACGCTCACAACTACCTCCTCTACACTTCCTCCCATCCCCTATCCTGCCGCGATTCGCTTCCTTTCTCCCAACTCCTCCGCCTCCGACGCCTATGTCAGGATGACGACGACTTCCTCCTCAGGGCCCACGAGATGCTTGACTTCTTCCGCAAGCGACTCTACCCTGAGACCACTCTCTCCTCTGCTCTTCAGCGGGTTCTTCTTATCTCCCGCCAAGACTCCCTCACTCCCACCCGCCGTCCTCCCTCTGACCGTGTGAAACTCGTCCTCACCTATCACCCTCACAGCGTCTCTGTCCGGGATATCCTATTCCGCCATCTCCCTATCCTTCACTCTGATCCTGCCACTCGCGAAGTTTTTCCCGATCCTCCCCTTGTCGCCTACAAGCGTGACAGGAACCTGAGGGACTTGCTGGTCAGTAGTCGCCTACACACCAGCCCTCATAGCCTCCCAGGCACCAGGCCGTGCAAAAATTCACGTGGCTGTGTTACCTGCCCTCATGTCATCCTTTCTCGCTCCATTACCTTTCCTAAGGCTGAATTCTTCATCAAAGAGGGGTTCACATGCAAATCTCGTAACCTCATCTATTCCATCATCTGCCGCCAGTGTGGTATGACTTACATTGGGGAAACTGGTATGGAACTACGGGAGCGTTTCCGCCAACACCTCAACGACATCCGCAACCGCACTGGTTCCCCAATTGCCAGCCACTTCAATGGTCCTGAGCACCGGGGTATGGCTGACGTCAGTGTCACTGGTCTAGTTTCGTGCTTCTCTGACGATCGTCATCGATTCGCCCTTGAGAACAGACTTATCTCTAGTATGGGATGTCTCCAACCACATGGTATAAATATCTTCCATACTTTTTCTTAAACCCTCACACTGGCCCCCATCTATTTGTCTTCTTCCCCCCCCCCCCCCCGCCTCCCCCATTCTTCCATCAGTTCTCTTCCCCCCTCTCTTATATCTATATCACGCCCTCCCGGCTTATATTGCCTTCTCATTGTTCTCCTATCTGGACCACTATTTGGCCACGCTTGGCTTATCAGGCATATTCCGCCACTTTTTGTTTGACCGCTCCTATTTCAGTTTCTATCGAGTACTTGGCACGACAGGTCGCTTAGACAGAAAGCGTCTCCCACCTGAAACAGATGAGTTGACCATTTTTTCTTATATGTTGATTTGTTAGTTCAGTGTTGTTGTCCCTGATGAAGGCCTATTGGTCGTAACGTAGGTTTTGTTTGTGTTCTCGTCTCGGTGCGGTATCTGACCATACCCATTTTTTAAATTTTGATTAAGCTCAACCTTAATCAACTTTTACTAGTTTTTTTTCATGTTTTTTTCCCATTATACACATCCACAGAACCGCTGCAGCCTCGCCTTATTTTAATTATATATTTTATTTGTACCACCATTGCTGCTACTACTCGTTATCTTGTGTCGTCTTACCTTCCATATTCACTATATCATCGCCATGCCTTCCTCCAAATTCATGACCAATTTCTTCCGTTCTTTCATCATTACGGCTTTCAGCCTTCTCCCCCCTGACCTCTCCCGTATTGCTACTGACTTCGCTCTTGTTACTCTCAAGATTACCCGATTTACTTGCCATCTCAATTTCATTCGCAATTGTCTCCGCTACAACGTTCTTCCTCGCGGGTTCACTTCCACGTTTCACCACGCGGCGGGCTCTTTAAGCCAACGTGAGCTCCGCCATCTTGACCATGCAGATAGGAAGTGTGGCTTCCTGCGTATGCGCTGTATCGCATCCAGCTACGATAGACGGCTCCATGATCTTCATTCCTCCCAATCTCATCTCCTGCACTGTTTGCTAGCTCTCTCCACCCAGAACTACTTTTCCTATGCTGTCATCCGCTACATTATTCATACTCTCAATCGTCAGTTATACGACTTCTTGTCTGCTCGCAAGAAGGACAAGCTTACTCGTCTCCGTCCTCCTACCCCTCCTTCCTCCTCGTCCACTGATTCTCGCCATCAAGTGGTCTGTATCCCCTCTGATCTTCCTCTGACTGAGAGTGAAATATCAGTTCTCAGCAAAGGCCTTAACTTTGTCCCCCTCCAGCCCTCCATTGACCAATACTCTGTTCTCAAGGATGTGCATGCCTATCATCGCCGCCTACGTCTTAGACAATGGTACCAAAACAATCCCAACTCTTGCTCTTTTCCTGACCCCGATGACCCTTTCTCCAGCTATTCCCATCGTAAATCTGACTGGACTCCTCCCCCTGGCCGATCCCGTGCCTTAGACCTCTATATTAAAACTACTCTTCGCGATATCAAGGCCTACTGCCCTCGGCGCTTGCGTTATTCGAACATTTCCCATACCGAGGCTTGTGCTCTGGCTAGCCTTAGTCGACGTAGGGATCTCGTGATTAAACCTGCTGATAAGGGGGGAGCAGTGGTGGTTTGGCGCAAGGATTTATATGTTCAGGAGGGCAGTCTTCAACTATCTGATCCTTCTTTCTATAAACCGCGCGCCGATGATGCCACTGTCCGTTTTAACAAGGAGGTCTCTACCACCATCCTTGATATGACCAAACGACATCTCCTCCCGAAGAGCGCTACAAACCTCCGAATCTTTGACAGTTGTCTGGGTAAGCCTTCTTTCTACATGCTGCCTAAAATTCATAAGCCCGACAACCCAGGTCGCCCTATTGTCTCTGCCTGTTCCTGTCCCACCGAACTGGTATCAGACTTCCTGGATAGTGTCTTCCAACCTATGGTGGAAAGTCTTCCCACATTTCTTAAGGACACCAACCACGCCTTAACCACTTTCTCTACCATTGTCCTCTCCCCTGACCACACCTATCGTCTCTTCCTACTTGATGTCTGTTCACTGTACACCTCGATCCCCCACTCTGACGGTTTATTGGCCCTCCGTTTCTTCCTTGACCGAAGGGTTAACCCATCCATCTCCACGTCTGCCATCGTCCGTCTAGCAGAACTCGTTCTTACTCTCAATACCTTTGAATTCAATGGCCAGTTCTTCGACCAGATCAGCGGTGTGGCTATGGGCACCAGAATGGGCCCCAGCTACGCATGCCTGTTCATGGGTCACCTGGAACACTTGATCTGGCTTCAATTCCAGGGCCCCTTTCCTTTGATGTATTATCGATACATCGACGATGGGATTGGTATGACTGACATGTCGGAGAAGGATCTCCTCAACTTTATCGACTTTGTCAACGACTTCCATCCCTCGATCAAGTTCACGTCTGACATTTCCCTCACGTCTGTCCACTTTCTGGACATCACTGTCTCTATCTGCCCTTCAGGCCTCTCCACCACTGTCTACTACAAACCCACTGACGCTCACAACTACCTCCTCTACACTTCCTCCCATCCCCTATCCTGCCGCGATTCGCTTCCTTTCTCCCAACTCCTCCGCCTCCGACGCCTATGTCAGGATGACGACGACTTCCTCCTCAGGGCCCACGAGATGCTTGACTTCTTCCGCAAGCGACTCTACCCTGAGACCACTCTCTCCTCTGCTCTTCAGCGGGTTCTTCTTATCTCCCGCCAAGACTCCCTCACTCCCACCCGCCGTCCTCCCTCTGACCGTGTGAAACTCGTCCTCACCTATCACCCTCACAGCGTCTCTGTCCGGGATATCCTATTCCGCCATCTCCCTATCCTTCACTCTGATCCTGCCACTCGCGAAGTTTTTCCCGATCCTCCCCTTGTCGCCTACAAGCGTGACAGGAACCTGAGGGACTTGCTGGTCAGTAGTCGCCTACACACCAGCCCTCATAGCCTCCCAGGCACCAGGCCGTGCAAAAATTCACGTGGCTGTGTTACCTGCCCTCATGTCATCCTTTCTCGCTCCATTACCTTTCCTAAGGCTGAATTCTTCATCAAAGAGGGGTTCACATGCAAATCTCGTAACCTCATCTATTCCATCATCTGCCGCCAGTGTGGTATGACTTACATTGGGGAAACTGGTATGGAACTACGGGAGCGTTTCCGCCAACACCTCAACGACATCCGCAACCGCACTGGTTCCCCAATTGCCAGCCACTTCAATGGTCCTGAGCACCGGGGTATGGCTGACGTCAGTGTCACTGGTCTAGTTTCGTGCTTCTCTGACGATAGTCATCGATTCGCCCTTGAGAACAGACTTATCTCTAGTATGGGATGTCTCCAACCACATGGTATAAATATCTTCCATACTTTTTCTTAAACCCTCACACTGGCCCCCATCTATTTGTCTTCTTCCCCCCCCCCCCCCGCCTCCCCCATTCTTCCATCAGTTCTCTTCCCCCCTCTCTTATATCTATATCACGCCCTCCCGGCTTATATTGCCTTCTCATTGTTCTCCTATCTGGACCACTATTTGGCCACGCTTGGCTTATCAGGCATATTCCGCCACTTTTTGTTTGACCGCTCCTATTTCAGTTTCTATCGAGTACTTGGCACGACAGGTCGCTTAGACAGAAAGCGTCTCCCACCTGAAACAGATGAGTTGACCATTTTTTCTTATATGTTGATTTGTTAGTTCAGTGTTGTTGTCCCTGATGAAGGCCTATTGGTCGTAACGTAGGTTTTGTTTGTGTTCTCGTCTCGGTGCGGTATCTGACCATACCCATTTTTTAAATTTTGATTAAGCTCAACCTTAATCAACTTTTACTAGTTTTTTTTTTTCATGTTTTTTTCCCATGATTTTCATCAAAAAATATTCTTGGCATGGCTGATTTTTCCAGTCGACCAGCTTTAAATGGGTACCTCATGAAGTAAACAGACAATTTCGGATCCGCCACTGAAGCTATGGAGTTTGTGTTCCATAGTCTGCACTTTCTGTAACGAAAGTGACTGAGCACATATGAAGATGCACAGGTAAAAGAAATTCGGTTTATCGAATTATTTTCTATTTTGTTAATCTACGGGAATATGGATGCTTGCTGAAACATATGTACCTTTAATGTGCACTCAATTTTTTCATAGTTTTGGTAGCAAATTATTTCTCTATACAATCCCTTAACTCGTAGTATCCCGATACTAAAACCACGTTTTTACAGCATCTGTTTCGTGACTGTACTTTGAAGTTAGGGTTCCATAGCATATTTTATCATAACATTCATATTTTGAACATTTACATTTATATATCTCATATAAAAATTTTAAAAAATGTAATTGGCTTACAAACAGAACTACTTTGTGTCGTTATATAAAGAAGAAGAGATAAACAGTAGTCTATATAAAGTGTAAATTCATTATGAGAAATAATAACATGAACAAAAGTTTGAAATTCATTTAATATATCAAGCTTTGTACATATCTGTATCATGTGGTATCATTTGTACATTTGAAGTGGTACTGAAAAAAAGGCTGCAAGCAAACTATACATGCTGAGGTGTCCGCACCATATGATTGTTATCATAATTTCCTTTATGTTTTTTAATTTCATGTACACAATTGAATTCTCTATCAAATATAACTAATTTATCTTAAGATAAAGAAGAATAAATACATATAGTAAGTAAAGTATCCAATAGCATTAATGCCGTAGGGGTGTGAGTTGTTAGCGATCTCACATTTCAAAGGCTCGGCTATATGAGGGCGGTAGCCATCTCCTCTCCCTCGCCGCTTTTACTTCCTGGACTGAACCGGTACCCATTTAAAGCTGGGTCGACCCGGGAGCCATTGCGGTCTGAAAAAAACATTACAGCCTCAACTGGGGAATGAACCCAGGACCACTCAGAGCGCAAACCACTGCGCTACGCAGCTCCTCACACTTATATTGTAAATACAGTTCAGTTTATAATAAATTCATTTCTTGGATCTTATATTAAAACATTGCTATGGTTAGTCTGAATTCGTGACGCTATTTCGATGCGGGTGACACCATGAAACAGCCAAACCACATGTGAATTGAATGTCGATTAATTGAGACAACGGGATTTGATATATATGTAAATTGACTGAATGACCGAAAAATGCAACGTCATATATTTGCTATTCAGAGTATATTGAGATAAGAACATGTTGAACACAGGTAGTAGATAGCTGTCAAGCTTACACCGGTGTCCATCATTGGAAGAACATGTTGAACACAGGTAGTAGATAGCTGTCAAGCTTACACCGGTGTCCATCATTGGAAGAACATGTTGAACACAGGTAGTAGATAGCTGTCAAGCTTACACCGGTGTCCATCATTGGAAGAACATGTTGAACACAGGTAGTAGATAGCTGTCAAGCTTACACCGGTGTCCATCATTGGAAGAACATGTTGAACACAGGTAGTAGATAGCTGTCAAGCTTACACCGGTGTCCATCATTGGAAGAACATGTTGAACACAGGTAGTAGATAGCTGTCAAGCTTACACCGGTACCCATCATTGGAAGAACATGTTGAACACAGGTAGTAGATAGCTGTCAAGCTTACACCGGTGTCCATCATTGGAAGAACATGTGGAACACAGGTAGTAGATAGCTGTCAACCTTACACCGGTGTCCATCATTGGAAGAACATGTTGAACACAGGTAGTAGATAGCTGTCAAGCTTACACCGGTGTCCATCATTGGAAGAACATGTTGAACACAGGTAGTAGATAGCTGTCAAGCTTACACCGGTGTCCATCATTGGAAGAACATGTTGAACACAGGTAGTAGATAGCTGTCAAGCTTATACCGGTGTCCATCATTGGAAGAACATGTTGAACACAGGTAGTAGATAGCTGTCAAGCTTACACCAGTGTCCATCATTGGAAGAACATGTTGAACACAGGTAGTAGATAGCTGTCAAGCTTACACCGTGTCCATCATTGGAAGAACATGTTGAACACAGGTAGTAGATAGCTGTCAAGCTTACACCTGTGTCCATCATTGGAAGAACATGTTGAACACAGGTAGTAGATAGCTGTCAAGCTTACACCGGTGTCCATCATTGGAAGAACATGTTGAACACAGGTAGTAGATAGCTGTCAAGCTTACACCGGTGTCCATCATTGGAAGAACATGTTGAACACAGGTAGTAGACAGCTGTCAAGCTTACACCGGTGTCCCTCATTGGAAGAACATGGACGGATGTTATTTACTCTTGAGTTCAATAAATAAACAGGCAGGCAGACACACAGACAAAAACACATATACAGACGGACGGAGATACAGACAGACAAGAAGACGGATGGGCTGAATGGACGGCGGACGGATGGATGGATAGATACATGGACGGAACGACAAACAGACGGACGGACTGACTAACAGACAAATAGAAAGCGAATGGATGGATGGATATATAGATAGATAGGCAAACATATATACATTTACATATACACACAAGCATACTCAAATGCAGGCAGGCAGGCAGGCAGACAGTCAGGCAAACAGGCAGGCAGGCAGACAGTCAGGCAAACAGGCAGGCAGGCAGACAGTCAGGCAGGCAGGCAGGTAGGCAGGCAGGCAGGCAGGCAGGCAAACAGGCAGACATGCAGGCAAACAGGCAGGCAGGCGGGCAGGCAGGCGGGCGGGCAGGCAGGCAGGCAGGCATGCAGACAGGCGGGCGGGATTGGCGGGCGGGCGGGGGCTGTGGGCGGGCGGGCAGACAGACAGACAGACAGACAGACAGGCAGACAGGCAGGCAGGCGGGCTGGTGGGCAGGCAGGCGGGCGGGCGGGATGGGCGGGGGCTGTGGGCGGGTGGGCAACCGGGCGGGCAGACAGACAGACAGATAGACAGACAGACAGACAGACAGACAGACAGACAGATAGACAGATAGACAGATAGATAGATAGATAGATAGATAGATAGATAGATAGATAGATAGATAGATATATAGATAGATAGATAGATAGATAGATAGATAGATAGATAGATAGATAGATAGATAGATAGATAGATAGATAGATAGATAGATAGATCTGTAGTTTTCTGGAATGCGTTAAGTCTGCATTGTGTTATCAACGACAGAGAAAATAACCATATTAATTCAAAATTAAATCATTTTTAATATCAACAGAAAGATATGCTGAGAACAAAGTTTTCTGAAACGTGCGTAATGTTATCAATGAAGAAGGAGTATCACTGTACTTACCTTAGAGCGCCTGATGTATTTAGGCATATTCAAAACTTGATCGTCCGATACACCTGAAATCAGATGATTGTTAATGGTTATCATTACATATCAATTGATCATGCGACAAAAACATTTACGGAAAGATATTGAATTTCCTCTGTATCCATACAATCTGTCATGATTCAATTCTTATTACACAACCTTTATAGGCACATGTGTCTAATTAACGTGTACTTGTAGAGTACTCGCTTATACAGCAGATGTACAGAGTCCAGATCTAGTTATTGACACGCTCCAGTCAATCGATATATATATTGGAACATGGTTAGGGAAGCACAGACAGCGAAATATGCAACTGCTCAACCTTCCAAAACAGTTTGTGACCTCATAGACTCGAGACAGAATCATTTTATTACATATAGCCTTGTCTTAAATGAAACTATGTCTACTATATATACATTATATATATATATATATATATATATATATATATATATATATATATATATATATATATATATTGAAATCTAATAATTCTGATATTAAAATAGGCATAAATGTAGGTTGCCAGATATCCGAAAGCTTTGGTTATACCTTGTACGTATTTCGAAACTTCCGGTGGCTTACTAGGCATGTGGGAAAATTCAAATTATTGTTGGGTATATCTTTAACTAGACGTTTTAAAATAGTGTCCGGGCAGCGGCCGTAAAATTTACAATTTTTTTGTATTTCTAACTGCCAAGGGATCATTTATTATCGACACTGAACACGGGCGCCCGATATCACTACTCAGAGATAATGTGAATTTTTTCCGGAAGATTCATGTGAACAAACCAATGTTTCCATCGTGATTCTAATCTGCAGCCTCCGGCACAAGAGGCGGACACCTTACTTTGAGACCACTGAGCCACCACCACCAACCCACCCTAAAACTCACCCTCAAACCCACCCACCCTTCTTTCGTATATTTATATCCTTGATGTGAGTCAAGAACGCAGCACCGCGACAGCGCTGACAGCAGTCATCTCCCCATAGCGGGCCGCTTGCATTAGTGACACATAAACACGGCTTATCAATGTCCCACGTGAGACATTCCTTGAAACACGCTGCACTGATGTAGTATGACTAAGAAAATGGGGATCAAAGATGGAAGCCCCGCGTCAAACATGCTGCACCGATGTAGTCTAGTTAACGAAATGTGGATCAAAGATGGATGCTCGGCATAAAAAATGCTGCACTGGTGTATTCTAGCTAAGAAAATGGCCATACATACTTTATGACTTCTTCCACAGCTCTGGTGTTGATAAAGTGATCTCGCAGTCTTTGAATGATCCAAGTGGATATCTGCAAGAACGTCTGGCAATATTTCATATTGGCACACTTTTATGAAGCCATACTACGGACAATCATGTGCCAAGTTATCGTCTCTGAGACATTGTTAAACCATCCCACCAACACGACCTTAAACACCCTAGCTATCTAACAAAGCTGACTGACGTGCGCTCAATGATACAGAAAGCTGCACTTCCAGGACATTGTGTTCACTGCAGAAAACGGGAAAACCGGAAGAATGGGCAAATCATAGACAATCCATTTCAATATTGTCGGGATTTGGCGTCCTACAGATGTGCGTTGCCATGACAACCATGTGCCTTGGCTTGGCAATCATGTGACTAGCCATGACAATCATGTGGTTAACTGCGACAATCATCAGACCAACTATTATAACCATGTTCCTGAACTTGACAATAATATGCCTAAACATGGCAATCGTATGCCTAAACATGACAACCATATGTCCACCCATGACAATCATGTGTATAAGCATGACAAGTGAATGTATAAACATGACATTCATTTGTCTAACCATGACAATAGTATGCCTAAACATGACAATCGTATGCAAAAATATGACAATAGTATACCTAAACAAACATGACAATCGTATGCTTAAACATGTCAATCGTATTCCTAACCATACCAATACTATGATTAGCCACGACAATCATGTGACTAATCATAACAATAATATAAAAAGGCAGGAAAATCATGTGCCTAACCATGACAATCATGTGCCTAACCATACAAATAATATAATTAACGACGACAATCGTGTGCCTAACCATACCAATAATATAATTAACCATGACAATCATGTGCCTAACCATACCAATAATATAATTAACCACGACAATCATGTGCCTAACCACGACAATCATGTGCCTAACCTTACCAATAATATAATTAACCACGACAATCATGTGCCTAACCACGACAATCATGTGCCTAACCATACCAATAAAATGATTAACCACGACAATCATGTGCCTAACAATACCAATAATATAATTAACCACGACAATCATGTGCCTAACCATACCAATAATATAATTAATCACGACAATCATGTGCCTAACCACGACAATCATGTGCCTAACCATACCAATAATATAATTAACCACGACGATCATGTGCCTAACCATACCAATAATATAATTAACCACGACAACCATGTGCCTAACCACGACAATCATGTGCCTAACCATACCAATAATATAAATAACCACGACAAGCATGTGCCTAACCATACCAATAAAATAATTAACCACGACAATCATGTGCCTAACCACGACAATCATGTGCCTAACCATACCAATAATATAATTAACCACGACAATCATGTGCCTAACCACGACATTCATGTGCCTAACCATACCAATAATATAATTAACCACGACGATCATGTACCTAACCATACCAATAATATAATTAACCACGACAATCATGTGCCTAACCACGACAACCATGTGCCTAACCATACCAATGATATAATTAACCACGACGATCATGTGCCTAACCATACCAATATTATAATTAACCACGACAATCATGTGCCTAACCACGACAACCATGTGCCTAACCATACCAATAATATAATTAACCACGACGATCATGTACCTAACCATACCAATAATATAATTAACCACGACAACCATGTGCCTAACCATACCAATGATATAATTAACCACGACGATCATGTGCCTAATCATACCAATAATATAATTAACCACGACAATCATGTGCCTAACCACGACAACCATGGGCCTAACCATACCAATAATATAATTAACCACGACAATCATGTGCCTAACCACGACAATCATGTGCCTAACCACGACAATCATGTGCCTAACCATACCAATAATATAATTAACCACGACAATCATGTGCCTAACCACGACAATCATGTGCCTAACCATACCAATAATATAATTAACCACGACGATCATGTACCTAACCATACCAATAATATAATTAACCACGACAACCATGTGCCTAACCATACCAATGATATAATTAACCACGACGATCATGTGCCTAACCATACCAATAATATAATTAACCACGACAATCATGTGCCTAACCACGACAACCATGTGCCTAACCATACCAATAATATAATTAACCACGACAATCATGTGCCTAACCACGACAATCATGTGCCTAACCACGACAATCAGTTGTTACAGGCAGTGGTTTGAATATTTGCAGCAACATTTCTTTTCTCAAAATTATCTTAAAAATGAACATTGTCCACACCTTGCGTTATTTTGAGTAGAAATAGTTGTAAAGCTGCAGGTGAATGATAACAATTTGTCATTCATTGATAAACATTATTTTGAGTAGAAATAGTTGTAAAGCTGCAGGTGAATGATAACAATTTGTCATTTATTGATAAACATTATTTTGAGTATAAATAGGTGTAAAGATGCAGGTGAATGATAACAATTTGTCATTCATTGATAAACATTATTTTGAGTAAAAATTGTTGTAAAGCTGCAGATGAATAATAACAATTTGTCATTCATTGATAAACATTATTTTGAGTAAAAATAGTTGTAAAGCTGCAGGTGAATGATAACAATTTGTCATTCATTGATAAACATTATGTTGAGTATAAATAGTTGTAAAGCTGCAGGTGAATGACAACAATTTGTCTTTCATTGATAAACATTATTTTGAGTATAAATAGTTGTAAAGCTTTAGGTGAATGACAACAATTTATCATTCAACTGATAAACATACATTATTTACTTACTAACGCTATGATGCCAGTGCTAAACTTGGCTTATAGCCAAGGCAAATGCAAAAAAAAACAATTAAACATGTGAAATTATATGCTGAGAAAAATGTTCAATGTTTTGAGAAAAAACAACATGAAAAATACTGACATCAAAAGAAATGTGAGAACAACATACTCCCAAGAATATGTGCGTAGACATACGTTTAATTGGTTTGGCCATATCGTGAGAATAAAACCAGATCGGCTGGCATAAAAAAAAACAAAAAAACAAACCGTAATAGATCGGGGTTTAGAGATTAGAGAGGACCGCGAGGCAAACGGATAGACAACATCATTGAAATCATAGGCCAGCATGAGCTCACAACCACAGCAACACGTGTGGTTCACATTCGAGACCTACAACTCCCCATTAATCTCCACGACACCAGTGGATGGATACAGCAAAGTTTAAACATTAAAGTAGTCCCACAGCGAAAGCTACCATATGGGATGAGGTACTTCAGATATTTATGAACAAATGATTACTTAACTTAACTTAACTTATTTCTAATGCATAAACATGACAATCGTATGCCTAAACATGACAATCGTATTCCTAAACAAACATGACAATCGCATGCCTAAACATGACATTCATGTGTTTATCGAGAAAATATTCAAACGTTAATTTTTAAGATAATTTTGAGAAAAATAATACTGTGAATATTCAAACCGCTGCCTGTAACCACCAATTGCCATGGTTAGGCACATGATTGTCATGGTTAGTCGCATGATTGTCGTGTTTAGTCGCATGATTGTCGTGGCTAATCATATTATTGGTATGGTTAGGCTCTGTAGAGTCTGTAGACAACCGGTTTTAACATAACATAATCAAAAAATAACCAAGTGATTAGACATAGTCGACATGTACAGGAGCGAATGTCCCTGTGCAGGTACTAACGCTGGCATGAGCTGGTTGTAGCCATGAGTAGAATTTCTAGCTTAAAAAGCAAGGGCTCCATTTCATTGCCGCGGGTTTCCCCTTAAGGCCCAGTCTCTCTCAGCATAAACGTATCCCACCTGCCAAGAGCATCGCACAAAGCACGAAATCCGTAGCTCCAGCGATGAACCAAAGGATCTCCAAAAGATTGACATCATGAACCGACTCGAAATCGAACCCCAACCGTCTGAACACGAGGCAAATAGCTTGACCATTTCGCCACAAAGACTTGCTTAGTGGGCTAGTCTAGAGCAGCTTATTACTCCTCTGCGTTGGGGAAAGTGCCGAGGGTGTGATTAACCGATGAGTGAGTCCATCGTAGTAATATTCGAACAATAGACCAAGGTAGAATAACAGCCGTTGAGTCACTGTATCTGCTGCTTTTAACAAACCGCCTAATCATTGCAATTGGTTTGCCATGTCACGCAGTGGAACTATTCATGTCGGTGGCATACACAAAGACCTCAGCAGACTACTGGGGTTGACCAACTGATTGTTCCTTTCTCCAATGCCGCTTTATGGCATTCACGTTATTGGCGATTCTTCATCTGGACAGAATGATGCAATGGGACGTCATGATTACTACCCGGGTTATTGAATTTTGTTTCCATGGAAGATGATATTTCTAACTGATCTTCCAATTGGATGCTAAAGTCAGCACATAGTATTAATGTTGACATTTTGTTTAATCGTTATTTTTCTTTTTGTCTTAAATTGAAATAACCACGAATTCAACAGGTGAAAAATTTCACATACTGCGACAGCACGTTATCAGCATATGGAAGAATCACAGCGGAAATTCAACAGGTGAAAGATTTCACATACTTCGACAGCACGTTATCAGCATATGGAAGAATCACAGCGGAAATTCAACAGGTGAAAGATTTCTCATACATAGGGAGCACGTTATTAGCAGACGGCAGAAAACAGCGGAAATTCAACAAAGGCGCATAAACGCAAATCAGTTCATTGGACAATTAACTCCAATACTTAATCGCAAGCACATGCCAATAACTACCAAAATAGCTTTATGCAACACGATTTGCTTCCCGACACTATGCTACCAATGCTAAAACTGGGCACTAACAACAAATGAAAAATAAACAAATGGTAACAAGATAAATTAATGGCATGCGAAAAGTATTAGGTCTAACAGGGAGAAGCAGGATCGGGTTACGATGACATCAGGACAGTCGAGTGAACAACACCAGTATTAAACTACGTGAAAGGACATCAGGACAGTCGTGGGAACAACACCAGTATTAGACTACATGAAACGACCCCAGGGCAGTCATGGGAACAACACCAGTATTAGACTACATGAAACGACCCCAGGACAGTCGTGGGAACAACACCAGTATTAGACTACATGAAACGACCCCAGGACAGTCGTGGGAACAACATCAGTATTAGACTACATGAAAGGACACCAGGACAGTCATGTGAACAACACCAGTATTAGACTACATGAAACGACCCCAGGACAGTCGTGGGAACAACATCAGTATTAGACTACATGAAAGGACACCAGGACAGTCATGTGAACAACACCAGTATTAGACTACATGAAACGACCCCAGGACAGTCGTGGGAAAAACATCAGTATTAGACTACATGAAAGGACACCAGGACAGTCATGTGAACAACACCAGTATTAGACTACATGAAACGACCCCAGGACAGTCGTGGGAAAAACATCAGTATTAGACTACATGAAAGGACACCAGGACAGTCATGTGAACAACACCAGTATTAGACTACATGAAACGACAGAAGGACTGTCGTGGGAACAACATCAGTATTAGACTACATGAAAGGACCCCAGGACAGTCGTGTGAACAACACCAGTATTAGACTACATGAAACGACAGAAGGACAGTCGTGTGAACAACACCAGTATTAGACTGCATGAAACGACACCAGGACAGTCGTGTGAACAACACCAGTATTAGACTACATGAAACTACACCAGGACAGTCGTGGGAACAACACCAGTATTAGACTACATGAAACGACATCAGCTAAAGTGGTCTGAATACGTAACAGGACTACCACCAGCCAGCATATCCCAACAAGCAATGCTATTTACATACTTCGGATTCAAAGCCAAAGGCCGATAAGAAATATTTTTTTTTTGAAAATTCTTTATTGCACATAAATTATACGAATTTTCAAATTTGAAGACAACAAATTTCAAACAAAATTTGTGCATGATGCGAAGTAAAATGAAGTGATAATTTCCCATGAGATGAATCATGGGATGGTGGTAGTTACATTGTGTGAAGTGAGTGGTGACATCAATTTAAAATTATTTAAATTTTCAAAAAATTAGTAATTTACTTTTTTTGTTTGTTTGAGATATTGGCAAAGGCAGTAGGCCTAAACATGTGTAGACATCCATAAATACATATTCACTTATACACGTATACATATTTGTTTATACCCACACATGCATATTCAGTTATACACACCCATGCATACACACTTATATATGTTTGTTTATCCACACACTTACAAAAACGTACATATGGTCATGATGATAAAGGTTTCAAATGCAAATGTCTAAAGACAGACGGATAAATATGGGAGATGGTTGTTATTGTACCAGTGGAACAAGGAGATATAAATTTATATTATAACTTGAAGAGGTGGATTGCCGTTCTTTAAGGGCTTACAGTTTTGTCAAATATTTGATCAAGGTCAAATGTTAGAAGTTGGCCAACAGGTGGCCCATAAGAAGAATACAGCTGGGTCGACTGGGAGAATCAATTAGTAATCGCTTATCCCATTATTTTTTATTTTTTTTTACATGTCCATTAGTTTTATTTTTAAAATATTTTTTGCATTTGCCTCACTAATGTTCTACTGGCGGAGGCGCGCCTATTCCACACCAGACCATAGTTAATTGAGTGATACGAAATAGGTGCCTTACGGACATATCTGAGTTGGTGAATGTCACTATGTTTGAGGTACACAGTACAAATCGTTCTAAAGATCTCTTCGTAACCTGTCGCTGAAAGGCATACCATTCTAAGGGAAAAGATGAAGAAATTAACCATTTCAAATGCCAGAACACTGTTTAATTTAACCAATAATCTATGTTTCTCTATTTCTCCCTGTAAAGCAGTCTGTACGATTGATGCGTTCAATTTTAATCAATGAACGTAACTATTTGAGTTGTCCCCTTGCCAGCAAGAAAACCGGAAAAGAGAAGTGCTTTGACGTCAGAAGCTATCAGGGACGATTACTCTGTGCCCACAGGAAACGTAATTACTTCTCCCACAACCTGACATCCGCTAAGAACAGAAACCCGAATGGCCAATAGAGGGCTCAGTGATGTCAGAAGCGTCGTCTGGTCGGTTGGTACTGCAAGGGATTGATTTGTTCAGGATAATGGGGTAGTCCTGAAGCGAGACCATGGACAATGGCTTCTAGAAAAGATACATTTAGGGAAACGGGGAGAATATGTTAGCAGTGATGGATGAAATTAAATGAGTGTCTATTGGGCCATAATTACGTGTGTGTGTGCTGTGCATTGCCCTTCCACATGTGTTTGTGTGCATTGTCAATCGCATGTATGTATGTGTGTATTCCTTGTCGTTTGTGTGCGCGTGTATATGTGCAATGGATGTCACTTGTACATGTGTGTATATGAATACATTACCTGACATACGTGCAAGCATATGTGCTTTGTGAATTGTATATGTATGTTCATTGCATGTTGTATGTGTACTTGTGTAAGTGTATTATTGGCCGCAGGTGTATATGTGTGCATTTCCTATCGTGTATGTATATGCGCATTGCTTGTCGTATATGCATATGTGTGTATGTGCTCATTATCTATCGTCTGCGCATGTGTCTATTACCTGTCATCTAATAATGTGTTCAATACATGCTATCTGTCAATGTGTTCAATACATGTTATCTGTAAATGTGTTCAATACATGTTATCTGTAAATGTGTTCAATACCTGTCTTCTGTTCATGTATTCAATACATGGCATCTGTTCCTGTTTTCAATGCATGCCATCTGTTCCCGTTTTCAATACATGGCATCTGTTCCAGTTTTCAATACATGTCATCTGTTCCTGTTTTCAATACATGCCATCTGTTCATGTTTTCAATAAATGTCATCTGTTCCTGTTTACAATACATGTCATATGTTCCTGTTTACAATACATGTCATCTCTTCCTGTTTTCATTACATGTCATCTGTTCCTGTTTTCAATACATGTCATCTGTGCCTGTTTTCAATACATGTCAGCTGTTCCTGTTTTCAATACATGTCATCTGTTCCTGTTTTCAATACATGTCATCTGTTCCTGTTTTCAATACATGTCATCTGTTCCTGTTTTCAATACATGTCAGTTGTTCATGTGTTCATTACATATGGTCTGTTTCATTGCTCATTGACTGCCATGTGTGCATGCGTGTATATGTGAATTGCATGTCGCACATGTGATTTAATGCTTATGCTAATTTCATATCATTTGAATATCTATATGCGCATTGCTGTCGTCTGTGCATGGGCGTATATATGTACGTATGTCGTTTGTGTATGTACACATTGACTGCTGTTTGTGCATGTGTGTATGTGTATTGTCTGTGGTATGTGAATGTGTACATGTGCATTGAACGCCGTATCATTATCGGTGCTTGTGTGCATTGCATGTCGTATGTTTATGTGCATATGTGTACATGCGTGTACATATGCATTGGCTGCCGTTTTACGGGTGCGTATATGTGCATTATCTGGCATAATTACATGTGTGTGTGTATTTAGATTGCAAATCGTATGCATTATGTGTGTATATGTATATTACCTGTCCTACGTGTATGTGTGTTTGCTTCAGTATATGCATTTACATAATTACCGCCTTGTATGTGTGTATACTTGCGTTTCATTGCATACGTTTATGTGATTATTTGCAATTGTTTATGTATGCTAACACGGGTGTCGCTGTGGGTGAGAGGTAAGGAACTCACATTTAAAAGCGATGAGCAGAAACGGCGTGGGTTTGAGCCCCGTAGGCTTCAAACCACCCCTCGTCACAAAGCACGTGGGACCAGAATTACTGCATCCCGAATTACCTCAGTGGTCTTGAGATATTTTGCCACTGGACCAAGGTAGCTTGAGGTCAGAGAGTGAGGTTGATGACCAGCTCAGCATCTTCCTCACTATAATCGAACTACAGCGTAAGTTATATCATCAAGACGATGGGCAACATTTTTTTCTTTGGTCAGTGTGTGTATATTTCAAAGTTATACAAAGGACCTACAACTTCCATTACGTTTACATATATTTTGCAAGTAATTCGGATTTTTCCCCACGCAAGTTTCAAATCACTAGTTAATCCCGTTCTCTCTGGAAACAAACTGTTCCATGACAGCCTGACTAATGAGGTGGGGATCAACGTAATCCCCGTAGTAGTGAGCGTGACGCAGATTAGGCCAATCATATAACGACAGTCTGGAGGATCTCGGTCCAACTTTTTCAGCTCGCTCGGAATGTAAAGAAAGCTTCTGAAACACGCCGCTTAAGGTCCTTGTCAGTGCCAGTGATATAGCAAACAAACGCGCAGATACAACAATAAGGGTCCAGTGGCGGTCGTTGATTCAAAACAGTTTGCGCAAATTGATGACTTTTACGTCGCAATTACACTAATTCAAATACAAAAGAGGAAGATACTTGATTAAATAGGGATTCCACTGTAAATTGATGGCTGTTGATAGCGTAGGTATGTCTGGACGGTACTTAATGGAAGAATGCGTGTTCATGAATTTTGATACGATGTGTTTCTCATAATATTAGGACTTACGTTACAGACTATACGAAGTGTTAGGCATGTTTAGGTTGAACTGAGAGTGTTGATAAATAGAGAGAGCTTAATAAGAGAGGGTTGACTGCAAGAGCCGAACAATAGAGGGTTGACTGTCAGATCTATACAAGAGAGGGTTAACTAGTGAAGCTATACAATAGATGATTGACTGTGAGATCTATGCAAGAGAGGGTTGACTGGGGGAGATATACAAGAGAGGGTTGACTGGAGGAGCTAAACAAGAGAGGGTTGACTGTAGGAGCTATACAAGAGAGGGTTGACTGGAGGCGCTATACAAGAGAGGATTGACTGGGGGAGCTATACAAGAGAGGGTTGAGTGGGGGAGCAATACAAGAGAGGGTTGACTGGGGGAGCAATACAAGAGAGGGTTGACTGAGGGAGCAATACAAGAGAGGGTTGACTGGAGGCGCTCTACAAAAGAGGATTGACGGGGGGAGCTATACAAGAGAGGGTTGACTGGAGGCGCTATACAAGAGAGGATTGACTGGGGGAGCAATACAAGAGAGGGTTGACTGGTGGAGCTATACAAGAGATTATTGACTGTGAGATCTATACAAGAGAAGGTTAACAGGGGGAACAATTCAAG
Source organism: Ariolimax columbianus (assembly GCA_036924085.1). Taxonomy (NCBI): domain Eukaryota; kingdom Metazoa; phylum Mollusca; class Gastropoda; order Stylommatophora; family Arionidae; genus Ariolimax; species Ariolimax columbianus. Next base: position 31,146,600 of record JAVGWX010000009.1, read on the forward strand.
AGAGGGTTGACTGGTGAAGCTATACAAGAGATGATTGACTAGGGGAGCTATACAAGAGAGGGTTGACTGTGAGATTTATACAAGAGAGGGTTGACTGGGTGAGCTATACAAGAGAGGGTTATCTGGGGGAGCTATGCAAAGTAGGGTAGGATGGAATAGCTTAACAAGAACGGGTTGACTGGAAGAGCTGAACAATATAGGGTTGACTGGGGGTTCTATACAGTAGAGGGTTCTCTGAAAGAGCTATACAAGAAAATGATGACTGTGAGAGCTATACAGGAGTAGGTTGAATCTGAGAGCTGAAAAAGAGATGATTTATTTGGAGAACTGAACAATACAGGTTTGATTGGGAAAGCTCAACAATCGAGGGTTGCGTATGAAAGCTGAACAATCGAGGGTTTACTTGGACAGCTGAACAAGAAAGGGTTGATTGGTGAGTTGAAAAATTGAGAGTTGATTAGGAGAGCTGAAAAACCGAGGGTTGGCTTGGAAAGGTGAACAAGAGAAGGTTAATTGGGAGAGCTGAACAAGAGAGAATTGATTGGGCGAGCTGAACAAGAGAGAGGGTTGATTGGGGGAGCTGAACAAGAGAGGGTTGATTGGGAGAGCTGAACAAGAGAGGGTTGATTGGGAGAGCTGAACCTTATAGAGGTGATTGGGAGAGCTGAACAAGAGAGGGTTGATTGGGCGAGCTGAACTACAGAGGGTTGATTGGGAGAGCTTAACAAGAGAGGGTATATTGGGAGAGCTGAACAAGAGAGAGGTGATTGGGGGAGCTGAGCTACAGAGTGTTAATTGGGAGAGCTTTACAAGAGAGGGTTGATTGGGAGAGCTGAACAAGAGAGAGGTGATTGGGAGAGCTGAACAAGAGAGGGTTGATTTGGAGAGCTGAACAAGAGAGATGTGATTGAGAGAGCTGAACAAGAGAAGGTTGATTGGGAGAGCTGAGCTACAGAGGGTTGATTGGGAGAGCTTAACAAGAGAGGGTTGATTGGGAGAGCTGAACAAGAGAGAGGTGATTGGGAGAGCTGAACAAGAGAGGGTTGATTGGGAGAGCTTAACAAGAGACAGGTGATTGGGAGAGCTGAACAAGAGAGGGTTGATTGGGAGAGTTTAACAAAAGACAGGTGATTGGGAGAGCTGAACAAGAGAGGGTTGATTTGGAGAGCTTAACAAGAGACAGGTGATTGGGAGAGCTGAACAAGAGAGGTAATTGGGAGAGCTTAACAAGAGAGGGTTGATTGGGAGAGCTGAACAAGAGAGGTGATTGGAAGAGCTAAACAAGAGAGGGTTGATTGGGAGAGCTGAACAAGAAAGAGGTGATTGGGAGAGCTGAGCTTCAGAAGGTTGATTGAGAGAGCTTAACAAGAGAGAGGTGATTAGGAGAGCTGAACAAGAGAGAGGTGATTGGGAGAGCTGAACAAGAGAGGCTTGATTGGGAGAGCTGAACAAGAGAGGCTTGATTGGGAGAGCTGATCAAGAGAGGGTTGATTGGGAGAGCTGAACAAGAGAGAGGTGATTGGGAGAGCTGAAGAAGAGAGTGTTGATTGGGCGAGCTGAATAAGAGAGAGGTGATTGGGAGAGCTTAACAATAGAGAGGTGATTGGGAGAGCTTACTAAGAGAGGGTTGATTGGGAGATCTGAACAAGAGAGAATTGATTGGGAGAGCTTAACAAGAGAGGGTTGATTGGGAGAGCTTACTAAGAGAGGGTTGATTGGGAGATCTGAACAAGAGAGAATTGATTGGGAGAGCTTAACAAGAGAGGGTGTATTGTGAGAGCTTAGCAAGAGAGGGTTGAATGGGAGAGCTTAACAAGAGAGAATTGATTGGGAGAGCTTACCAAGAGAGGGTGTATTGTGAGAGCTTAACAAGAGAGGGTTGATTGGGAGAGCTTAACAAGAGAGGGTTGATTGGGAGAGCTTAACAAGAGAGGGTTGATTGTCAGAGAGTGGAGCATGCTTGGAATGCATTGCCACAGGAAATAGTAGAGGCAAGGGCAGATAATGCATTTACGAATAGATTGGATTGGCAAAACCTTTGGAGCAAGGAAATGTAAAATTAACTGGCTATATGCAAACTCTGCAGAGTCTTCTAAACCGGCTTAAAGAGGTTAAGTTAAGTTAAGTATAACTAACCAATATATACCTACCTAATTTGAGGGGAATGCACGGTGACCCGCGAGTTACTGGCCTCTGGTTTCTCCTTATAACTTTTAACCAATGATCGTAAGTTTTAAAGAAATGTGACATGGACATACCATCAAGTGTGAGAATCATTATGAGCTTATTTTAAATGTTGCAAGTGGTCACCATTAGCATCAAGGCATGTGTGCATTTGTCTCTCCATGTTGTGGAAGGTATTCAACAACGGATCTTGAGTTACGGACTCAAATTTCCACTTAACGGGTTCTTGTAGTTTCATGAGATTTGTTGCTTGTTGAGAAACATGTTTTCCCAATTGAAAGATTCCAAGCACGATAAGGTCAGGCGACCTTGGTAGCAAAAGTCACTAAGAAATGACAAGATCTTCAAAGAAGGAAGCAATTTCAGCAATGCAGGTATTTAAGGTTTGGTTTGTAGCTCCATCCTGCCGAAAATAGCCAGTACGTTGTTCCTCGTAGACCAAATGGTTCACCGCATGTCCCTGTCAAATTTAGTAGAATTACGTTCATCGATTTAAAAACTGATTGAAAAAATCAGGGTCCGGTATCAAGTGTTACACCCTATAGTTAGCTTTCTTTCCACATATGCCGTTGAGCACCGTGCCTGGGGGAAGGGGTGGGGCTGAAGTAATATATCTTGCGCTTAGTTTGTTACGCCGGTTATTGTGAGCCCGTGTCGTTGCACAATCAATGTAATGTCATCTATCCTCATACCTCGCGGTCGGCATCTTGCCCTGTAGGCAGATCTACCAGCGTCGTAAAGCAACAATGGAGGCCCATGAATGTGCATTCTCACGCGAAGATCGAATCAGTGTATCACGTGAATAGAAATGTACGCTGCATAACACGTAGTGCTCACCACTTTATAGTAACACATATAATTAAATATGTACATTCATGGTAGCACAGGAATTGCAGCAAAGAGGGCGCAGTAACCCGCTTCGGGTCTATACTGCTCTGCTGTTTTAGTTGTTTACAGATGCCGCCAGACCATGCATTTGCCTGGAATTCCCACTATTCGACGATTTAAACTTGTTTTCACGGAGAGCTGTTGTTTTCCATTTGGACTGGTTAATTCATTTTTGTTGTTTTTTGGTGTGTGTTTTCTTCCGTCCGATTGTACTGAAATGGACATCCGATAAATGGAAAGCACTGCGCTTAAACCTGTGTCATAATTTCACGGTCCAGTTCACGTGGCTGAACTTCACGGTCCAGTTCACGCGGCTGAACTTCACGAGACTCGTGTCCTTTGTTCTAGATGCTGCTTGTTTTGGTGTGTAAAACTTAGACACAACTAAAATGGACTGGAACATAGTCCGAGAGAGATGCCTAACGGAGTTACACGCTGAGTTATGTCTCTATCCCCTTTTGTGGTTATGCGAAAGGCAGGACGTACAACGTTAGATGTTTTCCTACCTTTGCTGCCTTGCGGGATACATGTTTACGGGATAGGCTTCGGGAGTAAACCCTGAAAAATAATCTGAATCTTGTGCTATCTCTAGTCGTCTCGATAAAATCATACCACTGGTACCTCAGGACCAGACAGTGAGGTTGAAAAAAAGGGTGCGGTTTCTTCGTAACTTTAATCAAAATTTTCGCGCAAGTAACTTATTTCAGCGGACACAGTAGAAGAAAAGACTGTCCACACGGCTAAACAAAGAGACTTTTCTTCATCACATGTGATGGACAAACATCATGGTAGCACAGATCATTAAATAAATACATTAATTAATTCAGGTGTTAGGAAACGCCTAGATGCTGCAAAGACTCAACATACGCCAGAAGAGACACCAGACTACGGGCAGACCTATTCGGCACAATGGTCCTGTCATACCAGCGCTTTGCTTTTGAAATGAAGAAAAACAATCTCTGGAAAACCAGCTAATCACAACACTAGCCTCGCTTGAGCGCCGTCTCGTAGGCATTTCACTTGGGGAACACCGTTAGATGAGCCTACATAACAGTATCATCCGAGCATTTTCACACGTGAAGAACATCAACATCTACGCTGGCCATATGGTCAGAAAGAAAGAGAAACATTGAAGCACAGCAACCACTCTGTGGTACCCGCGCAACAACAACAAAAATGACCACCTGACAGACTCCCCACTAGAAGGCAAGATTCTCTCAAGCGGCAAAATACTCGCGATCCTAAAACAAACAGGATATCATTATAATGGACAATCCGTGCCCGAGGCAGAATCGACTGGAAATTAAGCTGGGAACAAACAAAAAAACGTGGCACTGCTCAAGCATAGCCCGCTAAGCACAGACATGCACCTTTACGGCACAATAGTTGGGACCTGTACATATCAACCACCCTTGTAGAAGTACAGGCCGACTAAATCTAATACCGAAGACTAGTTAGTGTATTAAAACTTAATCAAAATTATGAACAGACAAAGCATTGAACTCCCCATAGCGGAAACAAATCGCTCAGCAACGCATGTGTTGCAGCGGTCCACGGTCTGTAGCTCACTGCTAGCGTCAGGGCAAGCGACCCATAGCTGCCAAGACCCTTTTACACCTCTAGGCGGTGATCCTGGATAGCAGGCTGCAACAGAATAGGCCGGCTAAGGAGAAGGGATCGAATAGGGAAGACAACCTTGTACTGCTGAAGTCGGATGTGTCGGACCTGAAGGTACAAATATCGCCGGTCAAGCTGTAAACTATGACACATCACAGTCCGTTCTCTGGGATACATTCCGCTACTTGTAACGTCTTTTTTAAGGTCTGGTAGCGGGAGATTGAGAACGAACGAAGATGAAGAAGGAGAAGAAGAAGAAGAAGAAAACAAAGAAGAAAAAGAAAACGGAAAAGAAGAAGAAAGAAAGATAAGAAGAAAAAGAAAAAAAATACGAAAAAGACAAAGAAGAAAAAGAAGAAAATGAAGAAGAAAAAGAAAAAGAAGAAAAAGAAAAAGAAGAAGAAACACAGAATAAGAAGAAATAGAAGAAGTTACAGAAGAAGAAGAAGCTGCCCATTACAATAACTTATCATCATCATCATCATAGGCGTCTCAGTCTCCATAGACCATACGCGTGGCGCCCTATAAGTTTTGTCCAGCTCTGTCCCCTGTATTTCCACAATGCCTGCTATGGCTGTAAATGCCGATCCACGAGTGACAGTCCCTTCCACAGATCGTACAACCATACTGAGGAGACTGGCTTGCCTAGCTGTTTCTGATCCCTTCAGTCTTCCTCTTTTCTATGCAGACAGAAGGCATCTAAGAGCATCAGCAGCCACTTTGCCGCCTCCAACTGACTGTTTCCAGATAGCTCGATCCTGAGCAATTTCTTCCCAGCCCTCGGATGGGATCTCGCATGATTTTATGTCGTTCTATACGTCTTTGAATTGCAGTATGGGACGGATGATTCTTCTAACTCCAATGGCTAGCTGTCCATAAAGGATATCGTTTGGCAGCGTATCATCTTCCATCCGATAAACTTGTCCCAACCACTATTAGCGTCGCTGGCTCAATGACGAGTACATGGTGTTCCCTCTCTGTAAAACCGTGTTATGTGACACTCTTTTGTCACCCAATAACCAATATACGCCATAGATACCTCATGTGAAATAACACGTTTCATTAAAAGAATAATGACTGTATCAATATCAAGGCATACTTACTGACTGAATCATCGCTGTCATTAACATAATCATCATCATCTAGTGTCACCCAAAGCTTGTGTGAGAATGGAGGAGATGGTAGAACATCCTCTCGCATGAGACATTCCTCCGTACATTCATTGACTTTGTCCGTGTTATCCGAGGCTTCCATATATCGAAAGATGTCATACTCAGAGTCCATAGAGGCATAACTCGTCTCCCTTGAGATGTCCCAAGGTCTGAGAAAAAAGAAGTAATTATAAATGTAACACTTTAATAGAATATCAATGATTGTTATTCAGTTTGATACATAAGCAACCCTGGTTTCATAAATGTCATGCTCAAACCAGACGTGTTAGAAGGAAAGGCGCATATATCACAGCCTCGCTCTAATTTACGACACAACGTCACAAATCCGTTTCATGATGCATGAAGAAGAAGTATGCATCTGATGGGGGATTTACTAAATTGTGTGATTATATCTCTACGAATGTATATGTAAGGTCTAGAATTTGATAGGCAAGAGATGCATTTAGTTACTAAATAGCATATGGAGATCTAAAAAAATCAAACCAAAGTTATAACATTCAATACCTGAGTCAAGTCAGTGATGCTGTATGTTTGGAGCGGAGACAGAGAATGACTATGCCAAAAGAACGAAGACTTCGGTCCTTCGTTAGCAGATGCTTACAAGAAGGATAATAAACGGAAAATGGTGAGGAATGAAGACATATGGGAAATGAGCCTACAATAGCCACTGAAACAACAAATTTAGCGGATAAAATGGGGCTGGAAGGACTGACTTAAAGGAAGTCGCCGTCCAACATAACCATACAAGCACTTACATTGAATCATCAAGAGAAACGAGAGAGAGCTAGACCTAAAATATAACGGAGAATAGCATGTGAGAAGGAACTACGATTAAATCATTACAATTGGAGAGAGGCAGAAATAGCAGCCCAGGACAGTCAATGCGGGCAAGATGTTGCCAATGGCCTATGCACTGAGAAGAACGTTGACTGATTGTCACTATATGTCAAAGATTTTTCTTAGTATGTTTCTCTTTTCATGTATATGTTTCTGTATTCTTTGGTATATGTATTATCTATATACCTTTTAATTCAAATCTATGAGTAGATGGCTGTTTTCAGCTCATTCATGGAACATATTCGGCCTATTTTGCATTCAAAAATATGCTAAACTACAAGGGTTAAGGCGAGGGTTCGAGTTCATCACGGCGCGTTTCCCAACATCGCTCGATCTCTCTCCGCCGATTGGTATGTCACCTACTCAGAAGATCGCACAAGGCACCAACTCCGTATCTCAAGCGATGAACCCAGGCATATATGTGGCTCCAGCGATGAACCCAGGCATCTCCGTGGCTCCAGCGATGAACCCAGGCATCTCCGTGGCTCCAGCAAGGCACCCAAGGATCTCCGTGGCTCCAGCAATGAACCCAGGCATCTCTGTGGCTCCAGCAATGAACCCATGCATCTATGTGGCTCCAGCAATGAACGTAGGCATCTCTGTGGCTCCAGCAATGAACCCATACATCTCTGTGGCTCCAGCAATGAACCCATGCATCTCTGTGGCTCCAGCAATAAACCCAGGCATGTCTGTGGCTCCAGCAATGAACCCAGGCATCTATGTGGCTCCAGCAATGAACGTAGGCATCTCTGTGGCTCCAGCAATGAACGTAGGCATCTCTGTGGCTTCAGCAAGGCACCCAGGGATCTCCGTGGCCCCAGCTATGAACCCAAGGATGTCCAGCAACTATTGGCAGCACAAACCGACCGCCGTAGCTCGAATTCGTTTCACAACACTCTGAGAACAAGGCAAACCGCTTGACCACTTCACCACGGATACTACAAGATATGTGGTAGTCAACAAACAAGGAAGAACGCACAAGATGGATACAAAAATATGTTGAAAAACTCAATAGGTTCTGATCTACAACCATTTCCACGAGTCACACTGTTAAAGAAATAATACAAAGTCACAGATTGCAAGTAACCACAGCCACACATATTGTGCACGAAATAAGACTGTACATCCATTAGAAACCTAAAAACATCAGTGGAAATATACTGTGATAGTTATTATCATCATCATGTGGCATGACGGTTGGCGTTGGCGATCAAGGACATACATCCATTTATATCACGTGTGTCTTTTATTAACTCTGTTGTTGATTGTTGCCCATGAACTTCTCTCAGGCTGTCCAGCATGTTCTCTCTTGGCCTTCCTCTGTCTCTCGTCCCTGATATATTCTCCGTTGTCACGACGTGCTCAATGCCGCTCCTTCTCATTGGTTTGCCTGAAAACATGCCATGTCTTGTTCTGATTTATATAAAACGTTTTCTTTATGTTTGTGCCTCCTTGAGTACTGTATCATTAGTCTTCTTTGCAATCCATGGGATCAGCATTCTTCTGTAAAACCACATCTCGAGTGCTTCCAAAACATAAGCGCATGCTTGATAATTATCCAGGAATCACAGCCAATATGCCAGTGCTAGTTCCACGTAGCATCCACATACTTTCTTTCTCAGTTCCAGTGATAAGGTTTTGATGCACAATATTAATAGCATGGTCTGGAAGTGCGATTTTGCTTGCACTATTTTGCATTTTATGTCGTAATTACATCTTCCATCGGAAGTTATGTGTGAGCACGGGTATTTAAACGTGTTAACTTGTCCTAATTCGGTCCCAGGGTCTCACCCTGGGAGCATGTCTTCCCCTTCTCTCTCTTCTCACCTCACTCTGTTTCATTTGACTCTGTCCTACAGTCACACTCTTGCACAACTTTCACACGCGCCCTCATGGTGAGGCCCTTCCATTGCACTTTGGTTGGGCTAGTTTCTGAGGGTGCACAAACCTAGCATAGGTACATACAGACGCACACATGCATCTAAGCACTGGTTTATGCGTCCTCATATCGCCCAATGGACTACGGTCTGGGGTGGAAAATAGTGCGCCTCCGCCAGTAGAAACTAGTGAGGCAAACATCTAAGCAACAACAACATGCAGATACAGACAAGAGGTGCGTTGTGTAGGGGTATACATCGCTTGCTTGGTTTGCAGTTCGAACATTCCGAGATCAAAATAACTTCGTGTCCAGTTTGATTGGGTATCTAGGGCATTTTTCTTGGCATGGCCACTTCTCTACGTACAGATAGAATTGGCAAAACTGGTGTACTGCCTCGAATGCTCGGCATTTCATATATAAACCACCTTACGATAAAGCAGTTTCACACACTGTTAAGAGAGAGGTCTACTAAAATAAAGACCTACTGACTATTGCAAAAGCACGCAAGCTTGTATTGTATGAGCATGTTTCAAGACGATCTGGGTTGATCAAGATGATCTTAGAAGGTATTGTATCTGGAAGGAGTAAGAGAGGGAGGAAGAAAATGAGATGGGAAGACAACATCAAAGAGTGAACGGGAAGGGCCATAGCTAGAACAAATATCCTGTCAAAAAACAGAGTGGAGTGTCGGACACTGGTCCAAAAGACTGCAGTATTGGTGCCCAAACGATCTTCGAGGTTACGGGATTGACGATGATAATGATGATGATGACGATGATGATTATGATGACGAGTGAACTGCATAACATTGCAAACGTATACACACACAAGCACACACTGGCCAATACATTCAGACTACAAACGTCTAGATATCGCCCAAATGAGTACAGTATCGAGTTCGAAAAGGTAGTGTCTTCGCCAGTAGAATCCAGAAAGGAATACCTTTAATCAAAGAAAACCAAATAGCAAACTCTGGCCGTCTGGGATGAAGTGTTAGAAACTTCATTGCACAAAGCCAAAGCGTTTGTGGAGTGGGTAGCCTGTTCTCTGTCTCGATGTCTTTTTCCTTCCCCAGTCGTTTGCCACGTACCCATGTAGCGGCATGGTCAACGGGAGCTGCAGGTAGCGGAAGGTAAACCCAGTACTCTCGCCACGAAAAGCGATTGTTTTATCACGGCACAAATCAGCTGATCATATATACTACAATCGTATCCATATTGTCAATTCATTGTTATTGTTGTTGTTTGCGAATACCCACAATGAGTAAGTCACTCTTTAGTGCGCCATGCAAAGGACGTTAAGTGGTTCGTTGCAGTAGCTTTCCTCACATCCCGAGCGTGCTGATGAAGGGAGTTATCCTGGCTGTTGTGCTGCGCTTGGCTTCCTCTGTATGTCACTTACTACTACTGGGATCCCGTCGATCCCTCACCTCGTTAGCCAGGATGCCATGAAGTCAGTATATTTTGCCTTTCCAGACGTTAGTCTTCCTTCCCAAGTCCATTGCTATGCTGTACATAATCCCATATATTATTCTCTCTCAGTATATTGCGAACAGTAATATTATAGATGCTACTATTAGCTCGATGATTGTACACATTCAAGCTTCGTCCTTTCAATCCCCCGATCATAATTGACTCATAATTGATGTCAAACTCTAACACTCCAGGAACTGACAACTGTATGTCTTCACTCAGGACGTGGTCAGTGATTGGATTATGGATGTCCTCCTTATCCTGATCTAAAATATCCATAATGAATGTTTTCGATTCCCCAATATCCACAATTGCATTTCCGTTAAACCCATCTAAGGTAGCGCTCTAAGGTAGCGTTCTAAGGTAGCGCTCTAAGGTAGCGCTCTAGGGTAGCGCTCTAAGGTAGCGCTCTAAGGTAGCGCTCTAGGGTAGCGCTCTAAGGTAGCGCTCTAATGTAACGCTCTAAGGTAGCGCTCTAGGGTAGCGCTCTAAGGTAGCGCTCTAATGTAACGCTCTAAGGTAGCGCTCTAGGGTAGCGCTCTAAGGTAGCGCTCTAATGTAGCGCTCTAAGGTAGCGCTCTAGGGTAGCGCTCTAAGGTAGCGCTCTAAGGTAGCGCTCTAATGTAGCGCTCTAAGGTAGCGCTCTAGGGTAGCGCTCTAGGGTAGCGCTCTAAGGTAGCGCTCTAATGTAACGCTCTAAGGTAGCGCTCTAGGGTAGCGCTCTAGGGTAGCGCTCTAAGGTAGCGCTCTAAGGTAGCGCTCTAAGGTAGCGCTCTAGGGTAGCGCTCTAAGATAGCGCTCTAATGTAACGCTCTAAGGTAGCGCTCTAGGGTAGCGCTCTAAGGTAGCGCTCTAATGTAACGCTCTAAGGTAGCGCTCTAGGGTAGCGCTCTAAGGTAGCGCTCTAATGTAGCGCTCTAAGGTAGCGCTCTAGGGTAGCGCTCTAAGGTAGCGCTCTAAGGTAGCGCTCTAATGTAGCGCTCTAAGATAGCGCTCTAGGGTAGCGCTCTAAGGTAGCGCTCTAAGGTAGCGCTCTAAGGTAGCGCTCTAGGGTAGCGCTCTAAGGTAGCGCTCTAATGTAGCGCTCTAAGGTAGCGCTCTAGGGTAGCGCTCTAAGGTAGCGCTCTAGGGTAGCGCTCTAAGGTAGCGCTCTAAGGTAGCGCTCTAGGGTAGCGCTCTAATGTAGCGCTCTAAGGTAGCGCTCTAAGGTAGCGCTCTAAGGTAGCGCTCTAGGGTAGCGCTCTAAGGTAGCGCTCTAATGTAGCGCTCTAAGGTAGCGCTCTAGGGTAGCGCTCTAAGTTAGCGCTCTAAGGTAGCGCTCTAATGTAGCGCTCTAAGGTAGCGCTCTAGGGTAGCGCTCTAAGGTAGCGCTCTAGGGTAGCGCTCTAAGGTAGCGCTCTAAGGTAGCGCTCTAGGGTAGCGCTCTAATGTAGCGCTCTAAGGTAGCGCTCTAGGGTAGCGCTCTAGGGTAGCGCTCTAAGGTAGCGCTCTAAGGTAGCGCTCTAATGTAGCGCTCTAAGGTAGCGCTCTAGGGTAGCGCTCTAAGGTAGCGCTCTAGGGTAGCGCTCTAAGGTAGCGCTCTAAGGTAGCGCTCTAGGGTAGCGCTCTAAGGTAGCGCTCTAGGGTAGCGCTCTAGGGTAGCGCTCTAAGGTAGCGCTCTAAGGTAACGCTCTAAGGTAGCGCTCTAGGGTAGCGCTCTAAGGTAGCGCTCTAGGGTAGCGCTCTAGGGTAGCGCTCTAAGGTAGCGCTCTAGGGTAGCGCTCTAAGGTAGCGCTCTAGGGTAGCGCTCTAATGTAGCGCTCTAAGGTAGCGCTCTAAGGTAGCGCTCTAAGGTAGCGCTCTAGGGTAGCGCTCTAAGGTAGCGCTCTAATGTAGCGCTCTAAGGTAGCGCTCTAGGGTAGCGCTCTAAGGTAGCGCTCTAAGGTAGCGCTCTAATGTAGCGCTCTAAGGTAGCGCTCTAGGGTAGCGCTCTAAGGTAGCGCTCTAATGTAGCGCTCTAAGGTAGCGCTCTAGGGTAGCGCTCTAAGGTAGCGCTCTAAGGTAGCGCTCTAATGTAGCGCTCTAAGGTAGCGCTCTAGGGTAGCGCTCTAAGGTAGCGCTCTAGGGTAGCGCTCTAAGGTAGCGCTCTAAGGTAGCGCTCTAGGGTAGCGCTCTAATGTAGCGCTCTAAGGTAGCGCTCTAGGGTAGCGCTCTAGGGTAGCGCTCTAAGGTAGCGCTCTAAGGTAGCGCTCTAATGTAGCGCTCTAAGGTAGCGCTCTAGGGTAGCGCTCTAAGGTAGCGCTCTAGGGTAGCGCTCTAAGGTAGCGCTCTAAGGTAGCGCTCTAGGGTAGCGCTCTAAGGTAGCGCTCTAGGGTAGCGCTCTAGGGTAGCGCTCTAAGGTAGCACTCTAAGGTAGCGCTCTAAGGTAGCGCTCTAGGGTAGCGCTCTAAGGTAGCGCTCTAGGGTAGCGCTCTAAGGTAGCGCTCTAAGGTAGCGCTCTAGGGTAGCGCTCTAAGGTAGAGCTCTAGGGTAGCGCTCTAAGGTAGCGCTCTAAGGTAGCGCTCTAAGGTAGCGCTCTAGGGTAGCGCTCTAAGGTAGCGCTCTAGGGTAGCGCTCTAAGGTAGCGCTCTAGGGTAGCGCTCTAAGGTAGCGCTCTAGGGTAGCGCTCTACGGTAGCGCTCTAGGGTAGCGCTCTAAGGTAGCGCTCTAGGGTAGCGCTCTAAGGTAGCGCTCTAAGGTAGCGCTCTAATGTAACGCTCTAATGTAACGCTCTAATGTAACGCTCTAAGGTAGCGCTCTAAGGTAGCGCTCTTAGGTAGCGCTCTAATGTAACGCTCTAATGTAACGCTCTAATGTAACGCTCTAAGGTAGCGCTCTAATGTAACGCTCTAATGTAACGCTCTAATGTAACGCTCTAAGGTAGCGCTCTAAGGTAGCGCTCTAAGGTAGCGCTCTAATGTAACGCTCTAATGTAACGCTCTAATGTAACGCTCTAAGGTAGCGCTCTAATGTAACGCTCTAATGTAACGCTCTAATGTAACGCTCTAATGTAACGCTCTAATGTAACGCTCTAAGGTAGCGCTCTAAGGTAGCGCTCTAATGTAACGCTCTAATGTAACGCTCTAATGTAACGCTCTAATGTAACGCTCTAATGTAACGCTCTAAGGTAGCACTCTAATGTAACGCTCTAATGTAACGCTCTAAGGTAGCGCTCTAATGTAACGCTCTAAGGTAGCGCTCTAATGTAACGCTCTAAGGTAGCGCTCTAATGTAACGCTCTAAGGTAGCGCTCTAATGTAACGCTCTAAGGTAGCGCTCTAATGTAACGCTCTAATGTAACGCTCTAAGGTAGCGCTCTAATGTAACGCTCTAAGGTAGCGCTCTAATGTAACGCTCTAAGGTAGCGCTCTAATGTAACGCTCTAAGGTAGCGCTCTAATGTAACGCTCTACGGTAGCGCTCTAATGTAACGCTCTAAGGTAGCGCTCTAATGTAACGCTCTAAGGTAGCGCTCTAATGTAACGCTCTAATGTAACGCTCTAAGGTAGCGCTCTAATGTAACGCTCTAAGGTAGCGCTCTAATGTAACGCTCTAAGGTAGCGCTCTAATGTATCGCTCTAAGGTAGCGCTCTAATGTAACGCTCTAATGTAACGCTCTAAGGTAGCGCTCTAATGTAACGCTCTAAGGTAGCGCTCTAATGTAACGCTCTAAGGTAGCGCTCTAATGTAACGCTCTAAGGTAGCGCTCTAGGGTAGCGCTCTAAGGTAGCGCTCTAATGTAACGCTCTAAGGTAGCGCTCTAGGGTAGCGCTCTAAGGTAGCGCTCTAAGGTAGCGCTCTAAGGTAGCGCTCTAAGGTAGCGCTCTAATGTAGCGCTCTAAGGTAGCGCTCTAATGTAACGCTCTAAGGTAGCGCTCTAGGGTAGCGCTCTAAGGTAGCGCTCTAATGTAGCGCTCTAGGGTAGCGCTCTAAGGTAGCGAGGAGTGGCTTAGCATCAGGAACGTAAATAAAAAGTGGAGAATTCCGTATTGTCTCCCCTTTTAAGGTGTAGAGATCGTCGCTGGATTATTAGTGTCGTTGTTTCTTTTCCTTTGCCATTTTTATGATTCTTTCTGATATGTACTCTGTATCTGTGATAAATTGGGCGTTTTCTGGATGCACTATAAACCCAAACCCGCGTTTTACCCCTGTATCAGGATAGTATCTAAAACCCACTCCCATCAATAAAATAAACTGGTATATCACGCTGCATGAGGAATATGAAACGATGGAAATACGCAGATGATGAAAAAGCTGACTGTTGCGCAACACAAGACCCTACCACCTGATGACCTTCCCCAACCTCCAGGAAACATACAAAAGGTGCAACATGCTGGAGGCAAATGATAAGCCAATCCATGACGCTGAATACTGGGTGCATGAAATATGACGTGGTGCTTGGACACGGAAAGTGAGGAACTTCGTTTATACAATTTTCTTTTTTTTTGTTGTCAAGTGACTTTTAAGAATACATGGATTCTCATTGTCTATCTGAGGTCTCCTTAATAAAGGCAGTCATTATGTCAGATTTACAATCATTACTGATGAAGGTGCGGAAGGGATGGTTAAAGCCGAAGTGGATTAAAAGTTGCAGTGACCTCAAACATACAGGTGCTGGTGTGGATATATTGTCCTTGCCAAACTAGGCTCACTCCAACGAAAGAGCTGCCATTTTGGCAAATCGAGCATCCATTATAAAGACTTTAGTTATGGGTAGTTTTTAAGTCTATCTTTGGATCATATTGGGTGACGAAAAGTTAACAGAATATGTATCGGATATTATTGATTTATGTATTACCTTTTATAAGGTGAGGAGACATGTCCGACATATATATCTGCATATGTCAGTCAGGGTCAGTTGAAATAAACTGATCAAGAATTCCCACTTCATTAACAAGCAGCTCTCCTTGGAAATGAACTGTTTCATGGCAGTCTGGATCACACAGTGGGGGCGGGGGTGAAGGTTGTGGGGGGGGGGGGGGGGCTGCACTGCGATGCCCATATTGCTGAGCTTACTGAGGTAAATTCCATTGCACTACAATCACCCTTCTCAAGTACGCCTTGGGATGTGAGGCGAGTCACTGCAACCCGCCACTAAAAATAACTATTCAAGGCTGTATAGCTCAATTACAAGAACAACATTTTAAATGTGTTCTTTTTAAATATACGGGAACAACGCTGTTTATATGAAAGGGGGAGTATCTCTTTGTTTTATTGAAATAAAACATTTGATCGATTACTTCCCGTTTCATAGCGGTATTCCCATTTCTAGATCCAGTATGTCTTACTGTTTCGATGACAACGATCACAAAACAGCATTGTTCGATTTTATGTAAGATAGATTCATATTTGATGTGATAATCTGATAGTGTACACTATTGGTATTGTAGAAATAATATTAGAATCGCTGATCTATGTGATGACATTTACAATGCATGATCTTTCTTCGTCGATGGTAGACGTCGACTTGAATTTGTTCAGAGAAAGCAACAGCATTCCTGGGGGTGTCGACACTGCCACAGAGCGTATCTGCTGGTGGCACTTGTGATGGCCACATGTGCTTTCTCTGGTCCTCGGATGTCGGGAAATTTTGCAGCAGCTGTTCAGGGGTTGTTTTCCCAGTACCACAGGGGCATTCATCAGTAGCATCTCCAGTTTAGTCTGGTGTGTCCTGTTCGGAGTCTGAAGACCACTACATTCTCTGTTCTGTACATCAGTCTGGTGTGTCCTGTTCGGAGTATGAAGACCACTACATACTCTGTTCTGTACGTCAGTCTGGTGTGTCCTGTTCGGAGTCTGAAGACCACTACATACTATGTTCTGTACTTGAGTCTGTTGTGGCCTGTGCGGAGCCTGAAGACCACCATCTCCTCTGTTCTGTACTTCAGTCTGTTATCGTGTGCACAGAGTCTGAAGACCACCATCTCCTCTGTTCTGTACTTGAGTCTGTTGTGGCCTGTGCGGAGTCTGAAGACCACCATCTCCTATGTTCTGTACTTCAGTATGTTATCGTGTGTACAGAGTCTGAAGACCACCATCTGCTCTGTTCTGTCTAACTGGTAATATACATCAGTCCCTGTGTAGCCAGCACGCTCTGTTTCTCATTGGTCTATGTCAGGCCCTAATAAACCGTTTAGATTATTAGTTAGTAACACTTAAATCTGGTTTGGGTAACCTGTACCTTCTTTCGTCAATCTTTATATCTGCTCGTTGCCTTGGAGGTTATGATATAACCGAACCACTTCAAACATCATTTCAAACACGTCAACTCCTCATAATATCCCGTCAAACTAAATTACTTCAAGCAAAACCATTTTTAAAAAAACCACTTCAAACAAAGCCACTTCAAACAAAACCACTCTGAATAAACATTAATTTGAAGAAAAAAAATACTTTAAGCACAATCATTTTAAACAAAACCACCTCAAACAGAACCACTTCTCATATTATCACATTAAACAGAACGACGTCACACATAACCACATCAAACAGAACCACTTCCCACATAACCACATCAAACAGAACCATTTTCCACATAACCACATCAAACAGAACCACTTCCCACATAACCACATCAAACAGAACCATTTTCCACATAACCACATAAAACAGAACCAGTTCACACATAACCACATCAATCAGAACCACTTCCCACATAACCACATCAAACATAACGACTACACACATAACCACATCAAACAGAACCACTTCACACATAACCACATCAAACAGAACCCCGTCACGCACAACTACATCAAGCAGAACCACTTCACGCATAACCAATTCAAACAAAACGACTTAAAAACAGAGCCGTTTCAAAGTGAATAACTTCGAACAGAACAAAATCAAATAGAAACATGTCCAACAGAACAACATCAAATAGAACCACATCAAACAAAACCACATCAAATAGAACCACATCAAACAAAACCACATCAAATAGAAACACATCAAACAAAACCACATCAAATAGAACCACATCAAACAAAACCACATCAAATAGAACCACATCAAACAAAACCACATCAAATAGAAACACATCAAACAAAACCACATCGAGCAAAACCACATCAAACAGAACCACATCAAATAGAACCACATCAAACAAAACCACATCAAATAGAACCACATCAAACAAAACCACATCAAATAGAACCACATCAAACAAAACCACATCAAATAGAACCACATCAAACAAAACCACATCAAATAGAACCACATCAAACAAAACCACATCAAATAGAAACACATCAAACAAAACCACATCGAGCAAAACCACATCAAACAGAACCACATCAAACAAAACCACATCAAATAGAACCACATCAAACAAAACCACATCAAATTATATCACATCAAACAAAACTACATCAAACAAAACCACATCAAATAGAACCACATCAAACAAAACCACATCAAACAAAACCACATCAAATGGAACCACATCAAATAAAACCACATCAAATAGAACCACATCAAATAGAACCACATCAAACAAAACCACATCAAATGGAACCACATCAAATAAAACCACATCAAATAAAACCACATCAAATAGAACCACATAAAACAAAACCACATCAAACAAAACCACATCAAACAAAACCACATCAAACATGTTTACTGTGGAGCAGCTGAACGGTTTACAAGAAATGCTTAGAAATAATGCATCCTATATGTTCCAGGAGCAGATACATGAGGTATTCAAATTCGTGTGGATCAAAAGAAAAAGAAGAACAAGAAGGATTTGAAAAAGAATGACAAGAAAAAGAAGAAGAGGGGAAAGAGGCGGAGAAGAGAATAAGATTAATAATAATAATAAGAAGAAGAAGCAGAAGAAGAAAAACACAAAGAAGAAGAAGACGAAGAAGAAGAAGAAGAGAAAGAGAGGACGAAAAAGAAGAAGAAGAAGAAGAAGAAGAAAACAATTTAAAAAACAAGAAGAAGAAGAAAAATAAGAACAATAACAACAACAAAAAGAACAAGAATAGCAAGAAGGACAAGTAAAATATGAAGAAGATGAAGAAAAAGAACAAGAAAATGTGAAGAAGAACAAGACGAATTAGTAACTTATGAAAAAGAACAATTACAAGAACAAGAATAAGAAGAACAACAACAAAAAGAACAGAAGAAGAAGAAGAAAAAGAAGATGAAGATGAAGAAAAACAAGAACAAAAAGAAGACTAAGAAAAGCAATCTTTCATAATGCTGGTATTGACAAAGGTCTTTAACATCAAACCACCACAAACTTCAAGATCTACGAAGAGCAAGTGAAAAATCATCAAATGAGCTTCTTCATTCTTCACAATTCTTCTCTGAGGCGCCTCGTATTGTTAAGCTATTGTCTTTCTCCATCATATATCTTAATTTGAGTTTGTTCTCTGTTTATCCCGCATGCCGATTAAGAAAGCCTTTCATCTGGATTTTCGTTTTATTTGACTACAGACTTTTACTAACATATATAATCTTCTGCTGATGTGCTTGTGTATTCTCACAAATCCATTCACATAAATACATTATGCACTGGGCGTTATGAATCAGCATGTGGCTCAGCGGTTAGTTCCTCTGCCTCTTAGATGAGGTGAGATGAAACTCACATCGGAAGGTAATAGTGAAGGTGGGCATATCTTCTTCTTCTTCTTCGTACGCAGTCAGACAGTAACCATTATTTTTTCGAAAAAAGCAGCCGTCATCCTGAGGCTGTCGACACTGCCATAGAGCTTGTCTAGTGTTGCCACTGGGGATGGCCACATCTGATCTCTCTGATCATCGTATGTCGAGCAGTTTTGCAACAAATGCTCAGCGGTCATTTTGCCGGTACCACACGGGCATTCGTCGGTGGAACCTATCTTCAATTTGTTGAATAGGTGGTACCTGAGTCTATTGTGGCCAGTGCGAAGTCTGAAGACCCCGACCTGCTCTTTTCTGTTCAACTGGTAATAGGCATCGTTTTTGGTGTAGCCAGAATGTTCGGTTTCCTATTTGGTCATGTATCTAGCTCTAATAAGCCGTTTTGACTCTTCGTATGTCATACTAGTAAACGGTTGTGGTAGTTTTGCACCTTCTTTTGCCAGTCTGTCTGCCTCCTCGTTTCCTTGGATGTTTCAGTGAGATGGAACCCACTGCACCACTACTCTTTTTTGGTGCGGCCTGCTGGCATAGTTGACAGAGTACTGCTCTTAATTCATTAAGTTCAGTATTTTTCTGGCTTTTCAGTGCTGTGACTACGGCCAGAGCATCTGTAAGCAGGACTATATGGCTTTCATTCATTTTACCTGTCACCATTTCTTCCACTGCCGCCCTCAGTGCCTCTGCCTCCACTCTGAAATTGCTTTTGAATTTTCCAGTAGCGAATGACAGTGTTATTTTTCTGCCATTTGGTAGGCTCAGAAATGCTCCTGCCCCTCCGTTCTGTGTTGTATTTGTTACGAAACCAACGGTGTATGCATGGGTCCAGTCCATGCTTGGGTAGTTTTCCGTAATGAAACTCAGGGTAGTATCTCTTCTTTCTTTTTCAGAATAGCAGTTTTTGTTTCTAATACCTGGTATATTTTCTACCACCTCTGGAAATATATGCTGCCTCTAGGTAGGTTTTCGTACAGTAGGGATGGGCTTTGGTGTTGTTAGTGCGTTCATGGGGTCTTCGTGCATCTTTGCTTTGGCTATTTCTGCAAAGTTTCTTCGCTTTAGTTTCCCATTTCCGAAATTGTTTAGTCTCTGGTGCATTGGGTGGTCAGTCAGTCTTCTGAGTTTCTCTGATTGCAGCTGGGCTCTGCAGTCTCTTCTGTCGGCCATGGATTGCAGTTTTGTAATCTTTTCAAGTTCTACAATTGGCGTTGACTTCATGCCTCCTGTTATAACTCTCATGGCTTGGTTTTGGAGTTTGCTAACTTTATCGAAGTTCGCCTTTGCTGCTGTTGTCCATGCCGCAATGCCATACTCGAGAACTGGTCTCACTCTTCCAGTGTACAGTTTCTGTAGTATGCTTTCGTCTGCTCCCCAGCTTGTGGGTGGGCAAAAAATAGACACTGAAGTCACCGATGAAGTGTTCATTCATTTCGCATTTTCACTTCAAGTAAACCATAACGCATCCACTACATATGGCATGCACGAAGGAAGTCTATATCCAAGTGCATTAAGTGGCGGTTTTGGCGGTTCGCAACGGGATATTTCATTTCGTGTTAAAGGGAGAACAGGTTGAAACATGTTCTTCTAAATGAATAGGTAAAGACTTGGTTATTATATAGAAGTGTAGAACATATGGTTACATCCAGTTGATGCCACGGGATAGCGTTGGGGTTATGGTGATGGTTAGGTTTAGGGTTAGTGATATGATTTGGTTATGGTTAGGATTAGGGTTAGAAATAGATGCCATGGATGTTGTTACATCGTCTGACAGCATGGGTAATGGCATGCTGATGTAGAAACTGAATGATACTCCGCTTACATTGACCAACATTGACATATTAATAAAAGCATCGTCTATTCTCACAGAATGTTTGACATCTACAGTTAAAAAGAGGACTAGTCTGTGACGTCATTACCTCAAGTTCGTTGCCAAAAGAAATGTTTCTTTTGTTTAGGATGAAGTAAAACGCAAGTGCCAAAGATCATCTCGATTTCACGCCTGTGTGGCGAATTGGAAACATTGTGTGAGGTCCATATTGTTCTGAACCTACCAAATGGCAGAAAAATAATACTGTCATTCGCTACTGGAAAATACACAAGCAATTTCAGAGCCGAGGCAGAGGCACTGAGGGCGGCAGTGGAAGAAATGCTGACAGGTAAAAGGAATGAAAGCCATATAGTCCTGCTTACAGATGCCTTTGCCGTAGTCACAGCACTAAAAAGCAGGACAAATACTGAACTTAATGATTTAAGAGCAGTACTCTGTCAACTATACCAGCAGTCCGCACCAAAAAGGGTAGTGGTACAGTGGGTTCCAATGCCACTGCAACATCCAAGGCAACGAGGAGGCAGACAGACTGGCAAAAGAAGGTGCAAGACTACCACAACCAGATACTAGTATGACATACGAAGAGTCAAAACGGCTTAGTAGAGCTAGATACATGACCAAATAGGAAACCGAACATACTGGCTACACAAAAAAACGATGCCTATTACCAGTTGAACAGAAGAGAGGAGGTCGTGGTGTTCAGACTTCGCACTGGCCACAATAGACTGAGGTACCACCTATTCAACAAATTGAAGACAGGTGGCACTGACGAATGCCCGTGTGGTACCGGGAAAATGACCGCTGAGCATTTGCTGCAAAAATGCCCGACATACGAGGATCAGAGAGAGTAGATGTGGCCATCACCAGTGGCAACACTAGACAAGCTCTACGGCAGTGTTGACAGCCTCATGATGGCCGCTGCTTTTTTCGAAAAAATAAAGGTTGATGTCTGACTGCGTACGATGAATAAGAAGAAGTTCTTGACCACAGGCACACTAAGGATGACGGGGTCAACTTCACATCGACAGCTTTTATTATCCACTATTACGCTGATACCCAATTGTTGAGGATGTGTTTACCACCTAAGCCGTTTTGCGATCGGGAATATCTTGCACCAACCGGGGACCGAATCGCGATCGCTCAGTTGGAAAGCGAGTGCACCTACCAATGCACTATTTCGGCTAATGGCTACCACCTTAAAGCGTATTGTATTCATTCACATATTCATTTTGACTATTTCCACTATGATTCGCGAGATATTTTTGTTTGGTGCGTGTCCTGAACTGTTGTTTCTATTCTGATGTGGTAATTGAACCGTATCTATTCATATTCTTTTTAACGCTTTTAACTGACCGCACTTTTTAGTAAGTGTTAAAGCTTGTATTTGAAAACTCAGGATTGTGCCGGTAAGAAAGCGAGTTGAAATTTTCAGGACAAGTACAAACCCGATGACGTTATACTGTAATGATATTTTTGAGACAATATTTTTGAGTATTTGGGTCAATTTGTGAACTATGAAGTGAGGTCATGTTTGTAATAAATGAAACGTGATTATGAAAATATAAAATAAATGCATTAGATAGGCAATACTTATACAGCTAAATAATACTGAATACGTATATACAACTACTGAATAATACTGAACTCTTACACACAACTACTGAATATTACTGAATAGTTATACACAGTTACAAATTATACGGAATACATATACGCAACTAAAAAATACAACTGACTACTAATACACAACTACTAAACACTACTGAATATGTATACACAAATACCTAATGCTACTGAATACTTATACACACATAATGAATAATTATACAATGATACTGAATACATATAAACATCTGCTGAATAGTGATGTATACTTATACCATACTAGGGAATACTTATACATACCTACTGAATACTACAATATACTTAAACATAACTACTAAATATTACTGAATACATATACACCACTACAAAGTGATACTGAATAATTATACACTACTACTTAATACCACTTAATAGTCATACACTCCTACTGAACACTTTTACACAGCTACAATGTACTACTAAAACTTAGACGCACGTACTGAATACTACCAAGTATGTATACATACATACTGAATACTATCGAGTACGTATACATACATACTGAATACTACCAAGTACGTAAACATACTTACTGAATACTACCGAGTGCGTATGCATATTTACTGAATACTACTGCGTACGTATACATACCTTCTGAATACTACCGTGTACGTAAACATATATACAGAATACTACTGCGTGCGTATACATACTTACTGAATACTACTACCATTGAAATGGAAGTAGGCCCACAGAAAACAAAACCGCTCCCACGCTGGATATACAAACGAGCCGACTGGGACAGATTTGCAATCCTGACAGATGGGCTGTGTGAAACCATCAACACACGACACAACAGAATGAAGCCCATGGTGGAAAGCCTAAGCAAGGCAATAATGCAAGCCGCCACTGAAACCATCCCAAGAGGAGCTAGGAAAAACTATAAGCCCTACTGGAATGATAAGTTGCAGAAAGCGGAAGATGCAGTAACAAATGCTAGGAACATGGCAGAGCGAGAACAATCCATGGAGGCAAACATCGCCCTCAAAGCCGCTACGGCGAATTACAAACACACTCTCAAGCAAACAGCAAGAGAAAGCTGGAAAAATAAAACGGAAAGCCTAAACCTGGACAAAGACGGGAACAAGCTATGGAAGCTAGTCAGAGCCATGAACGACGAAACCCCGTCAAACAAACATATTACCATCAAGCAGGGCGAGAACTTGATCACAGGTAAGAAAGCCGCAAACGCTTTTGTCGATCACTATGCCAGAGCAAACCACATCGAGGTCCCTGCAGATAAGCATACAGACATTAGCGAAGAGCTAAAGGGGCACGACAACATGAATACGGCACCTGAATAGCACATGATGGCCAAATTAACAATGCGCGAAATGGAAGAGGCCATAAGAACATTAAAGAAAAGGAAATCTCCCGGAAAAGACGGGATAACAAACGAAATGCTGATGGGGCTGGGCCAAACAGCGACGAGGAAACTGCTATCGGTCAGGAACCAAAGCTGGAAAAGGGGAATTGTACCCCAGGCATAGAAAGACGCAATACTGGTACCAGTACCAAAAACAGGAAAGGACAAAACAGATCCAAATGGATACAGGCCCATCAGCCTACTGAGCTGTGTCGGCAAGCTGATGGAACGGATGATTAACACCAGACTGATGTGGCATCTGGAAGAAAAACGAATACTAATTCCACAGCAAGCCGGCTTTAGACAGCACAGATCCACTGAGGACCAGGTCATCCTCATAGCCCAGGAGATAGAAGATGACTACCAGGTACAGAAACACACAGTAGCTGTTTGGGTGGATCTGGAAAAGGCATTTGACAAAGTCTGGAAAGACGGACAGAGTTAAGCTAAGAAGAAGTGATGTTTGTGGGAAAATGTTCAAGTGGATCAACCACTACCTCAAACAAAGAACGGCCAGAGTCCAAGTACAAGGGCAGATAAGCAAAAAGGTGACACTCGAGCAGGGAGTACCCCAAGGGGGAGTACTGTCACCCACACTCTTCCTGGTATATATATAAACGATATTACAGAGAATATTCCAAGGAGAGTCCATAGCTCAATGTTTGCAGACGATCTGGCTATGTGGACCTCTGAAAAGAATCTCACCATAGCAAGAAATCGGATGCAGACGGCCCTAACATCGCTGGAAGAGTGGGCGAACTTATGGCTGGTCTAAATAAACGAGGAGAAAACCACATACACAATATTCTCGCTTTCTTTAAAACCCCAAAATTCCAAATTAAGTCTAAATGGCAAATTCCTGCAGCCAAACGACAACCCAACCTATCTGGGAGTCACATTTGATCGGCGCATGACATGGAAAAGTCAGATCGAGAGAAACCAAATGAGAGCCAGAAAAAGAATGGCAATCATGAGGAAACTTGCTGGCACAAGCTGGGGAGCAGACGAAAGTATACTAAAGAAACTGTACACTGGAAGAGTGAGACTAGTGCTCGAGTATGGCATTGCGGCATGGACAACAGCAGCAAAGGCGAACTTCGATAAAGTTAGCAAACTTCAAAACCAAGCCATGAGAATTATAACAGGTGGCATGAAGTCAACGCCAATTGTAGAACTTGAAAAGATTACAAAACTGCAATCCATCACCGATAGAAGAGATTGCAGAGCCCAGCTGCAGTCAGAGAAACTCTGAAGACTGACTGACCATCCAATGCACCAGAGACTAAACAATTTGGGAAATGGGAAACTAAAGCGGAGAAACTTTGCAGATGCACGAAGATCCCATAAACGCACTAACAACACCAAAACCCATCACTACTGTACGAAAATCTACCTGGAGGCAGGATATATTTCCAGAGGTGGTAGAAAATATACCAGGTATTGGAAACAAAAACTGCCAGACTGAAAGAGAAAGGAGAGATAATACCCTAAGTTTCATATCGAAAAGCTACCCAAGCATGGACTGGACCCATGCATACACCGACGGTTCTGTAACAAACACTACACAGAAAGGAGGGGCAGGAGCATTCCTGAACCTACCAAATGGCAACAAAATTCGCTACTGGTAAGTACACAAGCAATTTCACAGCGGAGGCAGAGGCACTGAGGGCGGCAGCAGAAGAAAGGGTGACACACAATGAAAATGAAAGCCATATAGTCCTGCTTACAGATGCTCTCGCTGCAGTCACAGCGCTAAAAAGCCAGAAAAATACTGAGCTTAATCACTTAGAGCAGCACTCTGCAAACTGTGCCAGCAGTCCGCACCAAAAAGGGTAGTGGTACAGTGGGTCCCGTCACACTGCAACATCCAAGGCAACGAAGATGCAGACAGACTGGCAAAAGAAGGTGCAAGACTACCACAAACAGATACTAGTATGACGTACGAAGAGTCAAAACGGCTTATCAAAGCCAGATACATGACCAAATGGGAAACCGAACATACTGGTTACACCAAAAACGATGCCTATTACCAGTTGAACCGAAGAGAGCAGGTCGTTGTCTTCAGACTTCGCACTGTCCACAATAGACTGAGGTACCACCTATTCAACAAATTGAAGATAGGGTGTACCGACGAATGCACGTGCGGTACTGGTAAAATGACCGCTGAACATCTGCTGCAGAACTGCCCGACATACGAGGATCAGAGAGAGCAGATGTGGCCATCACCAGTGGAACTGCAAGACAAGCTCTATGGCAGTGGCGACAGCCTCAGGATGACCGCCGCTTTTTTCGAAAAAATAATGGTTACTGTCTGACTGCGTACGAAGAAGAAGAAGAATACTACTGCCTACGTATACATACCTTCTGAATACTACCGTGTACGTAAACATATTTACTGAATACTACCGAGTACGTATTTATACTTACTGAATACTACTGCGTACGTATACATACTTACTGAATACTACTGCGTATGTATACATACCTTCTAAATACTACGGTGTACGTAAACATACATACAGAATACTACTGTGTACGTATGCATACTTACTGAATAGTACTGAGAACGTATGCATACTTACTGAATACTACTGAGTACGTATACATACTTACTGAATACTACCAAGTGCGTATACATACCTTCTGAATACTACTGAATATATGTACACAACTAATACAAACTACTGAATACGTATCTGCCCCCGGCGCTTTTATTCCCATTGGTGATAAAACACAATTAGTGATTGACGTAAGCCGTATAATGAAAGCTAACTATGCTTATGGAATAGTATTATTGTACACATTTTAAAGCAAATTGGATGAAAGGCATTTCTTTATTTGCATTTACTGTATTATTAAAATGCATTCCGATTTCCTCCACATCTACAACACCCATGCGCTCCCCAAACATTCTCCTCCCACACATTCTCTCCACACATTATCTCCCCACATTCTCTTCACATTCTTTCCCCACATTCTCTCCCCACATTCTCTCCACGCATTCTCTCCCACACATTCTCTCCCAACATTCTCCTCCCACACATTCTCCCCACACATTCTCTCCCCACATTCTCCCCACACATTCTCTCCACACATTCTCTCTACACATTCTCTCCACACATTCTCTTCCCACATTCTCTCCCCACATTATCCCCACTCATTCTCCCCACACATTCTCTGCCCACATTCTCTCCCCACTCATTCTCCCCACACAATCTCTCCCCACTTTCTCTCCCCACATTCTCTCCCCACATTCTCTCCCCACACATTCTCCCCACACATTCTCGCCCCACATTCTCTCCACACATTCTCTCCCCACATTCTCTCCCCACATTCTCTCCCCACATTCTCTCCACACATTCTCTCCCTACATTCCCTCCCCACTTTCTCTCCCCACATTCTCTCCCCACATTCTCCCCACACATTCTCTCCCCACATTCTCTCCCCACATTCTCCCCACACATTATCTCCCCTCATTCTCTCCCCACATTCTATCCACACATTATCTCCCCACATTCTCTCCCCACTTTCTCTCCCCACATTCTCCCCACATTCTCTCCCCACATTCTCCCCACACAATCTCTCCCCACATTCTCTCCCCACATTCTCCCGACACATTACCTCCCCTCATTCTCTCCCCACATTCTCCCCACACATTATCTCCCCTCATTCTCTCCCCACATTCTGTCCCCCCATTCCTCCCACACATTCTTTCCCCACATTCTCTCCCCACTTTCTCTCCCCACACATTCACTCCACACATTCTCCCCACTCATTCTTCCCACACATTCTCTCCCCACATTCTCCCCACACATTCTCTCCCCACATTCTCTCCACACATTCTCTCCCCACATTCTCTCTCCACATTCTCTCCCCACATTCTCTCCCCACATTCTCTCCGCACACATTATCTCCACACATTCTCCACACATTCTCTCCTCTCATTCTCCCCACACATTCTCCCCACACATTCTCCCCACATTCTCTCCACACATTCTCTTCTCTCATTCTCCCCACACATTCTCTCCCCCCATTCTCCCCACACATTCTCCCCACACATTCTCCCCACATTCTCTCCACACATTCTCTCCCCACATTCTCCCCACACATTCTCTCCACACATTCTCCCCACACATTCTCTCCCCACATTCTCTCCCCCATTCTCTCCACACATTCTCTCCACACATTCTCTTCCCACATTCTCTCCCCACATTATCCCCACTCATTCTCCCCACACATTCTCTGCCCACATTCTCTCCCCACTCATTTTCCCCACACAATCTCTCCCCACTTTGTCTCCCCACATTCTCTCCCCACATTCTCTCCCCACACATTCTCCCCATACATTCTCGCCCCACATTATCTCCACACATTCTCTCCCCACATTCTCTCCCCACATTCTCTCCACACATTCTCTCCCTACATTCTCTCCCCACTTTCTCTCCCCACATTCTCCCCACATTCTCTCCCCACATTCTCCCCACACATTCTCTCCCCACATTCTCTCCCCACATTCTCCCCACACATTATCTCCCCTCATTCTCTCCCCACATTCTATCCACACATTATCTCCCCACATTCTCTCCCCACTTTCTCTCCCCACATTCTCCCCACATTCTCTCCCCACATTCTCCCCACACATTCTCTCCCCACATTCTCTCCCCACATTCTCTCCCCACATTCTCCCCACACATTATCTCCCCTCATTCTCTCCCCACATTCTCCCCACACATTATCTCCCCTCATTCTCTCCCCACATTCTGTCCCCCCATTCCTCCCACACATTCTTTCCCCACATTCTCTCCCCACATTCTCTCCCCACACATTCTCTCCACACATTCTCCCCACTCATTCTTCCCACACATTCTCTCCCCACATTCTCCCCACACATTCTCTCCCCACATTCTCTCCACACATTCTCTCCCCACATTCTCTCTCCACATTCTCTCCCCACATTCTCTCCCCACATTCTCTCCACACATTCTCTCCCCACATTCTCTCTCCACATTCTCTCCCCACATTCTCTCCCCACATTCTCTCCGCACATTCTCCCCACACATTCTCTCCCCACATTCTCTCCGCACATTCTCCCCACACATTCTCTCCACACATTCTCCCCACATTCTCTCCACACATTCTCTCCTCTCATTCTCCCCACACATTCTCTCCCCCCATTCTCCCCACACATTCTCCCCACATTCTCTCCACACATTCTCTCCCCACACATTCTCTCTCTACATTCTCTCCACACATTCTCTCCACACATTATCTCCTCTCATTCTACCCACACATTCTCCCCACACATTCTCCCCACACATTCTTCCCACTCATTCTCTCCTCTCATTCTCCCCACACATTCTTCCCACTCATTCTCTACTCTCATTCTCCCCACACATTCTCCTCACACATTATCTCCACACATTATCTCCCCACATTCTCTCCCCACATTCTCTCCACACATTCTTCCCACACATTCTCTCCACACATTCTCTCCCCACATTCTCTCCACACATTCTCTCCCCACATTCTCCCCACACATTCTCTCCACACATTCACTCCACACATTCTCTCCACACTTTCTCTCCACACATTCTCCCCACACATTCTCTCCACACATTCTCCCCACACAATCTCCCCACACATTCTCTCCACACATTCTCTCCCCACATTCTCCCTACACATTCTCTCCACACATTCTCTCCCCACATTCTCCCCACAATTTCTCTCCACACATTCTCTCCACACATTCTCCCCACACATTCTCCCCACACATTCTCTCCACACATTCTCTCCCCCCATTCTCCCTACACATTCTCTCCACACATTCTCCCCACACATTCTCCCCACACATTCTCTCCACACATTCTCTCCCCACATTCTCCCTACACATTCTCTCCACACATTCTCTCCCCACATTTTCCCCACAATTTCTCTCCACACATTCTCTCCCCACATTCTCCCCACACATTTTCTCATCACATTCTCTCCACACATTTTCTCCACATGTGTCCCCCTACAATCTTTCTTTATAATTTCCCCACGAATTTCTCCAACACATTCTTCCCACACATTCTCCCCACATTCACTCCACACATTCTACCTCCACATTCTACCTTCATTCTCCCGGAATGCCCCCTTCCTTCTCCCCCTCCCGAACACATTTCAACCACACATTTTCTCCACAGCCTCGCTATACTTTCTAATATCAAACACAGCCTATGCATTACACCATTGTTATAAATGTGAGTCTAATCACACCATTGATTCGAAAGTTTCACGCAAGAGAACGGCGTGTTGGCTCAGTTTCAACCGCATAAAACCAATACTTCAGAAAACGACGGAACGTCAAGGCCAGGGCTCGCATCTACAATAGCATGGTTATCAAGGCAGTGGTATATGGATCTGAGGTTTCGAGTGTAAGAAAATCAAAGGCAGGTAAGCTCAGAGTGTTAACGAAAGAAAAACGCAGCCAAGAGTCTTAAATGTCTCTCTGACCAAACAGGATGTCCGTCAACTCTGAATCAATGGGAAAGTACAAATGGGCCGGCCATGTGGTCATCATGACTGACGATAGATGAATGAGGAAGGTGTCTTTCTGGTGACCATACAACTACAACTGTTTGGCCGCTCGCCAATGAGATGGAGAGATGATCTACACCACGCCTTTGGATCATCGTAGTACTACAGGGCGAAGGACAGGCATGGATTCAAGCAGATTTGCGATACCTGGAATCAAGCAGTTTTGCGTTTTTGAATACCACGATTCAAGTATTCAGGTAGAGAGTGTAAAAGGGTTCGAATCCACAAATTTAGACATACTGAAAATTACTGGGACCCCTAACTCACGAAAATGAAGTACTCTTGAATTACAGGCTGAGTTACAGCAGCACAGGCTGAGTTACAGCAGCACAGGCTGTGAGATGGGCATTAACACTGTGATCCTTCTTCTTCTTCTTCGTTCGTTCTCAATCTCCCACTACCAAACCGAAAGGGCCTAAGTAGCAGAATGCAGTCTAGAGAACGGATTGCGTTGTTTCGTAGTCTACAGCTTGGCTGCGATATTTGCACCTTTCGGTCCAACACATCCGACTTCAGCCTGCAATTTTTGAGTACCGGGTTAGCATTCCCTGTTCTATCCCTTCTCCTTAGCCAGTCTGCCCTGCTGCAGCCTGTTATCCAGGATCACCGCGTGGAGGTGTAGAAGGGTCTTGGCAGCTCTGGTTCGCTGGCCCTGACGCTAGCAGTCAGCTATGGGTCGCTCACTGCTGCAGCTCATGTGCTGCTCAGCATCTTGATCCCACACTGTGATCCAACTAGTTGTGAGTCGTTTGTAAAGTCTCGTATTTCACTACAGCCAGGAGCGCTAATTCCCATCTTCTTGAGTACGCTCCACGATACATGAAATGGCGCTACAACCGACCGCCAGAGATCATTCGCTAAATAATGGCAAAACATAAACACCGGTAGTTTCAAACAACAACTAAATCATGCATATACCCGGTACATACAACAATGTACAAGATGTTAAACAATCTTGAATTCACCAGTACATGTAGTAGAGCAAGTCATTAAATGCGTCACAAATTATAGCTATTTAAAGTAATGTGAATTGAGTTATGAACATAACTCAATTCACGAATCATTCTTTGCAGATGAGCACTGCTTGCTGTACGACGATGAAAACAAACTGCAAAATCACATGAACGCGCTTGCGACCACCTGTGCTAAATACAAAATGCGAATTAACGAGAACAGAACAAAAACTAAGATCATCAGTAGAACTTCTGGGCCACTCAAGATACGTCTAAATAATAATGCTCTTCAACAGGTCCATGAGTTCAAGTATTTGGGCAGTATCTTTTCGGCAGACGGTAGGATCGACAGGGAAATCGAAACAAGGTGTCAGAAAGCATCTGCGGTGACTTATCAGCTGTCCCCATTGCTTAGACACCCGAGCATTAGTTTGGCAACAAAGCAACAGCTGATAAACAGTATATTTATGCCCATGTTGTGCTACCAGTGCCAAACATGGCCTGTGTCAAGGGCGTGAGAGAGCAGAATTTCGACATGTGAAATGAAGTGTTCGAGGAAAGTCATCGGTGTTACCAGAAGAGACAGAATGCGGAATGACGAAATTCGAAGTATGGTCGGCACTACGTCTTTTGCCGAATACATTTCCAGGCAGAAAATAGGTTGGTTTGGTCATCTCATGTGAATACATCCTCATGATATTCCACTGATGGCTTACAATGCTGGTAGATCTGGCTACAGGGAAAGGGGGCGGCCGCGAGGTAGGTGGATAGATGACATTAGAGTGATTGTGCAACGACAAGGGCTCACATCGACCTGCACTTGGCGCATGATAGACCACTCAAGCTCCCCACGGCGCTAAACAGCACAAGTAGAAAGAAAACTAACTAACTAACTAACCTAATGTGAATGAATTTCAAACTTGACAATTATTTTTTAATTGTACTTATTTCTCAATGTAATTTGGACCAACATTGATACATTGAAAATTGGTTAACGGGAAGAAGGCAGAGGGTGGGCATAAATAAGGAGTACTCTGAGTGGAAGGAAGTGAAAAGTGGTGTGCCACAGGGCTCGGTTTTGGGACCAATTTTGTTCTTGATATATATAAATGATTTGGACATTGATATGAGATCCATGATTGCAAAATTTGCTGATGACACAAAACTATGTAGTAGTGTCTCATCTAAAGCGGAAGTGGAAATACTGATGTCGGATTTAGATAAAATTCGAGAATGGTCTGTAAGCTGGCAAATTGAGTTTAATGTAGATAAATGTACAGTTATCCACATGGGTAGATCCAATATGGAACATAATTACAGAATGGGAGAAAACAATATTAGAAAGATAGATAAGGAAAGGGACCTAGGGGTTATAATAGATCATACAGGAAAGGTGAGTGAGCAAGTTAAGGTAGCAGTGAAAAAGGCAAATGCAATGTTTGGTATGATAAAATGAAATATTAAACATAGGAGCAAGGACGTGATCGTCAAACTGTATAAAGCTTTATTTAGACCTAGATTAGAGTACTGTGTACAGGTGTGGAGTCTTTATCATAGAGGGGACATAAACATGCTAGAAATAATACAAAAAAGAGCGACAAAGATGATAGTGGGATTCCAGAATTACAGTTATGAGGAACGACTCAGAAAAACCGGCCTACAGTGTCTCGAAGAGAGACGAATTCGTGGTGACTTAATACAGGTTTATAAGATGATCAGAGGAATCGATAAATTAGACTTAACAAGTTTTTTTTAAAATACAGCCACCTACAATAACACGAGGGCATAGCTACAAGCTGACTAAAGAGAGGTCCAGGTTAGATATTAGGAAATATTTTTTTAGTCAGAGAGTGGTGTCTGCTTGGAATGCATTGCCAGGGGAGGTAGTGGAGGCAGGGACAGTTAATGCATTTAAGAATAAACTGGATGGGCATAGCTTTTAGAGCAAGGTGATGTAAATGTAACTGGTTGTATACAGACTCTGCAGGGTCTTCTAAACCAGTATAAAGACGTTAAGTTAAGTTAAGTTATCCAATCGCTTAATGTTGTACTCGTAAAGCAGCTGTGTGTGTGTCCATCGTAAGCACACTTTTCAGAAAATAAAACGATTAAGCTTTATGTTGCAAGCTAAGCAATACGAACACAACAGTGCAGCTGATACAACATTTAGTCTTAGTCTTAGTGGACCTGTGCCTCAACACGGCGTTAGCCCATTGTGTCAGTTGGTAGTAGTCGGGTGCATTTCTCTGCTTAGCCGACTGGGCTCGAGCAATGTTATGTTTTTGGGTTTTGTGTTGGTCTTATCTCGGTTTCCAGTCGATACTAGTTGTCCAGTGGATTGATAACTTCTGTCTCGGACACGGGTTATCCAGTGAATGGCTAACTTCTGTCTCTACCACGAGTTGTCCAGTGGATGTTCTGTTTGGTTGAGCCCAAGAATCAACATCATTGCACACGCTTTGACCTTTGCGTTCTCTGTTCTTCTCCAAATTCTTGTAGAATCTCAGCAAAATGCACTAACCCGGTAGCACCGGCAAGGATCCCGTAATTCATTTGGTAGATTTTTAACATCATTTTAAATTTTGCCCGGGCAGCAGCCATGACGCCTACTCTTTTCGACTGTAAACTTCCTAGGTATTTTTAAGGTGCATGACATTGAACACGGACGTCCGATCTCTACTATCCAGAGACTCGGAAAAATACCAGAAGGTCCAAGAGGAAAAAAAATTCCAGGATCCACCGTGATTTGAGCCTGCGACCTCAAGCACTAACTTGTTTATTTAGTTGGCTTGGCTTGGCTTCGTTCGATCTCAATCTCCCGCGACCAAACCCTGAAAGGGCTTTAGTAGCAGAATGTAATGCAGAGAACGGAATGCGCTGTGTTGCAGTTTACAGCTTGACTGCGATATTTGCACCTTTCGGTCCAACACATCCGACTTCAGCAAGCATTTTTTTCAGTACCAGGTTAGCATTCCCTTTTCAATCCCTTCTCCTTAGCCACTCTGCTCTAATGCAGCCTGTTATCCAGGATCACCTCGTGGAGGTGTAGAAGGGTCTTGGCAGCTCTGGTTCGCTGGCCCTGACGCTAGCAGTCAGCTATGGGTCGCTGACCACTGCAGCTCATGCGCTGCTCATCATCTTGATCCCGTTATTTAGTTCCAAACACAATCCCCGTCAAATAGACGCCCTTCACAGTTTAGATACCCCTCCAATGGGAAGACAAATCAGGAGGTAATTCGTCTGCTAGGGTATTGTCCCGAAGAATGATCCGGCCCATGCTTTGCTGCTCATTGAAACGTAGAACCCGATATACGACTATCGCGTTACTTTCAAGATATTGCACCCTTCGACGTTTGAATTTTTTTCAAAACTGACGGTGTCTCTCAAAGGGACACATTTTCAGCACATCAACAAAAAAAATTAAGACAAATGCAACGAAGTGCCCGATGGTAATCCCCAATAATAGATTCCATAAATGATGTCAAACAGTGGATGCACCTCTGGGAGTCGTGTCTCAACTAAAAGAGGTATATTTTTAGGTTCAAAACTAAATACGTTTGCTAGTTACCCAACCCTCGGATACCTCCGCCTTCACTTTTCAGGGCGCACAAATGAGCAGCCTACTCATTGGGGGCATTCGCAAACAACAACAACAACAATGTATAATTTATGTTGATGTTTTATCCAAGTGACAAGTACATTACTCTCTTGTTACGAAATGCACAATAGGGAAACTAACGCATGAAATTAGCGTACAATCAACATGGGTTCTCGCACATTCCAGTTGTTATGTAGGTATACTAGTCGTGTCACGCTGGCATTCGTGATAATTACTTAAATTGTATATGTTCTTTAAAATCACCATTAGTGGGATACGAATTGGAGCTTTCTAAAGAGATTAATGATTACCATTTACGAGGCATGTTTACATGAAACTGGACAAAACTGAAACAAGTAAACAGACGTACGATGCGCTTGATGACGTCACTTCTGGTGTAAACAGCACATAAAAACCGATGTTTAAAGAAGGACGTGCTTTAACGCAACAATATGCGCCTGACCTGCTCTCG
This sequence comes from Ariolimax columbianus, assembly GCA_036924085.1. Classification (NCBI taxonomy): domain Eukaryota; kingdom Metazoa; phylum Mollusca; class Gastropoda; order Stylommatophora; family Arionidae; genus Ariolimax; species Ariolimax columbianus. The sequence continues at coordinate 31,181,734 of JAVGWX010000009.1, forward strand.
AAAGATTTTCTCTAATTCACTTCTTTCTTTAAACATCGTTGTCCAGTTCTTCACCGTTGTCTTAGACACACTTTTGTTACCATACACTGCCTGTATTCTGCAATGAATGTCAACTGGTCGACATCCGTCAGCTGTTGGAAACCGAATCAACGCTCGCTGATCAACTCTAGACGGATTCCGTATCACACCGGCCATGTTTTCAACGGTCTGCTGAGGAAACTACGAGTCAGAGGATAATACAATGTTGCAAACTTGACGGTTGGCATATGCTGTTTATACCAGAATTGACGTCATCATGCGAATCGTACGTATTTTTTCTTGTTGCAGGCTGGTCCGGTTTCATTTGAACACGTTTCGTACATAATGGTAGAAAGTAAAGTAAAAGCACATAGTGGCACAGTAGATTAATTAACAAATCCCATATTACATAATTTGTAATTAACCTCGAGTCCAACAGAACGTGTCGCCTGAGGCACTAACTTTACTTTCCGTGTCCAACATCCTAACAGATTATACAACTAGAATCCTGCCACCAAGTACGCTATCACGTTTGCCACCATCACAGATTGTACTGAGCTCCTGTATTCTGAGACACTCAAGCACGTGGGCAGTCTGTATTGACCCACCTTCGCAGATGTCGACCCTTGCACTTTCCAAATTTGTTGAGGTTCGACCCACACCTGAAACTTCCTGTTTTGAATATGTTTAGAACTATCCACTTGGCAAAGGGAAAGGCCGCTGTCCATCCTAGTCGGTGATGGCATTATTAATTGTGATTTTTAGTAAAGATTAAATGCGCTAATTGTTATCCTAACTCTCTCGTCTCGAGGCCCCCCCCCCCCCCCCCATTGGCAAGTCAAGGACAATACGACTAGGGGGCGACTACGAGATGCATGGGACCCAGCACCAAGCACCCGTGAAAAAGACGTAGGAGTCCGGAGTCAAACCCACACCACCTGATCACGAGGCCGACGGCTTAACTACTTTGCCACGGAATCCCCATGACAATTGCATTATGTTGAATAATTTAGTGTCCCACACAGCATACCTCATCGTAGAAAGGTCGCTGCGAAATGTTGAAACTCAGTGTGGGCGGAGAATTATGTTCGCACATGGCAATCAACATCTCCGTCGTCTGTTCACGAAACTGATCAAGATATTCACCCACAGAAACAAAACATGATACTTAGTTAAGTGTATAATATTTATTAAAATGAACCAGACATGTGTTTTATTTATAAGAAGAAATAATCACGTACTAGAACAGACCAAGAGCGTCTCATATCTTTGAAATAAAATAAGATAAGATGTAAGATGTGAAATGGAAATCAAGAAGATAATAGGGGTGGCTGGATCGACAAACCTGTTTTCACCAACACCAACAATTAGTCAAATAACTAACAAATTTAAAATAATGGAAATATTCAGATGTTACGTATACTTTCCTTATTACATGTCTTAGATATGTGGACAATGTTGGAGACCTAAATAGTGTGTGTGTGTGTGTGCGTGTGCGTGCGTGCGTGCGTGTGTGTGTGTGTGTGAATATATGTCTATATATATGAGTTGTGTTCACATGAAAGCGGACCAAACTGTAATAAATGAACATACGTGCAATGCGCATGATGACGTCACTTCTGAAGTAAACAGCACATACCAACCGTCAAATTGGCAAAATTGCAGTATCATTCGACTCATAGTTTCCACAGCAGACCGTTGAAAACATGGCGGGTGTGATATGGAATCCGTCTAGAGTTGATCAGCGAACAATGGTTCGGTTTCTAACAGCTGGAGGATATAGTCCAGATGACATTCATCGCAGAATGCACGCAGTGTATGGTGACACAAGTGTGTCGAAGACAACAGTGAAGAACTGTTAGTGTATGACATATTGTGACATGTGTCAGTTTTTATCATCATTGGCTCTTTTCGTCTTGTCAGACGATAGTAATTGTACTATTAGCACAAAGCCCGGGCAGAAATATAGAGACCATGTGTTGCCCATGCAGTACGGTCCCTCTCTCAGGCTGCCTTGTTTACTCCAAAGGAAAGGTAATACCAATACATATGAAACAAAGCAACCTGTAGAATATGCCGGAACAGCAGAGCAATGTTCTCTGTGTATCCCCATCAATTCTGTAACATCCCTTTTGACGTCACTTTTCTATTCTATTTCTTTCAGCGCGTTGTATCCAGGGATGCACACTTTGGTCTAACGTAATAGAGCAGAAGTGCGTGCTACCAAAGCTTTGGTGATGCTTTAGTGTACCAGGTGGAACGGTTAGACAATAGCAAACTCCCAGGGGATGGCATCTATGTTGAAGCTTCTTAGAAACACGTTTAAGGAATCTGTGTAAAGTATATGTTGGCTCCCTTATGACCGTATGCATGTTATGAGCTCACAGCATAACGGCTGCTAGGAGATCCCTCGTGGTGAAGGCTACAACATGTCCCATCCATTATAGCTGGACTTTTTATTTGCAGAAGCGTATATATGCTAAACGTGTTAGTCATTCTAAGAGTTGCAAAGCTACCCAAATGCGTCCTGTTATCCGATTTTGAACAACTTGCGCGGACATTTCAATTGAAAACGATTGAACTGGTCAGCATGTATGCTTTAAACTGTCCATTTTTCGCTGGCATACAGCAGAATGGTTAACAGCATTTCGTTATACACATTGACCTCTTCGCGGGGGAACTGAGACGCTAGTCTAGACAAGCTCAATACACTGACTAGGACGTTGCGTCAGAGTCAGGCTCAAAACATTGACTAGGACGTCCGGTCAGAGTCAGGCTCAAAACACTGAGTAGGATGCCGAGTCAGGGTCAGGCTCAATACCCTGACTAGGATGTCGCGTCAGGGTCAGGCTCAATACACTGACTAGGAAGTCGCATCAGGGTCAGGCTCAATACACTGACTAGGACGTCACGTCAGGGTCAGGCTCAATACACTGACTAGGACGTCGCGTCATGGTCAGGCTCAATACACTGACTAGGACGTCGCGTCAGGGTCAGGCTCAATACACTGACTAGGACGTCGCGTCAGGGACAGACTCAATACACTGACCAGGACGTCGCGTTATGGTCTGGTTCAATACACTGACTAGGACGTCGCGTCAGGAGCAGGCTCAATTCACTGACCAGGACGTCGCGTCAGGGTCAGCAAAATACACTGACCAAGACCACAATCTCTTTTCCATGAAGAGTTCCCTGGAAAAAGGCTGTTTTAAAGGCAGCTTGCTAAACAGTCAGTCAATGTCAATGTTGCTAGACAATCATCCCAATGCCATGTTGCTAGACAATCATCCAAGGCCAATGTGGCTAAACAATCATCCAATGACAATGTTGCTAAACAATCAGCCATGGTTAACGTTGCTGGACAATCAATTACGAACAATGTTCCTAGACAATCAGGCAAGACCAACGTTGGTGGACAATTAGTCAAGGCCAATGCTGTCAGACAATTAGTCAAGGCCAATGCTGCCAGACAATTAGTCAAGGACAATGTCGCTAGACAATTAGTCAAGGCCAATGCTGCTAGACAATTAGTCAAGGCCAATGGTGATAGACAATAAGTCAAGGCCAATGTTGCTAGACAATTAGTCAAGGTCAATTTTGCTAGACAATTAGTCAAGGCCAATGTTGCTAGACAATTAGTCAAGGCCAATGTTGCTAGACAATCAACCATGGTTAATGTCGCTAGACAATTAGTCACGGCCAATGTTGCTAGACAATTAGTCACGGCCAATGTTGCTAGACAATTAGTCACGGCCAATGTTGCTAGACAATTAGTCAAGGCCAATGCTGCCAGACAATTAGTCAAGGCCAATGTCGCTAGACAATTAGTCACGGCCAATGTCGCTAGACAATTAGTCACGGCCAATGTTGCTAGACAATTAGTCACGGCCAATGTTGCTAGACAATTATCCAAGGCCAATGTTGCTAAACAATCAGCCAAGGTCAATGTTTCCGGACAATTAGACAATGTTATTAACTAGATAAAATGGGCTTCTGAGCATTTTTCAATAAAGATAGAAAGATCAGGAATGTGCGGATTGCATTTTCCAAAATGAATAGAAAATCCATATGAGACAAAACACAACCAGTAATGTAACGACCTCTGTGGAAACATATAGCCATCCCACCGTTCAATGAGATTCAATGTCCCAGCGGCCTCTTAGATTACAGAAGCAGAAGAAGAGGATCTTTTCGGTAATATTTCTACCTGAAACAGGTAATCGATGTTCTAATAATTAAATTATGCTACCTGGAGGGCGAAATGAACCAGTCATACAAATAGGATGGCCTTGCAGAACCTCAGTGCATTGCCCTCGTTGTATGCACTTTCAAACATATTACTAGCCATTACAAACATACACCTGGTTCAACGCCTTACCCTTGGTTACCTCTGTGATCTAAATGCATATTTGTGTTTCATTATGTCTGCTGTGGTGCGTTGCAAAATATGTTAGGACACAATGCCGTACCTGTATGCGTCTGGAAAAAACAGTGTAGTTAGAGTAATTGATTATGTACGTAGAGGACAGCGTGGGCTAGTGGTTAAGTGCCACGGCTCACAAGCCGAAGGCGCTAGGTTCAATCCCCATCACAGCAAGGGCCGTTACCCCGGGGAAGCAAACCCTTAGAAAATGCAGGAGGAAGCAAACTCTTAGAAAATGCAGGAGGAAGCAAACCCTTAGAAAATAAAGGAGGAAGCAGAACCTTAGAAAATGCAGGAGGAAGCAGACACTTACATAAAATGCATGCCGATGTCGGATGCACTGGCCCGACGTGCGAAAATAAAAACCGCAGTGCAACGCACACCGCTTTGTAGAATAAAGAAATAAGGCGAACGCAAAAAGTTCCAAACAAAAAAACAAAACAAGATTATGAACGTAAAAGACTGGTAACAAATTCGATTAGCAGGTACCCACCCACATGCTCCATTCTACTCGGCAATAATTGGGTAACTGACATAATGTTAGTGAAGACAGCTGTAGAGGTATATGGTGACTCCTACCCAATAAGAGATGAGCGCAGATCGAACTTGGTGTAATATGTATGACCGCAAGCTACGGCAGCACGGCTGATAGGGTTCTACTGCTGTGCGTGTAGTCAGTGTAATGCATGGGTCACACATGGGACACGCACAGCTGTTCTACCTCTCTCTTTCTCTCTCTCTTTCTATCTCTCTCTCTTTCTCTCTCTCGCACACACACACTCTAACACACACAAACACGTACTAATACGTGGGAGTGTTAGTCACAAATGTAAACTATCCACCCTGTGACTGCCAGTGATATGTTTGCACTTAGCGGTAGAGTCCCTCTGGTAAGGATATATAGTGTTAAAATGAGGGCCGATGATACATAAGGCTCTAAGCGCAAAACACAATGCCGATATTAGGTCTTATAAAAATAAGCAAACGAAGAAAGTAAAATAATGAAAGAGGGCAACAACCAAGATAGCAAGAGTTTGGAGACAGAAAGTGTCGATTTAGTGTAGTTTTAGTGTAGATTTAGTGTAGATTTAGTGTAGATTTAGTGTAGATTTAGTGTAGATTTAGAGGACATACTATTAATTTCGCTGGTTAACGAATTTGACATGAAGATCAACACGACAAGACAGAGTCTATATAAATTTCACGTGAAAAATGCAGAGAAGTGTCCACATCAGTGACATTCGTATCGAGCAAGTAAAGGGGGTGGGGGGGGGGGATGTTAAAATACCTAGGTTGTATGTTCACTGATGATGGCAGAGTGGACATAGAGATTGCATATAGAATTCAGGGCGTCAGTGTCCACTTTCAAATTGCAACGATTTTGAAACTCCTCAGAGTGATTCTTTCAACTATGCGGAGGCTGATAAATATACTATTTATACCTACATTGTGTTACCAATGTCAATCTTGGTCCTTACTAGCAACCCATACGAATAAGATCTAGAGCTGTGAGATACACTGAGTGAGGAGTGCAGTCGAAACGAGAATCTGTGATCGAATCGGCAACACCACACGAAGGCTGACAGTGGAGACAAGCCCAGCTAGTGCCTACATTTAGTCTAAACAAATGCAATGATTTGGTCATTAAGTCAGAATGCTTTGCAATCAGCCTGCACCAAGAACATATGATTTTCAGGTCTCGGACCTGAGGTAGACCATGACGTTGATGGATCGAGGGTGTCTGACACTCTCAGAAAGTTACCCTAAATGGACAGCACAAACTTCCCACTTGGCGATAACAAGAAATCTGGCATGTCCTTTCCAGAATCGTATCTTTCATTCAAAGAAACGATGTGTTAGACTGTCTATCTTAGACCAGCTGGTCCACCGTTGTCACTGTTATTATCAGAACCAATGAAAGGTATCCATCTCTTCTGCCTTTGCCTCCATTGCCAGGTGTCATTCCTTCCAGTGTAATTTTGTCTGGACCATTGCCGGTGTAGGATATGCCCAAATATTAGGACAATAACAAAGAAAAAGGATCTAGTTGTTGTAGTATATCATACAGGTATTGTACCTGAGCAGTCCAAGTGGCTTTGAAAAAGTAAAATCAATGTTGAGTTTGATTAAAAGAAACATTACATTAAAGAGCAAGGATAGGAGCGTGGGATTAGAGAATTAAAGTTTATAAAAACTGGTCAGCGGTGTCTAGAATGGAGAAGAATTCGAGGTTTATTTATTAATTAATATAAGGGATTAATTGGACTATGCTAAGTTTTGTAAAGTACAACCATCAACAATAACAAGGGGGTACAGCTTTAAATTGTTTAAATACTGAACAAGATTAAATATAAAATATATATTTATTTTTGGCTTTTGCCTTTTTTTTTAATCCACAAGGCGTTGTGCGTTGCCCTGTGGTTTTTATTTTGCACCTGTCGAACCAGTGCATCCGACTTCAGCATGAATTTTATTTAAGGACCTGCTTCCTCCTGCATTTTCTATGGGTTTGCATCCCTAGGGTAACGGCCGGTGCTGTGTTGGGGATCGAACTCAGCACCTTCTGGTTGTGAGCCGTGTCACTTAACCACTAGCCCACGCCGACCCCAAATATAAAATATTATTTTACTCAGAGAGTGGTAAATGCTTGGAATGCATTGCTACAGGGTGTGGTGTAGGCAGTCGGTTCATGTATTAAAAAATATATTGAATGCTCACATTTACTTTTAGTATCGTTGGAGTGCAATAAACTGGTTGTATACATACTCCGTTGAGCCTTCTAAACCAGTATAATGACGTTAGGTTAAGTAAAGTTAAGTTAAAGTACCTCAGATTCATATACGTAATGTTGTTAACTAGTCAATTTTGTTATTTATCTAGCCCCTTTAGGAAATATGTATATCTCTTCATTGCTACCCATAGCATTTTAAACACTTTCCTGTAACACTTCAGCTGGAAATATTCAATCTTTTTCATAAGTGTTTATGTGGCTGTCCATATCTCGCAACTGTATGTTGCTACTGCGAAAACGCAAGTCCTTAGGATATTTATTTTTGTAATAACGTTGGCGTCCTGCCATCATTTTTTCATTTTAGTTAAGCCAGCAATTCCAAGATCAATGATCTTCTTACTTGTTTGTACCAATCTCCACTGTTGCTTAAAATCGAGTGATTCGAGCTTATAACATGTGATTTCCGTAACTTATTGCGTTTCTATAACTGTAGGACTTGATTGTGCCTTATCAGTGCTAATTATCTTGGTATTGCTAATAATCAGGTGTAGATGGTGTCTGTCGCTGACTTGTTTGAGGAAGGGATTATCTGTGTCAACCCGGCAGCACTCATCGACAGTACAACGGTATCACTTGAATAGTTCTGGTAGTTTCGTCCCTCTGATTGTGAACGGGTTGTACATTTCATGTTTTTTGTCATTTCTGGAGTTTCTCGTTAAGTTTTAAGCATACATGTTGAAAAGATGAGGCGAGAATATGCATCATTGGTTAGTATGTTTGGCACCCCAAACCATTTCGAAGTAGTAGTCAGTTGGTTTTCTTTCCACTTGTGCCGTTGAACGTCGTGTGTAGCTTAAGTCGTCTGTCCTGCGCCAAGTGCGTTACGTCGGTCAATTTGAGCCTGTGACGCTGTACAATCACTCTAATTGCATCTATCCACCTGCCTCGCGGCTGCCCCCTTGCCAGATCTACCAGCGTTGTAAGCCATCAGTGGAAGTTCATATGGTTGCATTCTCATGATATGACAAAATCAACTTAATTTCTGCCTGGAAATGTTTGCGACACAAGAAGTAGTGCCGACCATACAACGAATATTGTCGTTCCGCATTCTTTCTTTCCTGGTAACACCGATGACTTTCCTTAAACACTTCATTTTACAGGTTGCAATTATGCTGTCACGCACCGTGGACAGAGGCCATGTTTTCGCCATGTATGTCGAAGAAACTATGAGTAGGAGTAAAACAAAATTGTGCAAACTTAACGGTTGGTATGTTATGTTTACACCATCAGTGACGGCATCATGCACATCATACGTAAGTGCACTTGTTGCAGTTTGGTCCGGTTTCATTTGAACACGCTTCGTATATATGTATGTATGTATATGTATGTATGTATGTATGTATATGTATGTATGTGTGTATGTACGTATGTATGTAGGCAAAAAGATTGAACAACTTCCAAACAACCAGCATGAGACGCATACTCTGCATCTGTTGGCAGGCCATGTCACTGACACTGACGTCCTGAAAAGAGCAGACATACCAATCATCCATGCATCGCTGATGGCGGCATAACTGAGATGGGCTGGGCACCTTGTGCGCATGCCAGACACAAGACTTCCATAGAGACTTATGTACGGTGAGCTTATGAAAGGCTCGCAAAAAGGAGGTCGGCCAAAAACGCGATTTAAGGACAGCCTGAAGGAAACTCTGAGATACTTTAAAATAGATGAAAACAACTGGGAGAGCATTGTGTGAGACAGATCAGACTGGAGAAAGTAATCGCATGCGTTGCTCCATGAGAAAGTAATCGCATGCGTTGCTGCATGAGAAAGTAATCGCATGCGTTGCTGCATGAGAAAGTAATCGCATGCGTTGCTGCATGAGAAAGTAATCGCATGCGTTGCTGCATGAGAAAGTAATCGCATGCGTTGCTGCATGAGAAAGTAATCGCATGCGTTGCTGCATGAGAAAGTAATCGCATGCGTTGCTGCATGAGAAAGTAATCGCATGCGTTGCTGCATGAGAAAGTAATCGCATGCGTTGCTGCATGAGAAAGTAATCGCATGCGTTGCTGCACGAGAAAGTAATCGCATGCGTTGCTGCACGAGAAAGTAATCGCATGCGTTGCTGCATGAGAAAGTAATCGCATGCGTTGCTGCATGAGAAAGTAATCGCATGCGTTGCTGCATGAGAAAGTAATCGCATGCGTTGCTGCATGAGAAAGTAATCGCATGCGTTGCTGCATGAGAAAGTAATCGCATGCGTTGCTGCATGAGAAAGTAATCGCATTCGTTGCTGCATGAGAAAGTAATCGCATGCGTTGCTGCATGAGAAAGTAATCGCATGCGTTGCTGCATGAGAAAGTAATCGCATGCCGAAAGCGCAAACCAAACGCCTAATCCGAAAGCTAAGAGCAGAGAAAACTATTCTCGCCGGCAGAAGACCTAATGTGCAAACTGTGCAATAGAACATTCCGTTCTCGCAAAAGCCACTTGAGGTCCAGCAAACAGTGGACCCAAACATGACATCCAGTGCAAAAACAACAAAACAGAACTCATGCAACAAGGATGATGTGGGTAGTCATCATCGACAACGATGGACAGTTATCATTTATGTATGTTTCTTCGGGTCAAATCTAGTATTTGAAAATGCAAACACTTCTGATACGCAAGGCAGCTGACGCTTTTCAGGATACGCACAATCCGGATGGCAATACACTTTCAGTAAATGTTGGGACAATATCTGGACAATTTTTGAACAGGTGGTAAACATGTAAGAATTTCTTAATTATCTGGGGAGCCACTATACGTAACCTAATTTATATGTCACGTGAATGTATCAACCATTCCTATCACCAGCAATGTATCAGAGACATAAAAATGGAGTTTCATGTAGATAAATGTCCTCTCTTACCCTCCTATATTAATCCCCCTCGCTCCCTGCTGATATCACATTCTTTTTGTTCTCCCACTTGGATAACTATTTGGTCGTTTCCATAGTTGGCCACCACTGACTTATTCGGTGAATCCCGCCTCACTTCTTACGCTCTCCTGTCACTTTCTTTGACGGCCACCCTTCATATTCAGTCAAGCATCTGACCCAACCAGTCGCTTAGACAGACTGGGTCTACTATCAGATAAGTAGACCATTTTTACCTGATATGTTGATTTGTAAGTTCAGTATTGTTGGTATTTGTTGTCCCTATGAAGGCCTATTGGTCGTAATGTAGGTTTTGTTTGTGTTCTCGTCTCGGTGCGGTATCTGACCATACCCATTTTAAAATGTTGATTAAACTCAACCTTAATCAACTTTTACATTTTTTTCATTCGTTTTTGTTTTCCATGTAGATAAATGTACAGTCATGCAGGTAGGTAGATTAAATATGGAGCATAACTATATAATGAGAGCGAACACCATTAGAACGATAGGACAAGGACATAACGGTTATAATAGAGTAATAGAGCATCCAGATGAGGTGCATGAGCAAGTCCATGTAGCAGTGAAAAAGACTACTGCAATGTTAGGTATGACAATAAGAAATATTAAACACAGGAGCCTGAAAGTGATAGTTAAACTGTATAACGCATTAGTTGCACCTAGATTGGAGTACTATGTGCAGGTGTGGAGTACTTATAGTAGAAGGGATGTAAACATGCTGGAAAGAATACAGAGATGAGCAACATAACTGAAGTGGGATTCCAGAATTATGGAAAGACTCTGAAAAACGGATCTACAATGTCTAGGAAGGAGAAGAATTCGAAGTGATTTAATACAGGTTAATACGATAATCAACGGAAATGATAAATGTGACTACAAGTTGTTTCATAGTACAGCACCCTACAAGAATAAGGTGGAACAGCCACAAATTAATTAAAGAAGGATCCAGATTAGATATCACGAAACATTAAATGCTTAAACTGCCTTGCCACAAGAAAGTGATGGCTAGGTATGTTCATGCATTCAAGAATAGATTGGATGCGTATAGTTATTTTTAGATCAAGTGATCGTAAACGAAACTGACTGTATACAGACTCTGTAAAATCTTCTATACCAGATTAAAGACGCATGCAATATATTCTTGAATGAATTCATTTACCTTGTCTTTACAATTTCCTGTTGCAATGCATTCTAAGCATTGACCACTTTTTGACTAACAGGTAGTGTCCTGCATTTCTTTATGTTTCCACGTACCTGATATTTTCCACAGCTCCCAAAGAGTGAGGTCGATATCGCCTGCGGAAGTCAGCAGCGCGGCTGTGGTAAGTGTGTCCTACGTTGACGTTGTCCTGCCCCAAATAGTGGTGGTTGTTGTTGTTGTTGTTACTTGCGGCGGATGCGGTGTTATTCTTGCCGTGGTTGACAACAGAGTGACGATGGTAGTGGCTGGAAGCAGTTTCGCCAGGGGCATTTACAGTAAGTCTATTGTTGATTTCAGAATTAGAATAACTTCTACAGCAGCTGTGAAGCGTTGACCTCCGAGGCTTCGGTGGAGGGGAAACTGTTGGGTTATGTAAGGACACTGAACGGAAGTACGTGTAACCTGAAGGCCCAGACATTGCTCTCTGCAAGCTGGGCTGCAAGGTTGAGTCATTAGCAAGATGGCATTGGACGCCGACGTCTCGTTGCCATGGAAACCTCGACTTAAAACTCTCCCCTACTATGTCAACGTCTTTAAGACCAGTAAGTCGACTCTTGTTGTCGCCTGCCGGCCGTATCAATCCGGCAACTGGTATAAAGCGTCTGGTCCGCGGAGGCGAGTTCATACTTGGGACTCGGGCCTCGCGAAGTAATGTTCTCACAGAAGCTTTGGGTGATGCGGTGACTCCTCCGCTATATGAATTCGACCGCTGCGCATGTTGTGTATGAGTGTTTGTACAGACTCCCACATACTCAGCGTCATCTACCTCTTCTATGGTCGCTGCCATCAAACTCAAAGGTAGCGAGGAGGATGAGAAATTCCTCCTTCGAGATTCAATACCGTTAGCTCCATGCATAATTCGAGTACCAATCCTCCCACCCGAATCAGCATCGGCTTGACTTTGGTTTCCGCCAATGCCACATTCCGGATCCAACCCGGCATAATCTGCTGATGATCTCCGGTCGTTAGAATTTCGGCGTTGCCCAGCAACAATCCCCCTAACAGACAGCCTATTCATTTTTGATGGGGGTGCTGTCTCGCGATTTGTTATATCGTCGCTGCTATTTTTGTTGCAGCTGGTATCGATATTAGTTGCCATGGTAATATCGCTATGTGACATAACTGTAAAATCGCCGTGTGGTTTAACAACATAGTTATTCAAATTGTGTGACTGCTCACTGTGACTCATCAAAGGCCCTACGCCAACTGATGTACTTAACGCAGATTGTGTCTCATTGTTATCAGTACTGACGGTCCCTGCCTTAAAGTTGTTGGATTCGCTGTTTCCCGTTGAAGTTGTAGCTGCAGCAGGATCTTCCATCTTCATATGGGGCGGCACAAGAGGTGGACCCATAGTATGGGAGTAGTTGTCCCATCCATCGGATTCAAGCGAGTTATCTGAAATGATAAATGGTCATAGTGTCACTAATCTGGTACCTTGAGCAACATGAATGCAACTATTATAACGTTGAAGACGTTTAACGAGGGGTGTGCGTGAGGCTAGCAACCTCGCCATGTGAAACGATGCTGTACAGATACTACCACAGCAAGAGTGCACTGGTGCACGTTGATACAGGTTTCATATTAGGAACAGCTGAAGTCGCTATGCTTCTCATTACTTAAAAAGGGGATACGGGATACGTTTCGTAGAGTGAACGAAATAGAGAATTGTCGATTACGTGTTTTTGATGAACTGTTAAAATGTCTCCCCGCTTCTCTGTCATTATATGTCCTGTGGCTACGTCTGGATCTGTGGCTACGTCTGGATCTGTGGCTACGTCTGGATCTGTGGCTACGTCTGGATCTGTGTCTGGGTCTGGATATGTGTCTGGGTTTTAATAACGGTCTGGATTTTAATAATGGTCTGGGTTTTAATAACGGTCTGGGTTTGTCTGGGTTTTAATAACGGTCTGGGGTTGTCTGGGTTTGTCTGGGTTTTTATAACGGTCTGGGTTTGTCTAGGTTTTAATAACGGTCTGGGTCTTAATCTTGGTCTGAGTCTGGGTCTGGGTCAGGGTCAGAGTCTGAGTCTGAGTTTCAGTTTGTCTGGGTCTGAGTGTGATTGCAAGTCTGAGTGTGAGTGTGGGTCTGGTTCTGGGTCTTGGTCTGTGTCTGGATTTGGGTCTTGGTCTGTGTCTGGGTCTGGGTCTTGGTCTTGGTGTGTATCTGGGTTTGGGTCTTGGTCTGTGTCTGGGCTTGGGTCTGGGTCTGGGTCTTGGTCTTGGTGTGTATCTGGATTTGGGTCTTTGTCTGTGTCTGGGTTTGGGTCTTGGTGTTGGTCTTGGTCTGGGTCTTGGTCTGTGTCTGGGCTTGGGTCTGGGTCTTGGTCTTGGTCTGGATTTTGGTATGTGTCTGGGTTTGGGTCTGGGCCTGGGTCTTGGTCTTGGTCTGGGTCTTGGTTTGTGTCTGGGTTTGGGTCTGGGTCTGGGTCTTAGTATTGGTCTGGGTCTTGATCTTGGTCTTGGTCTTGGACTTCGTCTTCGTCATAGGATGTGTGCTAATATTATTGTTATTATTAATACAATTATGGTATAATATATTATGGTGTCCTAATCTCAACAAACATAGTTTTCTTTCCTGACATGTTTTTTCCATATCGACTCATCAAAGATACTTCTTCTTCTTCTTCTTCTTCATCGTACGCTGTTTACAGCGATATTTACGTTGCACTGTTTTAATTTGTTAGCCTGTGGCTCAGTGCATCCGATTTCAACAGGCGTTTCTGTAGGGTTGCCCTCCTTAGCCTTTGGCTGTCCCCAGCCTAACTGCAAGGCAGCAGTTGTTTTTGGTCAGAGTTGTCTCTCTTAGGAAGTTGTCTTGCAGGACTATCGAGTCTTCCCTACTCGTGTCTATAGGGTTTGGCAATGATATGATGGACTATGTACTAGTTTGTACTATCCCGGAAGAGAGGCAGTCCAGTGTGACTTTGTCCCAGGATCGTCACGTCCTACCAGAAACGTAGCATATGACTGTGAGGGAGGTATCTTTTTGCTCCTTTTATTTTCTCGGATCATCTGCAGTGATGGTACGCCTAGCATTCCCCGCCACCCGGGAGGTTGTCACAATAGAGCAGGAGGTGCAATGTCAACTGGACTGCATATCTTCTGCGTCCATTGGAATGACTGATAGCAGACAGATGCAAAGAGCGAGGAAGGAGTGCATTTTACCAGGTGCATTCCTGCGGCTCGACGGGGCCGGGCTGAGACGTAAGCCCCAGCCATGTCGTAGCCTCCCATCACAGCGGTGCTGAGATTTAGGGCGGGATTCTGGCTTACAGGCGTTCGGCCGTAGTCCCTCAGATGGTAGCTTATCAGCCAAGCACGTGGACCAAATGTCAGCGACCTGTGATTCCTCTCGAAATAGTGCATTTGACCATGGGACAAGCCTGGTCATTGCACGGAGATGTAGTTCGCCTGGTGCGGACATATCTCATTGTCAAGGGTTGAGTCTCAGCAGTTCGCAGTGAGGTAGCTGATCTACTGCTTAGGGCACCCCGACCGAGAACTAAGTCTTCTACAAATGGTTTCATACTTCATCGCCGTATGGGGTGAATATCGAGCAGCTTCCCGCCCGCTTTGATCAGCGAACGGCAGAGACCTCATTCTGCAACTCGAACGGGCGGGGCTGGAGCGGGAGCCCCAGGTCCCCACCATGTCGAAGCCTCCCTTTGCAATCGTGCTGAGCTTTTGGGCGGGATTTTGGCTTAGAGGCGTTCGGCCGTAATCCCTCACCTTGTAGCCTCCCGCCGTTGGCTTATCAGCCTAGTACGTGAACCAAATGTCTGCGGCTCCTCTCGAGTTAAGCAGGATTACCGTAGCAACGCCCTGTCATTAGTAGGGTAAAACTGACCTGTCTTCCGAGGATCAAAGATACAAATACACCAATTATTTACTTATTGGTAGAAAGTGATACAACTTGCAAATGTTGTATATAAATAAATATCCTATCAGTGATTACTAATGTTAAGAACTTCATGCGTAAACAAAGCTCGATATATTATTTGAAGTTCAAACTTGAAAAACAAAAAAATATTTTAAAACAAAAAAATGTATGTAAAATATATGTTGACTACTAAATTTCTATTCTTCTTCATATAAAATCACAAAATGGTTTTAGTGTGATAGACCATTACATTCGGAACATGTGGATATGAGATATTTTAATGTAATGCCTAAAATAATACAATTATTATAAAATATGTGATGGAACCCTAACCTAAAGAAATAATCATGAAAAAGATGGGGTAAAATGTGGTTTTAGTTTCGGTATGCTAAGAGTTCATCAGCTTTCCGAAGCAATTATTTCGTCGTGGCATTATTATTTAATAGTGCTTGGGGTCCGGTACTTTTTCTACCACCCCTGCAGAAACCAGAAATGTAAGAGAAGTATTTTCATTTTTATTTTTTTTATATTTTTTTGCGTTCGCCTTATTTCTCAAATCCACAAGGCGGTGTGCGTTGCACTGTGGTTTTTATTGTGCGCCTGTCAGCCCAGTACATCCGACTTCAGCATGCATTTTATGTAAGGGTCTGCTTCCTCTTGCATTTTCTAAGGGTTTGCTTACCCGGGGTAACGGCCGGTGCTGTGATGGGGATCAAACCCAGCACCTTCGAGTTGTGATCCGTGCCACTTAACCACTAGGCCACGCCGTCCCCACAGATGGATCTGTATGGAGAAGTATTCAAATGCAACTGGACCTAACTGCAATAAGTGAACATACGTACGGTGCGCATTATGACGTCAATTCTGATGTAAACAGCACATACCAACCGCAAAATTTCATTATCCTCCGACAGTCCGTTGACAACATGGCGGATGTGATACGGAATCCGTTCAGAGTTGATCAGCGAGCGGTGATTCGGTTTCTAACAGCTGAAAAATGGCGACCAGTTGTCATTTTCCGCAAAATGAGGACACAAGTGTGGCGAACGTTACTGGCGCGACAGTCCACCCGAATTAATGCATCAATTTTGGCGATAGCATCTTCTGACGCAACAATATGTGCCTGACCTGGTCTTGGAAAATCTTCCGTTAACTCACGTCCCTCTTTAAACATGGTTGTTCAGTTCTTCACTGTTGTCTTCAACACACTTTTGTCACCATAAACTGCCTGCATTGTGCGATGAATGTCAACTGGTCGAAATTCTTCAGCTATTAGAAACTGAATCACCGCTCGTTGATCAACTCTGGACGAATTCCGTATCACATCTGCCCTGTTTTCAATGTTCTGCTGAGGAAGCTATGGCTCGGATGATAAAGAAATTTTGCAAACTTGACGGTTTACGTCAGAAGTGACGTCATCATGTGCATTGTACGTAAGTTCACTTGGTGCATTAAGTTCTGGTTTAATTTGAACATGCCTCGTATATCAGTTTATTTTGGCTCTAGTTTAGGATCTCCTTCTTGTTTGTTACTCAATTTGTGTGTTTTTGTAATCACTTTCTCACTCTGCAGTGCCGTAATAATCTCTAATTTCGTCATCAATTTCTCATTTACTTTGTTGTTGGTATATATCTCTGTTATTTCTCGCGCTCTCTTTCTCTCCCTGCATCTGCATATGTATTGCATCCATCGCCTCTTGTTTGCAGCTATGTTTCATTGTACACATGTTTTATTTCATTAATATATCCTCGTATAGCTATTATCTATTACTTTAATTATATTTGTATAATCTATTTCATTTCATGTCTCTCTCTCTCCCTCTCTCTCCATCTCTCTCTCTCTCTCTCTCTCTCTCTCTCTCTCTCTCTCTCTCTCAGTCTCGCTTGCTCATGTAATCGCTAACCGTTCATGCATTTTTACTTTGTACAAGTAATTATTCTCTTCAGCAATGTCGTACTCTCTATCTCTCTGATTCCCCATATCTCTCTCTCCCTCTCTCTTTCTCTCTTTCTCTCTTCATTTCATCATATGTCCGTGTCTGTTTCGTCAACATGCCTTTTATCTAATTTCAAATAAATGTCAACGAAATTGAATGCAACTTAATAGAAACACGATCCGTAAAAACACACAAACTAACTATTTCTAATTATATTTCCAATTATGGATGTGATATGTTATTCGTTTATATCTTCAGAGTGGGCACAAAGTTCATGGATAACATCATCCTTTTTTTATTTTTTAGCTTATTTCTTTAATTGTAAATATTTAAAAAAAAACGTATAGTTGTTTTGTGATTCAGATGAATTAACGTTATGGCTGATACGAGTGGCTATACTTTAGAAGAACGAATGATAGCCAACCTATTGGCACATGATGGTTCTAGAGAAGAATTAGTATAGAAGATATAGGAAAGCGATTGTCACGGAGCTTCAATTAGCCTGCCTAAAATCGGGACAGCCTGTATCTTGGGAGAAGAAGGCTGGAAGTGTCCTTGATCCGTGGATGGATCTTAACAGAGAGTTTAGTGAACGTGGATCCGACATGGTGTGGATCCTCAAAGTCTAGACTTAACGACAATTTGTTTTGGGCTACAGCGAAAGACTACATTTCTAGTCTCTGTGAACATAAGTTTAACGACCTGAAAATGGCTGGCATAGATTGCTTACCCAGAATGCAGTCATCAGCATGTAGAACAATGTCTCAAAAAGACGTGGAAAAGAATAAAATATTATCGGTGCTGAAAATGGAGTATCACATACTGACATTATTTAAAGTTAGTTGCCTTATAGTTCTTATGCAGTTTTGAATCATTAACAGACTGTTTACTTGTTTCATTGGGAAAAAAGACTAACGTTTGGTCAGGCAAAATATACTGATTAGATATGTTAGTCAAGGTCAGGCAAAATATACTGATCCCATATGTTAGTCAGGGTCAGGCAAAATATACGCCCAAGACCTTCACTTCGGCTTTCCAGTAGCCCTTCCTGGAAACGCAGTGTTTTCATGGCAGCCTGGTTAGCGAAGTGAGGAATCGACGTGATCCCCGTAGTAGTGTGGCTAAGCATAGCATATCTGCATGGTGGACCCCGTTTACTTTCATAAGCACGCTCATGATGTGTGGAAAGCTACGATAACCCGCCACTTAACATCATTATCAGGGTGCACGAAAGAATAATTATACTCATTTTTGGTATTCAATAAAAACACTTGTTGCATTATATTGTTTCATTCTCTGTTATGTGTTATATTTCCAGCTACTTTTTTCATCTTCTCCCTTCATCTGAAGCATAGGGTCAACAATACAGTCATCCCTTACTGGCACTATGCACCCAAACACGTGTAGTGTCATTCTGAATAGCATAAGCTTTACATGCTGACGCTAGAAGAGGACGCATTGCCTTTTTCTAGAGCGAGGAGAGGCAACTGCAAATGAGTGTTGTGGCAGGGCAGACCAGGTCTTAGCCTTGGTTGACAGCTGTCTAGGAGTGAAGCCCCGATAGGCGAACAGATAGAGCATTACTCCGCTGATCCGGCAGGTTTTGCAGCTTGCCTTGTTCCAAATGTATTGGAATGACCTTTCCCTTAGAGCAAACAAGACAGACCGAGAGAGGCACCATACTGCATGGGCAACATATGGTCTCTATATTACTCCCTTGGAATTGTGCTAAAAGCACAATTACTATCGTCTGACAAGACGAAAAGGGCTAATGATGGCGTTACAATCCCCGATGTGTATCCTTCCTTAATTGCGTTTTAGAACACTAGCAGATGAAGCAGAGACGGCTAAGCCATGAGTTGGTCGCAGCTGTAGATACCCCAAAACCTCCAATATAAAACTTCTGCACTGGTTATGATGGGGTTCAGGTAAAAAAAATGGCAGTCGTCCTACAACTACTAATATATACAGCAGACATGTTAATAGTTGTCCATCACACGTGATGAAGACCACTTTCTTTGTTCAGCCGTGTGGACAGTCGTATCACTTGCTGTGTCCGCTGAAATGGGTGACTTACGCGGTGATTTGGATTAAAGTGAGGAAGAAACTGCGCCTTTTGTCAACCTCACTCCCAGAGCCTAAGCTACCTTTTGTCAGTGGCAATACATTCATCGAGACGACTGGAGATAGCATAGGATGCAGATTTTGCCTCAGGGTTACCACTGAAGCCTTTCCGTAAACATGTAACCCGCAGGGTAGAAAGGTGGGAAGGCACATAACGCAGTTTGTCGTGACTTTTCGATAACCACAAGAGGTCGTATGGACAACACTCAGCGTGTGAGTGAGTCTGGCATCTCTCCCCAGCTGTATTCAGCTCATCATAGTAGCATCTACAATTTTCACACGCCAAATTCGTGAAGGTGAACCGGCAGAACTAACCCGTGAAAAACGACACAGGTATAAGCGTAGTGCCATTCAGCCGGTGTCCAGACCAGGATAAACGGATGGAAGAAATCCCAAAAAAGAACGAAATAACAAGTCCAGACGGAAAACAACACCACGTTTCCGTGAACACAAGTGTAAGTCGTCGACTAGTGTGAATTCCAGGCAAATCCGTGGTCTGGCGGCATCCATAATGATCAAAAACAGTAGAGAAATGTAGACTCGCAGCCAGTTTTGGCGCCATCTTTGCCAGATTTCCCGTTACGCTGCAATTAAAAGTAGCACTCTGGTGAATTGAAAACTTCCAGTGGTAAAAATGGAGACATCCTTTGAAATCTGTGCCACGATCGTGATTGAAATGCAGTTTAAGGGGTGCTCAGTGGTCTCGAGGTAAGGTGCCCGCCTCGGAGGTCATAAGTTCGAATCGCGGTGGAGACAGGGATTTTTTTCATGTGGATCTTCTGGTAAAAATTTGCCTGATCGCTGGGTAGTGAGATAGAACTCCTGTGTTCAGGGTTGAGCACGTTAGAAATCGAAAAGAGTGTGCTTAACGGCCGCTGCCCGGGCAAAATGTGTTTAAAAAATCTACCCAAATTAGTACCTTCCCCCAGGTTTGGTAAGCAGCAGCAAAGTTCTAAAATACCTACTATGGATAGCCAATAGCCTTTGGTTCGTGGCAACAGACATTAAACACACCTGTTTAAATACCAGGATTTCACGAAATGTGAATAATGTGGTTTTGCAATTGACAGGACAGAGCACGGAAGTTTAAAATATTCCTGACTGTACAAATCTCATTTCTGGCCATTGTGACAGGTCTAGCGAACCTGACACAGTGACGCCATTAACAAGAATTCAGCAGGGAACTGAGACACTCATCAGGTCAGGCAAAACATACTGACCAGGACATCACATCAGGGTCAATACACAGGCCAAGACCACAATCTCTCTTCCATGTAGCATTCCCTGGAAACAGGCTGTTTTCAAGGCAGCCTGGCTGACGTGATCCTCGTAATGGTATCATGCAGATGAAACTAAGCATAGAACCGCCTGAAGGGCCACGGCCCACCTTTATCAGCACGCTCAGGATGTGAGGAAAGCTACAACCCACTACTTAAAGCCCTTTTTCAGGGCCCACAAAAAGGTAAACGCACTCATTGTGGGTAACCCATTATACAACACACAAAAGGTAACATGAACAAATGCAATCGGCATGCGCGAATACAAGTTTCTTAAAAAATATAACAAGATGAACAGCTTTCTTTGACTCTGTAAATTTCACACTTGTTACCGTTCCAAAACAACTGCATATATTTTGCAAAGAGTGCATAAATAAAACTGGTTATGGTGGACAGTTTAAGTCTGTCTACAGCATGAAGGCCAAGACCACAAGATATACAATTGTGTTGCATTTGGAACGCCATCAACGTGGCACACCGATTGCCGTGTATGTCACCCCACAACTTCTGCAGCTGACCACCACCCATGTTAAAGCATCTGGTATTTTCTCTGTCTTTGTTATATTTTGTCCGCTCCTACAGTGCACTGCACTTCTGATAATGCTATTATCTATTTTGTTCACTCCAGCCAGAGCATGGGGAGTCACTACTACAGGGAAGCCTGCATCAATCACTTTATGTGCTTTTGCATTGGTAGTTTCTGTAGCAATTTGTTTTACACAATAGCCCTAAGCACAACTCTCTTTGGTCGCCTTTCACAATATGTATAAAGATGACAGTGATTCGAATCTTGTGTTCCCAGCAAGTGGCAGAGATCCACTAGGGAAACTCCTGATATGTCCCCAAAACAAAAAATTGGTTTGCATTTATTTTCTTTTGATGGTATAATAATATGCAGACATGTATATGATACTTATTGATGAGTATTCTCGAGTACTAATCTTGCTGCTTAACGTCCCTCGATGATTTTGTGTAGTCGTTCGTGATCCTAGAAATGGACGTTAAGAGACTGGTCGAAGCGGCTTTCCTCACATTCCAGACGTTCAGAAGTTGGATCATCCAGGATGTTGTGTTATGCTTAGCTGCATCTGTCTGACGCTCACTAGTACATGACTACGTCGACCACCCTCCTGCTAGAAATACTGCCATGAAACAACATGTTTATAGGGAGAACTTCATATGAGTGAAGAGTGGTCTTGGCTAATATGTTTTACTTGACCCTGACTAGCATTGTCTGATCAGTATGGTTCGCTTGACCATGACTACCATTGTCTGATCAGTATGGTTCACTTTACCCTGACAACCATTGTCTGATCAGTATGGTTCACTTGACCCTGACTACCATTGTCTGATCAGTATGTTCCACTTTACCCTGACAACCATTGTCTGATCAGTATGTTCCACTTTACCCTGACAACCATTGTCTGATCAGTATGGTTCACTTGACCCTGACTACCATTGTCTGATCAGTATGTTCCACTTGACCCTGACTACCATTGTCTGATCAGTATGTTTCACTTGACCCTGGCTAGCATAGTCTGATCAGTATGTTTCACTTGACCCTGACTACCATTGTCTGATCAGTATGTTTCACTTGACCCTGACTACCATTGTCTAATCGGTATTTTTCACTTGACCCCGACTAGCATTGTCTGATCAGTATGTTTCACGTGACCCTTACAAGCATTTTCTGATCAGTATGTTTCACTTGATCCTGACTACCATTGTCTGATCAGTATGTTTCACTTGACCCTGGCTAGCATAGTCTGATCAGTATGTTTCACTTGACCCTGACTAGCACTGTCCGACCAGTATGTTTTGACTAACTAGATGCTAGTTTTCTCTCAAGATCCTCGAATGATTGTTGTTGTTGAATGCCCACAATGAGTGAGATTCCTCTTTTGTGGGCCCTAAAAAGGACGTTATGTGGCGGGTTGTTGTAGCTTTCCTCACTTACGGAGCGTGCTGATAAGGGTGGAACGGGATCCTCCAGTTAGATGTGTTAAACTTGGCCTCATTTGCGCGTCGCTCACTACTATGGGGATCGCGTCTATCTCCCACCTTGTTAGCCATACTGTCATGAAAACATCCAGCTTCCATGGAGGATTGCGGGAAAGTGAAGGTGGGGGTCTTGGCCAGTATATGTTGCCTGATCCTGACTAACATCTCTGATTAGCATATTCTGCTTGACCAGACGTTAGTTTTCCTCTCCTCATTGAATGATATAATTCAAAAAATGTCTGGAGAAGCCATGCATATGAAAACTAATTACATTCTCGGGTTAGATAAAGAAATACAATTGGAAGAACATATTGAAAATCTGAAATACAGCATGTTAAGAATACAACATGAAAATGTGAAATACAGCATGTTAAGAATACAACATGAAAATGTGAAATACAGCATGTTAAGAATACAACATGAAAATGTGAAATACAGCATGTTAAGAATACAACATGAAAATGTGAAATACAACATGTTAAGAATACAACATGAAAATGTGAAATACAGCATGTTAAGAATACAACATGAAAATGTGAAATACAGCATGTTAAGAATACAACATGAAAATGTGAAATACAACATGTTAAGAATACAACATGTTAAGAATACAACATGTTAAGAATACAACATGAAAATGTGAAATACAACATGTTAAGAATACAACATGTTAAGAATACAACATGAAAATCTGAAATACAACTTCTTAAGAATACAACATGAAAATGTGAAATACAACTTGTTAAGAATACAACATGTTAAGAATACAACATGAAAATCTGAAATACAACATGTTAAGAATACAACATGTTAAGAATACAACATGAAAATCTGAAATACAGCATGTTAAGAATACAACATGTTAAGAATACAACATGAAAATCTGAAATACAACTTGTTAAGAATACAACATGAAAATGTGAAATACAACTTGTTAAGAATACAACATGTTAAGAATACAACATGAAAATCTGAAATACAGCATGTTAAGAATACAACATGTTAAGAATACAACATGAAAATCTGAAATACAGCATGTTAAGAATACAACATGTTAAGAATACAACATGAAAATCTGAAATACAGCATGTTAAGAATACAACATGAAAATCTGAAATACAGCATGTTAAGAATACAACATGAAAATCTGAAATACAGCATGTTAAGAATACAACATGAAAATCAAACTAGAATAAACTGAGATCATTAAAACATATAGACAAGCAGGATAAACCAATATCTTCAATACAGAGCAGTAAATCAAACTGGTAACAGATTTCACATATGGAATACACGTTTATCAACAGACAGAGGAATCACAGCGGAAATCCAACAACAATGCACATAGATCCTTTGACAGTTAACACCAATACTTAATTGCTAGCTTGTACCAATAACTACCAAACAAACTTTATTCAGCACGAGTTTCGTGCCGACGTTATGCTATCATTGTCAAAACTGAACACTAACAACAAATGAAAAAGACAAATTGTTACAGCAGAAATGAAATACATGAAACAAATATTGACACATCATTAGAAACGATGACATTCGGAGACTAGTGGGAGCAGCACCAGTATTAGACTTCATCAAAAGACAGCAGCTAAAATGGTTTGGCCATGTAGTAAGACTACCACAACATAGCACCCTCCAACAAGCAATCATATTTAGATACAACAGATCCAAGGCCAAAGGAACACCCCGACAATGGTGGCTTAAGGAAATATCTTAGGCGGTGAATGCCACTGTGCATGAGGCACACAGTAGGGTTCGTTCTAGAGTATAACATGACGCTGAAAGACATAACAGGATAAGTGACAAGAAAAAGATGAAGAAGACAGACTACTTTTACAAAACAACCAAGAGCGTCTCCATGTGTCCAGTTCTAACTGGCAGTGTAGTTTCCTTGCGGCTTTTTGTGTGACGATGCCCCGACTGTGGAAAAGGTAACCAATTATCACTGCCATCACATGTCAGTGGAGATCACGTTGTTTATATATTACCTTCAGAATCATATATAATTACAGCATTATTTTCCACTCGGCCAGTTCTTGGTTTTTCCATCCAATGTGTCCCACATGCTGTCTTTCTTTGTGTTTCGATTTCTTTTGCACCTGACGGTTCCTGTTTTCACAAGTGTTTGTTGTTTGCTAAGAATATGTTCAATACCTTTCACTGATAATCTTTGCCCATTTTAATTAACATTGATCTGTTTATGTGTTATATGTTATTTGATTCTCTTTTCCTTATAGTACGTATAAATATAAACATTTAAGTAGCTCCGCATTATTTTTGTCCTTGTTCATTGCCAAGAACTTGCTTCCATTTAGCAACATTTGTTCACCATAATACCGTAGGATCTCCTCTCTCATCTCTATCTTTCACATTACATTCATTTTTTGGGACTTGTTTGTTTAAATAGTTTCGGTGTTTCTTGAATCTGCTTTGTAATAGTAATTGTTAATTCCATTTCAAAGCCATGCGTTGTCCGTTAGGTGTTTTTGGTGTTTTCTAGAAATGTATCTAAATGTTGATGTTTGTATGAAAATATGTCCTTGCACTTCAATACAACTTTGCAGTAGTGCATTTTTACGTCATTTTCACATATTTGATCTATTTGGTGTGTGGGACCTCGAGGATAAGCAACTAATCAATGACAATGTGCAGGGTAATAATGGTGTCATTTTTACCGATGGGTCTGTTCCAGTTAGGGCTTCTCTGCTAGAGTGAGAGACTGACAAGAGCGGTGCATACTTGATATCTACTTGCAGACTCATAAGGGAGATCGAAGCCATAAGGTGGTTATTTAGGACCTTTTATTGAGGACGCAATACAATATGACTATCAACTCTTGCTTCGGAAGGCGCAGAAGGGCTGCATGAAGCCTTAGTGGAAAATTGACATAGAGGCTTAGCAGTTCCTGGAACATGTCTGAAAATAATATCCTGGCCATCATGGGGTTCGCGAAAATCGGCATCTGCCTTTAAGACATTGGCAATGGATAGAGATTTGAAGTTGATCAGCCACCGCCTTTAGTATTACGACACTGCAGCCGATGAAACTGCAAGGCACCGACTGCCGGAATTTGAAATCACAGGTGGGTCTAGTATAAAGGTTCGCCTAAAAGGACCGAACAGGAGCGTGTACAACCAGCGAGCTACATGAACCATCATAATATGCACTCTTCACCTTTAGCTGAGAGAGACGTAGCACGTATAGGTCAGCCAGGAGTGTAATGGATCAACAGAATAGAACAACTGTCGTGTCTTCAGGTTTACGTTAATTTGGTTCATTTTCAGTTATCAGCACAGTGTCCTTACTCAAGCTGATATCCGTATTACTGCAATCCTGGTATTAAATCATACAGAGTTGATGGATCCTGATATTAAATCAGACAGAGTTGACGGATTCTGGTATTAAATCAGACAGAGTTGACGGATCCTGATATTAAATCAGACAGAGTTGACAGATCCTGATATTAAATCAGACAGAGTTGACGGATCCTGATATTAAATCAGACAGAGTTGACAGATCCTGATATTAAATCAGACAGAGTTGACGGATTCTGGTATTAAATCAGACAGAGTTGACGGATCCTGATATTAAATCAGACAGAGTTGATGGATCCTGGTATTAAATCAGACAGAGTTGACGGATCCTGATATTAAATCAGACAGAGTTGACGGATCCTGATATTAAATCAGACAGAGTTGACGGATCCTTATATTAAATCAGACAGGGTTGACGGATCCTGATATTAAATCATACAGAGTTGACGGATCCTGATATTAAATCAGACAGAGTTCACGGATCCTGATATTAAATCAGACAGAGTTGACGGAATCTGGTATTAAATCAGACAGAGTTGACGTATCCTGATATTAAATCAGACAGAGTTCACGGATCCTGATATTAAATCAGACAGAGTTGACGGATCCTGGTATTAAATCAGACAGAGTTGACGGATCCTGATATTAAATCAGACAGAGTTGACGGATCCTGATATTAAATCAGACAGAGTTAATGGATCCTGGTATTAAATCAGACAGAGTTGATGGATCCTGGTATTAAATCAGACAGAGTTGACGGATCCTGATATTAAATCAGACAGAGTTGACGGATCCTGATATTAAATAAGACAGAGTTGACGGATCCTGATATTAAATCAGACAGAGTTGATGGATCCTGGTATTAAATCAGACAGAGTTGACGGATCCTGATATTAAATCAGACGGAGTTGATGGATCCTGATATTAAATCAGACAGAGTTGATGAATCCTGATATTAAATCAGACAGAGTTGATGGATCCTGATATTAAATCAGACAGAGTTGACGGATCCTGTCATTTAATCAGACAGCGTTGACGGATCCTGGTATTAAATCAGATAGCGTTGACGGATCCTGGTATTAAATCAGACAGGGTTGACGCTCCTGGTATTAAATCAGACAGGGTTGACAGGTCCTGGTATTAAATTAGACAAGGTTGACGGATTCTGGTATTAAACCAGACAGGGTTGATTGATCCTGGTATTCCATCAGACAGGGTTGACAGATCCTAGTATTCAATCAGACAAGGTTGTCTGATGCCAGGTATCCCGAAGCAGCTTGAACCTGTGTCTGTCCTTCACTCAGGAGGGCCGTGGGCATGGTGCAGATAATCTTCCCATCTCGTTGGCGGGCGACCAAACTGGTTGCTGTGGTTGCATAGCAACCCTCCTCGTCCATCTATAATTAGTCCTGCGGGCCACATGGTTGGCCCATCTGTACTTTCGCATTGACGCAGATTCGAGGACATCCCGAAATTCATTTTGATCGTGGATATCCGTGTTTCAGATAGTGTCGCTTAGATAGGTCTTTAGTATTCTTCGCTCCATTGTTCTTTCGGTAATTTGGAGCTTCTCTGTGTCTGTTTTGCGTAGACTCTAAATCTCACACTCATATTCCATTGCAGTGATAGCCACGCTATTGAAGATGTAAACCCTAGCCTTGACGCCCGTCATCTGATGGAGAATCGGTTTAATGCGGTGGAAAGCCGACGCTATCCTTGGTGAGATCTTCTTATCAGTGTCGTGGCTGTTGTTGATGTCCTGGGCTAGGCAGACGTACGATGGGCTCACCTTCCAATCGCAGTGCCCCTGTAGGGAAGAACGAGTTCAGTAGAAATTGGGTCTTCTTTCTATTTATGTTTAGACCAAACGCTTTGTCTGCTTCATTCAGCTCCTAATGCGTGTCCGTGTTATCGTTTCATTCTGTAAATATTTTCTCTTAGAGATATGTTCATTCTTTTCTTCTTGATCTCAGTCTCCTCATGTAATGGGCACTACGCACTGATATGTGTTTATATACATTAAATGTCAAATGTGAAAAAACACATATTTTCATCGCTCCTCAAAAGAGAATACCCTTGTTAAAAACAAGGCGTGGCCTAGTCGTTATGTGGCACGGCTCACAACCAGAAGGTGCTGGGTTCGATCCCCATCACAGCACGGGCCGTTACCCCGGGGAAGCAAACCCTTAGAAAATACAGGAGGAAGCAGACCCTTAAATAAAATGCATGCTGAAGTCGGATGCACTGGGCCGACAGGCGCAAAATAAAAACCACAGTGCAACGCACACCGCCTTGGGGATAAGAGAAATAAAGCGAAAGCAAAAAAAAAAAACAACAAAAAAACAACAAGACTATGTGTGTGAGAAACGGTCGTTAAATATGTCACATATATCAAGATCTTTGTTAATTCTTTCCTTTTCCAATCTGAATGTTCCGCTGCTATTTATTACGTTCCAGACTTTTATGATTGACGGGTCCTTATTGCAAGAATTAAATCCAAATGTCTAGCAAATTAGAAAAGACCATGAACCTGTTCTGACAGGCACGATCTCATATTGGACAACTCTTACTGTCAGTCAATAAGGCTTAGATATGTCACCGAAAATTGCTCAAACTCACTGGAAGTTTAATCTCAAAAACAAAATGTATTATCGTTGATAATTGCATGTCAATGCAGTTTTAATTAATATGTAAAATATTTAAGAGACATTTCATTTTCATGGAGCTCGCGGCTGAACGGGTTCGATACCTGCCGACAAGGAAAGCAGCGAATCAAATTGCCGATAATATATCTGTTGTTTTTCTGTTTGGAATCATTGATCTCAAAATGTCTCGTCTATACATCACTAATGTGCCCATGATGGGAGCTTGTGAACTCATGATGCCAGCTCTTTCATTGTCCTGAAAGAGCTGATATCATAACTTCACAAGCTCCCATCACGGGCACATTAGTGATGGATAGAAATGACATTTTGAAATCAATCAATGACCGCCTGTTGGTTGAGAATACCACAGTAGATCAAGCAGCCATTAACAGACTGCAAAGTTTTGACATTAAACTAGGTTCGAGCGGAGTGCGGCGTATGAGAGGACGGAGCAGGAGATTGTACAACCAGCGAGTTACATGGACTATCAGTATCAATACCTTACGCCATTTCATGAGAGATGCTGAGTACCTTCGGGTATGCTCGGAAAGCAGTGACGTCGACTGTGAGAAACATAACAGAAACAGAATCTGTTTTGAATGAAATAAACAAACATAGCCTGCATCTGATGTTATGTATGTGCCCATGTATTTAAACGCGTTAACTTGTCTCAATTCGGTACTCTTTGCTTTGACACATCATTTAGAAGAGTCCGGTTTCTTCGTCACTATCATCACTTCCTAGTTCTTTTTACTTCAGCTGAGTTCTTTGTTTTCACTTTGCTGAACTACCATGTCTACCATTTCCTGCAAGTCGGCTTCATTTTGGGCTGTTAAGACAATATTTTCATAATATCATAGATTATTGATGTTTTGTCCGCCAATTGATATTCCTGGCATTGTCTGTATGTCTCTCAAGATGAACTTGCTGTATAGAGAGAACAGGTCGGGGGATAGAACACAACCTGCCTCACTTCCGTTTTTGCATCTGTTTATAATTTCCTACTTGACTTGTAACTCTAACGCAGTCTGTCCCCAATACATATTTTGAATAGCCACGAGGTCCTTGTCAATCAATATGTAAGCATTTTAGAAAGATGGACGTACAAAAAGAAATATTGAAAATTATACAGAATCGAATATTGAGTTGTAAATCATCGTTATCTCTGGGTAGTGACATCGGACGCACATGTTCAGTGTCGAGCAAGTTAAAAATAATTTGGCAGTTGGAAATATAAAAGAGTAGGCTTATCGTCCGCTGTCCGGACAATATTCGAGTTAAAATTCTACCCAAGTTATTTGTATTTTTCCTCAAGTGGTTTGTTAAGAGTGCCTATAGATGGTGCCTAACTGGTTGCGGGTCTACTTAGCTCTAGTATTTAAGTCTATTAAGATGTACTCGCACATCGGTTAAACCACCTTCCACGAAACTGGTTGTATACAGACTTATTAAAGTCATCTAAACCAGTATAAATACGTTAAGTTAAGGTGAGTTAAATTCAATGTTAATCAAGGCTGAAATGAATATATATCCAAACGTGATTTGCTATGGATACACTTACAGAAGTGTACCTACGTTTCCATCTAAAAAAAAGTCGTCATCAAGAAATGGAGAATCGGAAAAAGTACAAGCTATACTTCCGAATTGAAGTTAAATGGATATACAGTCATTGCAATAATAAATTAATAATAAAACAACAAATGAATGCTGTCAAAGTGGCTCAGTTCAGTCCGGCAACCATTCTCAAGCAAAAAAGCGTTTTAACCTTCCTAAGATTTCAGTTGTTTATGTCAAGACACATTCTTCCTTTTAAAAATAAAAACATATTTGTGAAAGGAATCCTTCTGTCTGCGCAGAAACCAGATTCAGTCAAGGAACAATTTAACGTATTTGGAAGTATTCATACAATTTGTATCCAGATTTATCAAAAGACATTGAGCATCTTCGTTCTCTGCCAAGAATGTAAATGTGCCTTGTAGTTACAATCTGCTTTACAGTAAAATTCATCCAGCAAGTCCAAGAACATCACGAGACAATGCATATATGCGAAAGAGACATTTGCAATTGAAAGGATTCATCAGCAGTTCTTGTGCCCTCAAATGTACGAGGTGAGGTCAAATGACACCGGAAGA
Organism: Ariolimax columbianus; assembly: GCA_036924085.1. Lineage (NCBI taxonomy): Eukaryota > Metazoa > Mollusca > Gastropoda > Stylommatophora > Arionidae > Ariolimax > Ariolimax columbianus. Next base: position 31,212,372 of record JAVGWX010000009.1, read on the forward strand.
AACTCCACGAAGTGAACATTTGTACGATGGGCACAATGACGTCCCTTCTGGTGTTGTTGTTTGCGAATGCCCACAATGAGTAGGCTACTCTTTTGTGCGCCCTCAGAAGGACGGTAAGTGGCGAGTTGCAATAGCTTTCCTCACATTTCGAGCGTGCTGATAAAGGTAGATCGGGGTCCTCCAATCGGTGTTCCTGTGCTTAGCTTCATCTGCGTGTCGCTCACTATTACGGGGATCACGTCGAATCTCACCTTGTTATTTCTCCTGACCATGTCTCATCAGTGTGTTTTGCCTGACTAGACTTTAGCCTCGTCGTCTCTAATTCTGGTGTAAATAGCATATACCAACCGCCAAGTTTGCAATATTTCATTATCTTCCGACTCATAGTTTCCTCAGCAGACCGTTGAAAACATGGTCGGTGTGATACAGAATCCGTCCAGAGTTGATCAGCGAGCGACGTTTCGGTTTCTACCAGCTGAAGGATGTCGACCAGTTGACATTCATCGCATAATGCAGGTTTGGTGACAAAAATGTGTCGAAAAACAACAATGAAGAACCGGACAACGATGTTAAAAGAAGGACACGAGTTCAAGAAAGATCTTCTTAGACTAGATCAGAAGCAAATTGTTGCGTTCACTGTTATTTTCGACACACGTTTGTCACCATACAGCATTCTACGATGAATGTCAACTGGTCGACATCTTTCAGCTGTTAGAAACCGAATCACCGCTCGATGATCAACTCTATACGGATTCCGTATCACAACCACCATGTTTTCAACGGGTCTGCTTAGGAAACTATGAGTCGGAGGATAATGAAATTTTGCAAAACTTGACGGTTGGTATGGGCTGTTTACACCAGAAGTGACGTCATCGTACTTATGTTGTATTGTTGCAGTTTGGTCCGATTTAATTTGAACAGGCCTCGTAGTAGACCAATCTATCCTGACTTCAAGTTGAAGTTTCAATCTCAGTTTCAATGATTTCTCAGATAAAATGTATCATTGCAGCGTTCATATTTAATTTGATTAATTATGTAAACGGAGAGACGTTTTTACACACATGAATTAAATTAGAAACAAGTGGGAATGTACGAAAATTGGAAGATGGATATAGATATAGATATAAGCGAGAGATTGGTAGATAGGCAGGCAGGCTAGATTAGATTAGATTAGATTAGATTAGATGCATAGATGCATAGATGGATGCATAGATAGATATATAGATAGATAGATAGATAGATAGATAGATAGATAGATAGATAGATAGATAGATAGATAGATAGATAGATAGATAGATAGATAGATAGATAGATAGACAGACAGACAGACAAGATAGATCAGATATATTTAGTTTGATGTCATGCAGCTTGCACTGAACATGTTTTTTACGTTGACAAACGTGACAATCGTTCAAGTCTTGATAAAAGGAACAATTTTTAAACAAATGGAAATAATGATATTCCAGGAAGGCAACTCAATCACCAATATAATATAACTTGTTCCGTTGACTTGACTATGTTTTAAAGTAGTAGTAATGTGGAAACCAATACGAACAGTCTGCAACATATCCTTTATTATAATTGATCTCAGTGACGAAAGTCTATTGCATCATATTCATAATTCATCTCCGTAGACCAAGGATCAGAATAAAGACAGAGGAATATCTATTTCAACAAATCGGAACACGATGCGTTACAAGTCGATTCATCAAGCCGGATGTAAACAAAATGCTGCAGACTTGATCCCCTGCACATCTTGATTCATGACGTCTATTCTCCTTTGAACATTTACTGTTTGACAGTGAAACTGCAGTAAAGTCATAGGAAGACACTGAAACGAAAGCATGTTTTTTCTCTACACCATCTCCTAGCATATTTCCATCTATTTTGAGAGCGGCAAATACGATCAAAGTTCCCCACAATTGTATGTGGTAATGTAGAGCTTTCCCGGTCTTAACAAAAATGAGTAGCAAACAGGAGTGAACGAAGGTCTATGTTACCAGATAACCTTACATTTTAATGCCGTGTAAATTAGCCTCGAAGTGTAATATGTAGATTAGCCATAAAGTGTAATATGTGAATTAGCCATAAAGTGTAATATGTAGATTAGCCATCAAGTGTAATATGTAGATTAGCCATAAAGTGTAATGTCATGTAGTTTAGCCATACCGTTTAAAGTCGTGTGGATTTGCCATACAGTTTAATGCTCTGTAGATTAGCCATAAAGTGTAATGTCATGTACATTTGCCAAAAAGCATATTGCCATTTTAGATTAGCCACAAAGATTATTGCCCTGTGGATGAGCCATACGGTGTAATGTCCTGTAGAAAATGCATTATCTATAAATTTGATCAACACCAGCTAACATGTCACATTATGATTATCAACACCAGCCAACATGTCACATTATAATTATCAACACTGGTCAGCATGTCACATTATAATTATCAACTCTGGTCAGCATATCACATTATGATTATCAACACCAGCCAACATTTCACATTATGATTATTAACACCGGTCAACATGTCACATTATGATTATCAAAACTGGTCAATTTGTCAAATTATGATTATCAACACCAGCTAACATGTCACATGATTATTAACACCGGTTAACATGTCACATTATGATTATCAACACCGATCAACATGTCACATTATGATTATCAACACCGGTCAACATGTCACATTATAATAACCAACATAAATCAACATGTCACATTAGGAAGAACATACTGATGAGTGCACGGTCCTGCAAATTGATATTCCCTCCTCAACTACGTTGACCGAATGGTATAAACTAACGGATTAAATTGCCTAACTGTTCGTTGTGTAAACACGCTATCCAATGGCATAAATCCAAACATAATAATAATTACCTGTGCATGGTTGCTTTCTGCATTCCAGACTCGTGTCATGTTGGAAGACACACAAAAAACACTTCAAAAGGGATTCTAGCTCACTGATAGTTCTGAAACAAACTTAAAGGCGAGACTGACTTTAAACGAACGTCGTCTTTTTTCGGAATGACGGTAATGGATATCGTTTACTGGCTCTAGAAATGTGTTTTATTAAGTTAAATGAAAGCGAAACAAGAGTGGGGTATTCTGGTTATAACGCCTGCATTCAGTGTCTTTCAGGAAGGGCGAATGAATGACTTGTACGGGGGGGGGGGTGATCACACCAGCCCTTTTTTCTAGTTTTACCTGATTGGGTGATAGCGTGTTGGAACTTCTATAATTAGTTCAGGGCACTTGTGTATTATTACTGATAGATGACCCGCTAGCCAGGACCAGTCATTAGATAGATGAATGCGAACAATGTTTGTGATTGAATGTAACAGCATGTTGTGATGAATAATAATAATAATAATAATAATAATGTTCGCTTAGGCGTCTGAGGCATGTTGCGTTGGTCGGTCACATCCATGACCCACAGCTGTGACATGATTCCAGGCATCGACCAGGGCGGAGGAGGTGGTTGCTGCTTGCTGGAGCCTACTGTTCGTAGACGGCATCTTCTGTACCTCCAGCTGGTCAGGAGAAGGCATTTGGCGCTGAGGATCGACTTGTGTAATATCTTGTGGGCAGGGGTTTCCTGGTCCAACCGTACACAATGACCGAACAAAGAAACTCGGCGTCGGTCAAGTGTTTCCTGGTCCAGTCGTACAACATGACTGAACAAAGAAACTCGGCGACGGTCAAGTGTTTACTGGTCCAGTCGTACAACATGACCGAACAAAGAAACTCGGCGCCGTCAAGTTTCCTGTGCCAAAAATGCGGGAAACATGCGGGTATTTACATAGGACTGCAATCACAATACGGTGATGAGACTTTCAACCGCAGTAGGACATTTGAATGGTGTAAACGATTTAGAGATGGCCGTACATCCGTTAGTGATGAACCAAGCCGTGGTGGCTCTCAACCCACCAGTCATTCCTGTGAATTTCCAGATTGTAGAATGCCTTATAACATATGTTGATTTTCTACCCTGTGGGTAGACAAATCAGCAGGGAACAGTCCATACGTGTTTTGTTTGATGTGCATAATCGTCAGCTGAAAAAGAACGGCCTAGTTTGATCACATAGGCGGGCTGCTCCTGCAAGATAACGTTCGACCTCATACGGCCCACGGCACTATGTGGCATATGCAGCAACTAGTCAAGTCAAGTCAATCTAAGCCAAACCCAGCCAAGCCAATCCAAGTCAAGCTACATTAGTTAAGTTAAGTTAAGTTTAGTTTAGTTTAGCTTAGTTTAGTTTAGTTTAGTTTAGTTTAGTTTAGTTTAGTTTAGTTTAGTTTAGTTTAGTTTAGTTTAGTTTAGTTTAGTTTAGTTTAGTTTAGTTTAGTTTAGTTTAGTTTAGTTTAATTTAGGTTAGTTTAGTTTAGTTTAGTTAGTTGTTTCGAACGAATGCCTACAATGAATTGGTTACTCTTTTGTACGCCCTGAAAAGGACGTTAAGTGGCGGTTGTAGTAGCTTTCCTCCCATCCCGAGCGTGCTGATAAAGATCGACCGGGGTCCTCTAGGCGGATGTGCTATGATTGGTTTCATCTGCGTGTCGCTTACTACTATCGGGATCACGTCAAACCTTGGCCCCCCTTGACCTCTTCAGCTTGCTAGAGAGCCACGTTCTGGAAGCTAAAGATGGCTAGGTAGCGGGATTTTGAAAACGAACGACGACAAAATAAGAAAATGAAAAGAAAAAAATAAATTGGAGAAGACGAAGAACGTTAGCAGTCACCATTGTTGCTGATAATGGAGCCGGGATATTCGAAACTTATGAGGTTTTCGATTTCTTCATTTTCTGTCGTAACTTTAGATACAAGTATATCTGTCTTTTCAAATCCCTGAAGGTTTAATCCACGTCTACTGGCCACCGATGTTGCAACAAATCTTTTTCGACTATGTGATTTGTATCTGTCAACAGATGGTGCAGATTAAATGACACAGATTTTGTGTGTAGGTTGCTAGATGCATACTTATTATTCGTTTTTTTTTGTCTTCTCAAATCCGGCTACCGAACTCTGAAACGGGCTTGGCAGGTAGGATGATGTTGTCTAGAGAACCGAATGCGTTGTGTCGTAGTTTACAGCTTAACTGCGATATTTGCACCTTTAGATCCAACACATCCGACTTCAGCAGGCATGTGTGTGTACCGGGTCAACCTTCCCTTTTTGATCCCTTCTTCTAAGCCAGTCTGCCATGTTGCTGCCTGTTGCCCAGGATCACCGCGTGGAAGCGTAGAAAGGTCTTGACAGCTATGATTCTCTGGCCCTGATGCTAGAAGTAAGCTATGTGGTGCTGACCACTGCAGCTCATGCACTGCTTAGCATCTTGAACCCGGAAGTTCTATACAATTCTGGTCCATCATCACTGCTTCCTAGAGCTGAACAACTTTGAATTCCAAACTTCGGCAGTAAATGTATAGTGACTTCATCGACCATTTTGAACAAGAAACATCGGTACCCATTGTGAACACCTTTCGATACTTCCGTTTCTTGCTAACCACCAGTTGAACTGTCCCTAGCGACAAAGCGAATCCCTCTGCCTGCGAACGTAAGCTTCGTCAACGGTCCATCCAAATCGCTGCATCAATTTTGGCGTTGACATCTTTTAACACAAAAAATATGCGCCTGACCTGGTCTCGGAAGATCTTTCATTAACTCACGTCCTTCTTTAAACATCGTTGTCCAGTTCTTCGCTTTTGTCTTCGACACACTTCTGTTATCATACACTGCTACATTATGCGATGAATGTCAACTGGTCGACATCCTTCAGCTGTTAGAAACCTAATCACCGCTCGCTGATAGATTCGGTACCACATCCGCCATGTTTTCAACGGTCTGCCGAGGAAACAATGAGTCGGACAATAATTAAATGTTGCAAACTTAACGGTTGGTTTACAAACAAGCTTTGATCTTTACTATGTCCATTTACAACTGAAATTAGCTGCTCTAGCCCTTCTGCACTTCTTGATAGTATCACTGTGTCATCTGCGTATCGTAACTCTGGAATCTCGTACCCCCCAATCGTAAATGGGTCGAAACTTTCAATGTTCTCGTCTTCTCGAACATTTATCATTATACATTCCACATATAGGTTGTATAGATAAGGTGAGAGGATACATCCCTGTCGGATTCCCTTTTGTATTGCAAACCAATCTGTAGGTTGCCCAGGTACTCGGACAGCGGCATGTTGATCTTGGTATAATGTTTCAATGAGATGAATAATATGCAAAGGAAACCCCATTTCATTAATGATTCTCCACAGATTTTGATGCTTTACCGTATCGAAGGCCTTGTTGTAATCAATTAAACATGCTTACAGGTCTACATTAAATTCTCTACATTTTTCGTAGATATTCCTCATATGGAATATGTGGTGCATGGTCCCTCTGCCTTTCCTAAAACCTGCCTGGACTACATGAATTTCAGATTCAAACCTTTTCTCTGTCCTTCTTTATAGGATTCGCAAGAGTGGCTGATCATCGCGATAATTCGGTAGTTCGTGCACAGCTTCAGGTTGCCTTTTTTGGGGAGGGGAATATACATTGATTTCTGCAATGCTTCTGGTCACTCTGCACTGTGCCATATCTGTTTACACAGCTTGTGATAGACTCGAGCACTTGTTGGTATGTGATGTTTACACCTGAAGTGACGTCATCATGCGCATTGTATGTATATTCACTTGGTGTAATTAGGTTCCGTTTCATATGAACACGCCTCGTATATCTACAAACCACCCCCTATCCAAAACATATGATCTCTCTATTATATCTAAAAATCATCCCATATCCAAAACATATTATCTCTCTATTATATCTATATTCCCCCCCCCCTCCCCCACTTCCCATATCCAAAACATAGTATCTGTCTACTATATCTAAAAACCACCCCATATCCAAAACAAAGTATATCTCTACTATATCGACAAACCCACCCTCTCAAATCTATTATTTCTTTAATTTATCGAACATATCGAATTGATGTATGGTTAGGTCAGCTACTGAGAATACAACCTTAATAACTACCCCTGTGCACTTGTAAAGCCTGGTGATCGTGGTTTATTAACTATGGCAGACCGAGAACAAGCCCCCCACCCCCCCTCCCCCCCTTTCCCCTGGTCATAGACAAAAGAACTACGGCTCACTACGTCATTTCACGGCACAGATGGATAGTCAAGACAAGAGAAGACAAGACAAAAGAAGACAAGGCAAGATAAGACTAGACAAGAGGAGACAAGATAAGAGAAGACAAGACAAGACAAGACAAGACAATGCGTCTCATGTCTTACTGTTGCCAAGGAAGGGATATATGAACTGTATAAAGCATTAGTTAGACCTATATCTGAGTGACGTGTACATGTGTAGAGTCCTTATCGTAGAGGGGATATAAACATGCTAGAAAGTATACAAAGAATAGCGACAAAACTGATAGTGGGATTCTGAATTATAGTTCTGAGGAAAGATTTAGCACAACGGTCCTTCAGTGTCAAGAAAAGAGAATTCGGGCTAATTCAATACAGGTTCATAAGTTTATTGCATGTTTTTTTCAAAGACCAGCCGGCTACAATAGCAAGAGGGCTAATCTACACATTAATTAACGACATGTCTCGATTAGGTCATATACTTGTTCTCAGAGAGAGGTGAATTCCTGGAATGAATTGACACCGGAAACAGTGGGGACAGGGTTAGTTAATGCATTGAAAAATAAATTGGATGCATATATATTTATTTTTGATCAAGTTGAGATGAAGTAAATAGTTGTGTACAGACTATCCAGAGCCTTCTAAACAAGTATAACGAAGATAAGTTAAGCTAAAAACCAATATATATATATATATATATACAAACATATCTCTGAATGTTAGAGGCTCCTAGCATCCCTTCACGCTGCATCATTTCCTTCCGAGCCGTACAAGACATAAACCAGTAGTTCGTCATGGTAGCAACCCAGATAAACGATATCTCAGATAACCACATAAATCTGTTCACATGTTTTTAATAATACAGGAACAACGCTACGCTGAAATATACATCATGATGAGTGAGACACAACGGGCCATTTACAACGGCTGTGAATGTATCAATAATTCACGCATTTTCAAAGTAGTTCAGATATTTCCTTTCTCAAATAAAAAGTGTTAAAGATAGTATCAAAAGACGATATGTAATATTGTTGTTATTATCGTGTTTTGTCCATCGCAAGTGATGATGACGACATGAACAGAGAGTTTGGTTGTGATGATGTAACGTAAGCTGTATTTGGATTGTAGTGAGGAAAAAGTGAACTTTCATCGACCTCCCTCTCTTGTCCCGAGCTACCTTGGACCAGGGGCAAGACATTAGTCAAGACGACTGGAGGCAGCTAAGGATGGAGGAACTCTAGTCCCATCTCCTGTGAAATCAGGGGTTACTTTAAAACTTGTAGGATTCGATTGTTCACCTTGTCTGTCCATGCCTTTGGGAGGCGAGTGCCTGACTTCCCGACCACAGCGACACCTAGAAGAGTATGTAGAGAACCAGTGTTACATTCCAGTCATGTAGTTTCGTCATAACATATTCATGCTCTCCATTGGTCGTAGGGGTCTGGGCTGATGGATCTGGGGTTTCTCATTGGTCAACTCTTTTCTTATCGGACGGTCAGTCCTGATTAGTGACGACAGTCTCGCGGGCTGCATACCACTCCGTCTTATTCCACCCTATGGTGTTTGCTTGTAAATTTGCTGCCACAGTAAAGTACCCATAACATAACTGCCGTAGTGGTGTGAGGTGTAAGCGACCTCACCTTTCAAAGGCTCGGCTATATGAGGGCGGTAGCCATCTCCTCTCCCTCACCACTTTTACTTCCCGGACTGAACCGGTACCTATTTAAAGCTGGGTCGACCCGGGAGCCATCGTGGTCTGAAAAAAACATTATCATCTCAACTAGGAAATGAACCCAGGCACACTCAGATGCGAAGCCGGCGCGCTAACCACTGCATCCCACACAATCATCATAAAGTGACATGTTTAGTGGCGTTGACGATCAGTTTCCTCTACAACCAATTATTATTTGCGCATGTCAGCATCTTAGATATCTATTGTTGTCCCATTCAGTGTGACAAGCCATACTTGATCCTTCTTTTATTTTAATTTCCATCCCGTGCCCTAGTTGATATTAGATGTTTAACTAATTTATGTTTTTAAAACAGACAGCAAAATTAAAATATCATAGCCGGCTGCCAAAAATTTAAGAAAATATCTTCCACATCGGTAAGACTTTGCAGTTTGGAGATGATAAGTCCCTCCATAGGTTTCTGATCTCGAGTATGTCGCCTGCGCTTTATGTGGAGGTTAAACTTTGACGCAATGAGAATGTGGTCTGCTCAACAAACAGCTGATATGAGCATGTGGTCTGCTCCACAAACAGCTAATATGAGCATGTGGTCTGCACCACAAACAGCTGATATGAGCATGTGGTCTGCTCAACAAACAGCTGATATGAGCATGTGGTCTGATACGAAACAGCTGATATACAGATAAACATTTATATAAATTCATGACGATTTACATGACTCGATAAGCAAAAAGATATACAAAAAAAGGACATTCGAAATAATAACGTTTTTCGCTGGATGGAGAGACAAATATGTGGTCTACATTTCACATGAGAGCGACTTCTACAATCATCTTTTGCAAACATATAATCAAATATTTTCAAGTATAAGGTATGATATGCCGAGTTGTACCATGTAAGCACACATTCTACAACATTTAACAGATGGTCATATATCACTGTCTTATTACAGTAAAATAAAATACATATTCTTAATTATGTATTTAGAATAAGCTCTGAAATTGATCAAAGAACACACTTGCATAGATGCCTTTGTTCTTCTGATTGAGCAAGTATATGCAACAGAAAAATTAGAATAAACAGTTACTTTATTGTCGATGAAGCTTGAGCACATTAACTGAGTAGGCTAGCGTGGAAGACACGTTGCTATGTTATTTATAAATCGTTTTCGGTCCATGTTTAACGATTGATTAATTTTCTAGTTAATCAAACTGGCATTTAGAAGCTCTTTCATGTAAGTTTGAATCACAAAACGTAGGGAGTTTCTAGTATACGTGTGTGTGTGTTAGGCACATTGAATATAATTAGCGTACCTGGTGGGTAAGTCTGATGTGTTTATGTTTGAAACTGGACACCTGATCCTGTTGAATGAAGACAGGAGACTAACTTCTGGTTAGGTAAAACATACTAATCTGATATGTTAGGGTCAGGTAAAATATACTGGACAAGACCCCTACCTCACTCCACATAAGCCTCCCTGAAAACAGGCAGCTTTGACAGCAGCCTGGCTAACGAGGTGGGAAGTTACGTGATACTCGTAGTAGTAAACGACACTCATATGAAGTCAATCATAGTACAACCTCCTGGAGGAGGACTCCAGTCCGCCTTATGTGCACGGTCGGCATGTGAGGAAAGCTGTTGCAATCCGTCAATTAACACTTATTTCCGTACGCACAAAAGGGTAATCTTACTCATTGTGGGCATTCATCGACAACAACAAAACTGTTAAATTACTGTCATCTTTTTGGGGTAATTTACATAACATTTCAATGAAAACAAACATGACTGTACACTTTCAGGTATTTGTGCAGGATTGTGTTGGAAGATAGTAACCGAGAAGAGGTATTAGAAAACAGATCATGTGACGTATCAGATAACACAACTGCTTGTATGCCCGACTATTAGTTTAGCAGGGAAGCAACAGGTGGTAAACATCAAATGTATGTCTATCCTGCTACTTCATGTGAGGTCAGATCAATAGAACACTTTATACGACACAAAACAGTAACTAGGAAACACGTACACATAACATTGCATGACATTGGGCCAAAGGGCGAGAGCGCGGATGCTGGTGAATCCGTAACAACAAGAGAAACAACAACATGATCTCTGTACTGCTAGTGTCAAACATGGTCCCTCCACGCGGTGCGTGAGAGCAGAATTTCAACGTGTGAGATGAAATGTCAACTCATCGGTTTTGCAATGAAAGACTGATTGCGAAACGGCGAGATTCAAAGTATTGTCGGCACTACGTCTTGTGCAGAGTACATTTCTAGAAAACACAAATAGGCTAGTTTGGTCGGCTCATGAGAATGTACATTTCTAGACAACACAAATAGGCTGGTTGGTCGTCTCATGAAAATGTACATTTCTAAACAACACAAATAGGCTGGTTTGGTCGTCTCATGAGAATGTACATTTCTAGAAAACACAAATAGGCTGGTTTGGTCGTCTCATGAGAATGTACATTTCTAGACAACACAAATAGGCTAGTTTGGTTGTCTCATGAGAATGTACATTTCTAGACAACACAAATAGGCTGGTTTGGTCGTCTCATGAGAATGCACACTCATTATCTGCCATTTATGGGTTTACAAAACTGGTAAAACTTGTTACAGAACAATCAAGCGGCCGTGAGATAAATGCCATTTGAAGTGATTGCAAATGCGTATGGGCTGCAATGCACTTGACCTTAGACAAACAACTTAAGCTCAATATAGCGCTCAACAGCATTAGTGGAATAAACATTAACTATCTTTGGACTAATTGGAATATGAGAGGCGTTCAAGTCAAACAGAGATTATTTTTATTTTGTAAAGAAAAAAACTATTGCTTTCAAGTAGTTAAAATATCATTTATTTGTCGATATAATCTCCTGCGATATTTTTGTCCGGCGTTTAAGAAATGCTTGAAAAACTGCAGCGTAGAAAGATTTGTCAGTATGTCTGAATCAATCCAGGACAGCCTCTTTCACTTCGTCATCAGTGCTGTAATATTGACTTTCCAGGAATTCTTTTAGTGATCAAAATAGATGAAAATGTATTGGAGTGAGGAATGGGCTGTACGGTGGTTATGGCAATACCACCCAAACGAGTTACTGCAGATGGCACATATCTTGGAGCAGGACGCCCTTTATGATCAAAATTGCAAATGTTCATGAATAAAAGTGTTCCCCGTACTTAGCGAATGACTTGCGGCTTGTGCAATTTCGCGACTGTTTATGCGTCAATTTTCCAGTAAAAGGCGTTTCACAATCTAGATATCCACATGAATGACTTTGGTAGGTTGAGAGCCACCACGATCGGGATCGTCACTCAAGGATGAACGGCCGCCACTCATACGTTTACACAATACACATCTCTTACTGCGGTTGAGTGTCGCATCACCGAATTGTCATTACAGTTATCTGTAAATTTTCGCAGGTTTTACGCCTCTTTCCCAAGAAACGTCATATCAACACGCGGTTCCATACCAACACTGACAGTGTTGTCCGCCATTTGTATTTCTTTGTCAGGTGGCTGACCCATGGTAAGTTGGACACCTAGCAGTAATAGGACACAAGTTCCCCTAACAAATAATAGTAGTTCCTGCACTCTATAACCCATTCAGTTAAAACTAAAACTAAAGAAATCCCGGTTTGATATAAACGTCCCTCGTAGTTCAATTAGGTTTAGTTTGATTAGCATTGGATCTCTAGAATTCTCTATCCCTTATCGTAACTGCGCAATCTGACAATCTTTTTTAAGGCCAGCTCATCATGTTATTCGTCTACATAATGGTGTCTGTCCCTTAGAGGACTGCCTTACACTCTACCCTCTTTGGCGATTGCCTTCCACCCTACCCTCTAGCTTGGCCTTTTGGACGACTGCCTTCCGCCCTACCCTCTTAGACGACTGCCTTCCACCCTACCCTCTAGCTTGGCCTATTGCCTTCCACCCTACCCTCTTGGACGACTGCCTTCCACCCTACCCTCTTGATCGACTGCCTTCCATACTACCCTCTTGGACGACTGCCTTCCACCCTACCCTCTTGGACGACTGCTTTCCACCCTACCCTCTAGCTTGGCCTATTGCCTTCCACCCTACCCTCTTGGACGACTGCCTTCCACCCTACCCTCTTGATCGACTGCCTTCCATACTACCCTCTTGGACGACTGCCTTCCACCCTACCCTCTTGGACGACTGCTTTCCACCCTACCCTCTTGATCGACTGCCTTCCATACTACCCTCTTGGACGACTGCCTTCCACCCTACCCTTTTGGACGACTGCTTTCCACCCTACCCTCTTGGACAACTGCCTTCCACCCTACCCTCTTGATCGACTGCCTTCCATACTACCCTCTTGGACGACTGCCTTTCACCCTACCCTCTTGGATTACTGCCTTCCACCCTACCCACTACCTTGGTCTTCAGCGAGGAGGTATATCTTGTTAAATAGCCAACATTTCGGAACCTGATTTCAGTCATTAATTATATTTTCAATCCCAACGTTCTCAATACCTTCACATTTGTTGTCTTCAATTTCCAAGAAATGTGACCCAATCCTTTATACCCCCATTTCAAAGGCTTCGGTACACATTTCCAATGATTTTTCATGAAATTTGTTGAAAAAATATTGTCTTTTGTCTCACTGTGGCGTCTATGAATTAGCTGTTATATACCAACTTATTAGTAGTAATAGCAAATTGTCTCCAGTAACATACATGGACATAATTACTTTGTATCACATATGTGTCTGTTGTATTACTTTCCCAGCTTACTTTGTTACGTTTTCCGTTTAGTTATAGTTAACCGGTTTTGTCTGTCCTGTTAATGTTTTGTCCAACTTTGATACAATCCAAAAACTTCCGAAATGTTGCATTGATTGTCTTTTCATTTATACAAAAATCTCTGCATTAGAACCGTTCATTCAATCATGACATCATGGTATTCAGTTTTACTGCACTTCCTCATGGCCACCCAGTTTTCCAACACAGAAATATTGATTTTTCTGGTATCACTTTCCTTTTTGCTGATTTCTTCTGAACCATCTCAGCGTTTCCCATGATTTCCCTCAATTTAGAAATATCCTTATCTCAAGTAACCGTTCTCCAGAATCGTTTATAACATAGCTTTTATATCGCGTCTGTTAGTTAGCTAGCTAGTTAGTTTTCTTTCAATATGTGCCGTTAAGCGACGTGTGGAGCATAAGTCGTCTGTTCTGCGCCAAGTACGTTGCGCCGGTCAATGTCAGCAGAATGTCTCTGTACAACCACTATAATGTTTTGCGGCTGTCCACTTGCCCTGTAGCCAGATCTAACTGCGATGTAATTCGTTCGTGGAAGTTGATGAGGGTGCATTCTCATGAGATGACCTAACCGACTTATTTTGCGCCAGGAAATGTATTAGGAACACGACGTAGTGCCGACCATACTGTAACTGTCGTCCTTTCATATTCTGTCTGTCCTAGTAACACCGATGGCCCTCCTCAACACGTCCTTTCACATTCTGTCTCTCCTGGTAACACCGATGACCCTCCTCAACACGTCCTTTCACATTCTGTCTCTCCTGGTAACAATGATGACCCTCCTCAACACGTCCTTTCACATTCTGTCTCTCCTGGTAACACCGATGACCCTCCTCAACACGTCCTTTCACATTCTGTCTCTCCTGGTAACACCGATGACCTTCCTCAACACGTTCTTTCACATTCTGTCTCTCCTGGTAACACCGATGACCCTCCTCAACACGTCCTTTCACATTATGTCTCTCCTGGTAACACCGATGACCATCCTCAAACACGTCCTTTCACACGTCAAAATCCTGCGCTAACGCGCCCTTGAGAGAGACCGTGTTTGGCACTGGCAGAGCAGAGTCGGCATAAAAATACTGTTTATCAGCTGTTGCTTTGTTGCCAAACTAATATTCGGATGCAAAGGCAGTGGCGACAACCGAAAAGCCACAGCCGATGCTTTCTCACACCTAATCCCAATTTCTCTGTCGATGCTACTTTCTGCGGAAAAATGTACTGCCCAAATACCTGAACTTATAAGCCTGTTAAAGAGCAATTCCATTTAGACTTTCGTTGAGTGGCCCAAGTGTTCTACTGATCCTCATAGTTTCCTTTGTATTCTAGTTAATTCGCATATTGTATTTAGCACATGTAGTCTCGTCTTTTAATTGTTTGAAGTATATGTATGCCTCGAAATTTGTTTCAGTTTGGTAAATAACATGGTTGTACCTATAACAGATACTGATGTCTTGAATGATTGGGTAGTGATTACGAAATACACGACTCGTAGGTGTAATAGCTTCTCATATCCAATTCTATCTCAACTGCCTGTTAGTGGATTTTGTTATACCCAGAACTCTTGCGGAAGGTTGGGTGCTAACGATGGGACAGCAAACAAGGTTAAGAGCCGAAGCTCTCAGCCAGAGTGCGGAGTTCGATCACGCTCTACCAGAGAACATGTGCTGAAGGCATCGCTACTAAGCCAGGAGGCAGACCAGCTACCACGGCACCGTGGAAACAAACCCAACTTCAAAGACTTCAAGAATCTAGCTTTCCGGTAAGCAGGGGGTTTGGCAGTGACTCCATGTTCTTCGTTACCCTTGTCATAATTAGCTGTAGGTCAAGTATCACATTTACAGCTGAGTAATTACAATATACCTGTAACAAGAATCGAATATGGGTCCTTAACACACCTCAACTCAAGCGACGTTTTTATTACACCTTTAAATTTTCAAAGAGAAAACGTCATTTTCGGTTAGCGACTTTCAAAATTCAAAATTAATTGTGCATTTCACTGTGTACGTTTTGTTTAATACATCAATCAAACATTCAATCAAAACAATTCAAATGCCTATGCCACAGGCCATCAAAAAATACTCGACTTCTTCTCCAGATTGTACGAGTGTGGTGATGAAGATGAACCATGGTCCTCAACGCATTCCTGCTATACGTGGCTTTATCTGTGTGACGCTCACTACTACAGGGATCACGTCGATCCATATCACGTTAGCCATACTGCCTTGAAAACGGCATGTCTACATGGAATTCTACGTGGAAAACAGATTGTGGTCTTGGTTTGTATATTCTGCTTGACCCTGACGCGGCGTCGGCATGGTGTGGCTGACCGGACTAACTTCTCAATTCCTGCGATGGAGTGGTCAACAAAACTATATGTAACTCTTACTTCTCTCTTTTTTTACGGCATTGTTGTTTCACTTCTTCGTGCTGCAGAAGCTTCTCTTTATAATATGTTATTTATGTGTGTAACCTAGTATTGCTGTATGTGTCTTAAAAACTCTGGCTGTGAGAGAACTACCCATCGCTGGCTCGCGATTGAAGACGGGAATATGTTCTCACTTGCCAATATTCTAAAGATTATCTTATGGTCGAATGAACTATCGGTACGCCGTTTGGTCATCCAGTATATTCTATGTATGTCATTTTCTGTTTCTGTTTCTAAGAATCGACGTCATTGCACTCCGGGCATACCCATAGGTGCTCAGTCTCTCTCATCAAATGGCGTAAGGTATGGATGCTGATGGTCCCCGTAGCTCGCTGGCTGTACACTCTCCTGCGCCGTCCCCTCATGCGCCCCACTCCGCTCGAACCTCGTTCAATGTCGAAACTTTGCAGTCTGTGGATTGAAGCTTCATCTATTTAGGTGTCCTCATCCAGCAGGCGATCATTGATTGATTTCAAAATGTCACGTATATCCATCACTAATGTGTCCATGATAGGAGCTTTTGACGCCAAGATGCCAGCTCTTTCCTTGCCGTGAACCCCAGCATGAGCAGGTTAGTAGATTCACGGCAACGCCTGGAGGTTTGAGGCCTCAACAACAGCTATCCACTCGTACCTAAGCCATCCCTTCTGTACTTTCGGAAGTACGGCTTGCACGTCTGTCACGATGCCTACCTTTGTTATAGAAGTCTCAGATATCCATTCCAGTGCTGAGGTCACTGCTTCTGTCTCCATTCTCATACTGGAGATTGTTGACATGTTTGCCCTACTGCGCTCAGCAACGACCTCTCCTCTCACTCTAGCCGAGAAACCCCAGCCTGATGTCCCACTGCGCACGAATTATCCGTCGGTGTATATGACAGCGTCACTCTCCTGGGTGTTCTCAGTTATCAGCTGATTTACCTCGTGCTCTGCTCTCCTACATCATCATCATCATGTCCTTTGCAGAACGCCGCTGTCATGACAGCATGTCTGTAGGAAACTATATCGTTTGCCAGTCTTCGGGCCTGCTCTAAGTTCAAATTCAGCGTCTTCTTGATGTCCTGGGTCCATCGTCTTCTCGGTCGGTCCCTGCTTCTCTTCCCAGCGATCATACCTTCCATAACCACTCTCTCGAGTCCGTATCGTCGTTTGACGTGTCCAAAAAACCTCAGTTTACTGGTCATTACGTCATTTATGAGCAAATTCTCCTCTACATTCAGGTCTTGTCTGATGGATTTGTTTCTTTCTTTCTTTGTCCACGGAATTTTGAGGATTTCACCAAAGCAAAATGGCGTAATTATGTCTGCTAGTGACGAGTAACTAACTTATCACTTTTTTTTCCGTTCGCCTTATTTCTCAATTTTCCAAGGCGGTGTGCGTTACACTTCGGTTTGATTTTAGCGCCTATGGGCCCTGTGTATCCGACTTTGGCATGTATTTTATATAAGGGTGTGCTTTCTCCTGCGTTTTCTAAGAGTTTGCTTCTCCAGGGTAACGGCATGTACTGTGTTGGGGATCAAACCCAGCCCGTTCGGGTTGTGAGCAGCATTACTTAACCACAAGCCCACACCGTTCCAGCCTTTTACTGTAATCTTGGCGAGTACCGTTGCCAAGATATGTAAACTGGTCCGCCAATGATTTCCGGGTCAACTCTCAGCCCCCCCCCCCCCCCCTCTCCAGATCGGTGTGCTTCTAAGCATTAAATATGATCTATGTATCTAATATAGTTACCAATTAGATCAAAGTAGTGTTATTAGGTCCAGCAGCATTACCCAGATACGTCATTCGTCAATGACATTGACTTATGGCATTTGGTCCGACAAGGTCATTTTTTACGTCCTTCACCGTATTTCTCTATTCCCCAACGCGGTGTGCGTTGCACTATGTTTTTATTGAACGCCTATAGGCCCAGCGCATCCGACATCAGTATGCATTTTTGTAAGGGTATGCTTCCTCCTGTATTTTCTAAGAGTTTGTTTCCCGGGAGTAATGGCCAGTGCTTTGATTTAGGATCATAACCAGCAACTTCGGGGTTGTGAGCAGCTTCGGGGTTGTAAACAACTTCGGGGTTGAGAAATGTCACTAAACCACTAGCCCATCTCGTCCCCAACAAGGTCATTGAGGTTTGTCATCTGATTCGCCAATGTTTTTGAAATATGCCATCTGGTACGCTTTTTGAAATATGCCATCTGGTACGGTTATTGAAATATGCCATCTAGTATGCTTATTGAAATATGCCATCTGGTACGCTTATTGAAATATGCCATCTGGTACGCTTATTGAAATATGCCATCTGGTACGCTTATTGAAATATGCCATCTGGTACGCTTATTGAAATATGCCATCTGGTACGCTTATTGAAATATGCCATCTGGTACGCTTATTGAAATATGCCATCTGGTACGCTTATTGAAATATGCCATCTGGTACGCTTATTGAAATATGTCATCTGGTACGCTTTTTGGAATATATCATCTGGTTAGCTTATTTCATGTAAATTTGCCATCTGGTTCTTCTATGTTATTGAAATATGCCATCTGGTTCGCCTATGTTATTGAAATAGGGAGGTCTCAGTGGTCTCAAGGCAAGGTGTCCGCCTCGGGTACCATAGTTCTCCGGTTCTAATCACGGTGGAGACATAATTTTTTTCATGTGGAAATTCTGATAAAAATTCCCCTAAACTCTGGGTAGTGAGATCAGACCTCCGTTATCAGTGTCGAGCACGATAAATCCATTGGCAGTTGGGAATCGGAACGATTAAGCCTAACAGCCGCTGCTCTAACAAAATCCAAAAGTTCTAGCTAAAAGTCTACCCAAAAGTTGTTTGTACTTTCCTACTTGAACGATTACCAAAACTTCCAGACAAGGAATCGAATCCTTCGAGTCAAAATGTTACAGAAAGATCCTCAAAATACCCTACACAGAGGAAAAGACAAATGTAGACATTCGGCAAGAGTTGAGCATTAAGGAGAACTGGTTTATCAATTCGATTTTGGCTAGAACATTTAAATACTTTGGTCACATCAAGAGACACAACGGTCTCGATAGAACAATGGCAAAAGAGGAAGGAGTAGACCAAGAAGACGATGGCACCAAGATATCCAGGAATGCCTGGGTATGACTGTGGCTGGAGGCTGGAGTTTTTGCAAGAGAACGAGTTTCTTTCAGACAGACTGTGATGGGAGCGACGTTCTATAAAGGACATGCTACATGATGAATGATGATGAACTTTTCTCCTTTCCTCCAGGTGGCTTGTTAAGAGCAGCTATAGATGGCGTCTAACTGCCTATGGGTCTACTTAGCTCTAGTGTTTGAGCCTTTTAAGATAGCAGTGGATTCGCACATTGGTTACCGAGAAACTGGTTGTATACAAACTCTGTAGAGATTTCTAAACCAATTAAATACGATAAGTTAAGTTAAAAAAAGTTATGTGGTTTGCCTATGTTATAGAAATATACCATCTGGTTCTCCCTTTGTTATTGAAATATGTTATCTGGTTCCTTTATGTTATTGAACAATGCCATCACGTTCCCCTTATTTATTTAAGCATGATATCTGGTTCGCGATTGTTATTGAAATGTGCCATATTGTTCATCTATGTTATTGAAATAAGTCATCTCGCTAATCCCTGTTATTTAAATATGGCATGGGCTCTCCAATATCTCAAGATAAACTAACATGTCCCGCCACGAAAATTATTTGCAGACCATAAACATACATATTATATTATTTTTGCAACTGGCTGCAGAATACAGAACATTTCGATAGCCTGACATAAAAAAGCAAGAACAAAAAGAAATACAAGAACAACATAACATTCATTGTTATCGGATGTAATCGGACAAGTTTTATTATTCAGCGGTTGGGTGCAAATGTGAAATCGAATGCTACAAATCGATACCGGAAACAGACGTCCATTACGTAAGGTCAAGGTGATAGAGATTTGTACTCTGTTTTGTTTACGAAGCGGCTGAACGAGATTGCAAGAATGAACCAATGAAAATAGTTGACTTGCACGTGTGTGCTATTCTAGGTGAGCCAACCAACTTATGGAATGGCAAGTCGTTGGTCAAGACATGAAAACGCATTTAGCTTTTTGAAAGAATTCAGGTCATATTTGGTAACTGTTGTCGGAGAAATATGTTGCTATAGCTTGTGCGATACGAGCTGGTGGTGGGGCGGAAATTGTAAACGTCTTCTGGTCAAGAGGATACGGGCTTAACCCCGTGGAAGTATTTCTGCTTTACATTTGGACTATACTTTAAAATGAACATAAATATAAACGTTTTAAAAACTTCCTTATTACTAAATGCACTAAAAAGTATACATTATTTCCGCCGATTTAACTTAGTAGTTTTTATTTTCTTAATCTTCGTTCGTTGTCAATCTCAAACTACCAAGCCTTAAAAGGGCTTTGCAAATAGCAGGATGTAGTCTGGAGAACGGATTACGTTGTGTCGTAGTTTACAAAACCTCTTGTTCCGATCCACAGTCTACGACAGGCATTTTTTAGTACCAGGATGCCTTTGTCCTTAGATCCCTTCTTCTTAGCCAGTCTGCTCTGTTGTAGTCTGTTATCCAGAATCACCTCGTGGAGGTGAAGTAGGTGTGTATGTTGATGTGTGTATGTGTGTGGGCTCGTATGTGTGTGTTTATATGTGCATGTACGTCTCTGTGTGTCTGTATGTGTCCATGTCTGTGCGTATGTCGGTGTATATGTGTATTCATCTATGCAAAGATGGCGCCGTAACTGACTGCGAGTCTACATTTCTCTACTGTTTTGGATCATTATGGATGCCGCCAGACCACGGATTTGCCTGGAATTCACACTAGTCGACGACTTTCACTTGTGTTAACGGATACGTGGAGTTGTTTTCCATCTGGACTTGTTATTTCGTTTTTTTTTGTGATTTCTTCCATCCTTTAATCCTGGTCTGGACGCCGGCTGAATGGCGCTACGCTTAAACTATTTATACCTGTGTCGTATCTCATGGGTTAGTTCTGCCGGTTCACCTTCACGAATATTGCGTGTTGGAATTTTAGATGCTACTATGATGAACTGAATACAGCTGGGGAGAGATGCCAGACTCACTCACACGCTGAGTGTTGTCCATACGACCTCCTGTGATTATCGAAAAGGCACGACAAACTGCGTTAGATGCCTTCCCAACTTTCTACCCTGCGGGTTACATGTTTACGGAAAGGCTTCGGTGGTAACCCTGAGGCAAAATCTGCATCCAATGCTATCTCCAGTCGTCTTGATGAATGTCTTGCCACTGGCAAAAGGTAGCTTAGGCTCTGTGAGTGAGGTTGACAAAAGGCCTAGTTTCTTCCTCACTTTAATCCAAATCTCCGCGCAAGTCACCCATTTCAGCGGACACAGCAAGAGATACGACTGTCCACACGGCTGAACAAAGAGAGTGGTCTTCATCACTTGTGATGGACAAACTATCAATATGCGTGTATGTGTGTCACTATGTATATGTGTATATCCGTGTGTACGTGTGTCGGTGTGGATATGTGTGTGTGTGTGGAGGGGGGGGAGGGGGGGGGGGGTCCTTCCTTTTGTTTGTTTGTGTTTTGTTTTTGTTTATTTAATTTTTTTTTGGGGGGTGGGGGGTAATCGTTGCTGTTGCTAACTATCAGAGTGTGTCTCATGCGTTGTTATGTTGCAAGCACTCTCTATTGGGAACACAGGACAATTGAAATTTCTTTATATGATTTTTATGAATGAGTGTATTTAATGCCTACAATGATTCACACAACCCTGTGTTTAATGGTCTTTATATTAAATGCGGACTATTTCTTAATGGTAAATGCTGTGACAATTGAATATATCAACCAATCAAAACCTTTCAAGTTCCCTGAGGAGCACAGCTCTTGAAGTAATAAATGTTAAGCCATCAATTGGTGACCTATTCATATCTATCGTAGTTTTAATGGCTCAATTTTCCTAGGGGATGAGGTAGCCAGCCCCGTGTCATTCCTGTCTAATCTCATCTTATGATTGGCAGGTTACACTGTTACTCATATGTTCCCCGATCGGATGATGATAGCATTTGCAAATTAAGTTATGCTAAATAGTTTGAATTGTAACTCAGATATAACATATGCTAGATTCGCCTCATAGTAGTTACTATAGTGCCGATGAATGAAGCTGTTAGAGACTTCAGAATATTAAGTAAAGGTTTGTCTCATAGTAGTTACACAACCGATAGGGAATAACATTGTTAGAGACTTCAGAATATTAAGTAAAGGTTTGTCTCATAGTAGTTACACAACCGATAGGGAATAACATTGTTAGAGACTTCAGAATATTAAGTAAAGGTTTGTCTCATAGTAGTTACACTACTGATAGGGAATAACATTGTTAGAGACTTCAGAATATTAAGTAAAGGTTTGTCTCATAGTAGTTACACTACCGATAGGGAATAACATTGTTAGAGACTTCAGAATATTAAGTAAAGGTTTGTCTCATAGTAGTTACACTACTGATAGGGAATAACATTGTAAGAGACTTTAGTATACTATGCCACAACGTGTATGAATACAGGGTGGCCAGTTCGTTTCCACGCTGCCTTCTTCTTCCCTAGTTGTTTTCCAGTTACCTATTCATAGATGGATCGACCGAAGCGTGAAGTTCAAGGCAGTTGAACCCTGTACATTTGACGTGAAAAGCGAATGCTCTATCACTACACTAATCAGAAGCTCAAACTATTCTAACAATGTTGCAAATTAATAAAACAAAATCGGCATAAGGCACAAATGCAGACGTAAAGACTATAATGTGAGAAGCAAGAATGACATTCCTTACACGATATGCAGGTCTAGAGAAATCAAGATTCACATCAAAGTTAGAATAGTCACCGCTAGTGTCAAGTTGATGATTTTGTAAAGAGCCAAAACATGGACACCCACCAAGATTATACAATACACACTCCAGTCGTCCGTTAACAGATGCATTCGAATTATAATAGGTAAAACGTGGCGTAATATGGTGAGAAATGGAAGACGAGTGAAAGGAGTCAACAATTGCCCCTGGCACACACATTGAGAAGAATAAATGATACTGGATATGGCATACCCGGAAGAAGCCAAATATAGTTTGGTAGGAACTTAAATGGAGTCCCCAAAAGAAAAGAAAGAGATGTTGACCTAACAATTCGGGAAGATAAGAATGTGAAAGAGAACTATAAGTACATGTTTAGACCTGCATATAAAGCATAAGGACAAGACCAGGACTGCGTATGCTGACGAAATTAGCCCACTGGTCTATGTACAGATACGATATGTGCGTTGTTTGATTGAATGACTAGTCTCTGCAAAATGATGGCATATCGTATAATACAGCTACAAATTCTTGAATTCACATCGGAAAACATTTAATTTAGGATTCACAAACCAAGTGATCAGACTGTTTCGGAACATGTCAACTAAATATTCACAAATTAATACAAAATACACACACAGGTATCCTACATACAAAGTGCACAGCTTACAAAGTGATACATAGGCCTCTTTAATTGGAAATAAAATCAATTGATGGTTCATAATCCAAGACTTTTGAAAGTCGTGAACACTTGAAAGAAGAAACAAAATTATGCGATCCTTCACATTACATAATATTCAACACCAAAGGGACAGTCTAGCAGTCACATTTGATACAACGAGAGACGTTTCCTGTACTTAAAGCAATTCAAATCAGGATATAATTGTCTTCTCAGCTATAAACATCATTTATCAGACCAAACGGGAATACAGACACAACCAGGAAGAGATAATTGACCCGGATGATTTCCAGCAGGGTCCTGTATGTGATAATGACGGAACTATGGTCACTATCCCACTAAGTCTGATGGTATCAAGTGAACACATGCAGAAAAAAGTCAAAATCAGTCAGAAAAGTATCAAGCAAGTAAGGGAATTCAAATCATTAAGTAGAATGTTCACTTATGATGGCAGAGTGGACAGAGAGGTCGCACAAAGAATTCAAGATGTCGAATAGTGTCCACAATCAAATTCCACATTTTCTGTAACACACTAGATTGCTTCATTGTTCTTGTTCTGAGTCTTGTTTTTCTTCTTCTTTTTCTTCTTGTCTTCATCTTCTTATTGTTTTACTTCTTCTTCTTCTTCGTTCATCCTTAGATCAAGATACCCGTTTCTCTTACAAAGAACATTGTCGTTTGCCTCATATATGTCTCGCGAGGCCAGAATTGTTCTCTCTTTCCATTCGTGAACGTGCAGCTTTATATGATGTGATCTTGGTCCTTACTAGAAATACATAAGAGTAAGATCCAGCGCTGTGAAATTGCAGTCAGAAAAACAATATGTGATTGAATTTGCAACACCACTCTGAGGCAGAATGTGAGGACAGACACAGTTAGTGCCTACATTGACACACAACAAATCAAGTGGTTTGGTCATTTAGTCAGAATGTATTATGGCCAGCATGCAGCGAGAAGATATCCTATAAAGGTATCAGGTCTACGAGCAACGGACCGACGTCTGTGTGGATCGAGGGTGTCTTTGACACACTCAAGAAGTTAAACCTGACAGCACAAGTCTATCCCATGGCGATACCAAAAATCTTCGAATCCGGCCTCTGCGACGCTTCATGGCATGGGCAGTAAAACAAATGACGACGGAGAAGATCACACTGACAGCATGTCATAAGCGGCGACTTACAGTAGTCTAACTGCAATAGTGTAGAAGACAATCCAATCCATGAATTCTACAATCCTCCACTCACACAACCAATTGCCTTCTGAGAGTGGTTTATATTTCTGGGTTTGAAAGAAACCCCGAGAAATAATAGTCCGTTTATGACACATGATCAAATGCGACAATTACTCGTTTTTCCAATTATCAGAAAAAGTTAAAATAAAGTCAAGAAAACAGATCAACTAACACTTTATTATAATAACTTATTTACAAATTTTCTCAGTTACTAACTAGTGTATTAACTTACTAACTTACTTTCTAACTTTCTAACTATTGTACTCATTTACTAGCTTAATCATGAACTTACTAACTTACTTACATACTTCGACCTTGGGGTGTATTGGTCTGACAGAAAAAGAGCCACGTTATTATATCAGACGTCTTCTTGTTGGCCCGGTTCCGTGGTAGTCTATGGTCTCTTATGTTGTCTTTCTAGCGAATTTGTGTGACATCATCCGCGTCTAGTTCCTTGACTTTTTGCTTTCCATGACTACTATGGCAGATGATCTTCTTTCGTTTTGTCAGGTCAGGTCATCCCGTAACCAGTGAGGTCGTTGGGGCACACATAGAGACGTCCTCACAATGCCACGCAACCCTTCTCTACCAACGGCCGCTGCTTGTGCCTCTTCTGGTGGGAAATTGGTCCATTCTTTTATGTTGTCCTCCCACCTCTTTTTGGGGGGCCTATTCGTCGTCTGCCTTACAACCTACCGAGCAGGTTCGTATTTGCAAGACCTTTTTATCTCGATATGTGACCGTACCAAACAAGTTTCCTCCTTTTGACAATTGCCAAGAGGTCTTCAAAGACCTGTAGACATGACCAAATCAATGAACTTAAGTGCGTGGTGTAATATTATTGCAACCTTCATCTCTTCTTATTACTAAGACCCAGCCGTGTACCGGTTCAGTCCGGGAAGTTAAGGCGGCCGGCACTAAGTGCCGTTGGTTAAAAAATAATATGGGCATAAAACCATGTTTCCTATTCATGACGGGATCTTTACTTTTGTTTATCTTTTTGAGTTGGGAGTTGGAGGAAAGGGGGTGAGGGAGGAGAGCGGGTTTTCGAATGCAAAAGAGATGGGAAGAATAAGGGGCAGGTTAAAATAGGAAGAGGCGAGTGGGTTTAGACGGGGAGAGTTGTTTGAGGGGAGAGGGTAATAGACAGACCTGTTGAAGCGAGATCGTGTAAAGCAGACAAGGTATGCTGGAAAAATGAGATTATGTTATTGTAAAATAATGTTGTTTCCTTCATATTGTAATCTTCACATCATGAACAGATCTGGTGATTAGGTGTTGCCAGCAACCAATATCATATTGTAATCTTCACATCATGAACAGATCTGGTGATTAGGTGTTGCCAGCAACCAATATCATGTTGTAATCTTCACATCATGAACAGATCTGGTGATTAGGTGTTGCCAGCAACCAATATCATATTGTAATCTTCACATCATGAACAGATCTGGTGATTAGGTGTTGCCAGCAACCAATATAATTCCTATAACATCTGATTGTTACCTCATCGAAAAAAGCAAAACATTTCAATATATTAAGGAAAATAACAAAAACATCCGACATGACTTGTTTAGAAGAAAAAAAAACATGTAGCATTGATCCCAGATCATTCAGCATATCCGCTTGGACATTATGTGCTCATTAAAACAAACTGATGCTTTTTGACAATGAACAGCCGCGAGATTTGTAATATTGACGAAACGCAACAATAATATGAATACGTTCAGTTTCTTTTTCACAGCAATTCTGATAAGGACAAACTATAGAGTTCTTAGTTTTTAATCGACCTATACTTCTATAGTGGCAGATGCCCATGTGCAGGTCCCAGCTGTTGTATGAGCTGGATGTAGCCGGGAAGAGAATGTTCTGCTTAGCGGGCTAGGCTCGAGCAGTTTATTCCTTCACTACGTTCGGACAAGGCAGCGGAGGGTGGTTAACTGATGTGCGAATCCATCTTAATAGACTTAAACACTAGAGCAAAGTAGACCCGCAGCTTGTTATGCGCTATCTACGATGCTCTAAACAAACCACTTAACTTTGGCCGGTCTTATCCATGACACACAGTTAATCACCTCTTACGACATGCTTTGTGTGGGACAGTGGCCCTATTCTTGTCCTTGGAATACACTACGACCTCAGCGGACCACTCTATAGAGTTGGAAGGTTATTTCACGCCAAATGACACGCCCACATGTGTATTTACTCATGTAAATGGAGTACCATATATAACAAGAACATGCACAGGAAGTTCAGTTCAGTTACAAAAGAGATCTTGACATGGACGTCAGCTGTAATGGTTCTACAACGTCTTCGCCGTCTTGTTTTAAAAACCAATCTGTTTAGCGCTTTCTGGACCAACTGTTGATGTTACCATCCCACTTATTGATTAGCTAAGCACGTTTATTTGACAATATTTCCTTCTAGCATTCTTTGCATTATGTGTTATTGTCTTATGGTGTGATCAACATATCGTAACTGTTGGATTATGATTTATATTCCATATATATATATATATATATATATATATATATATATATATATATATACACAGTTGTATCAAGATCATAATCGATATACATATAAATATATATATATATACACACACATACTAGGGATGTTCAAATAAAAACCCACCTAACTTCAGCAAGTGCACATACGTACGATACGCATGATGGCGTCACGTCTGGTGTAAACAGGACATACCAACCGTCAAGTTTGTACAATGTAATTATTCTCCAACTCATAGTTTCCTCAGCTGACCGTTGAAAACATATCGAGTGTGATACGGAATCAGTCCAGAGTTGATTAGTGCACGGTGAATCGGTCTTTAACATCTGAGGGATGTCGACCAGTTGACATTCATCGCAGAATGCAAACAATGTATGGTGACAAGAGTATGTCGAAAACAAAAGTGAAGAGCGGGACAACGATGTTTAAAGAAGGACGTGAGTTAACGAAAGATCTTCCGAGACCAAGTAAGGCGCATATTTCTGCGTTAACTTACGTCTTTCTTTAAAAATCACATTTTTTGCTGATCAACTCTGGACTGAATCCATATCACACCCGTCATGTTCTCAACGGTCTGCTGTAGCACATATGAGTCGTCTTCTTCTTCTTCTTCTTCTTCTTCTTCTTCTTCTTCTTCATCTTCTTCTTCTTCTTCTTCGTCTTTGTACGCTGTCAGACGTCAACTTGAATTTGTTCGAAGAAAGCAGCTGTCATCCTGAGGCTGTCGACACTGCCATAGAGCGTGGTGTCTAGTGTTGCCACTGGTGATGGCCACGTGTGCTCTATCTGGTCCTCGTATGCCGGGCAATTTTGCAGCAGATGTTCAGCGGTCATTTTCCATGTACCACAGGTGCATTCGTCAGTGCCACCTATATTCAGTTTATTGAATAGGTGGTACCTCAGTCTGTTGTGGCCTGTGCGGATTCTGAAGACCACGACCTGCTCTCTTCTGTTCGACTGGTAATAGGCATCATTTTTTGTGTAGCCAGTATGTTATGTTTCCCCATTGGCCATGTATCTGGCCCTAATAAACCTTTTGGACTCTTTGTAGGTCACAATAGAATCTAGTTGTGGTAGTCTTGCACCTTCTTTTGCCAGTCTGTCTGCCTCCTCGTTGCCTTGGATGTTACAGTGGGATGGAACCCACTGTACCACTACTATTTTTGGTGCAGACTGCTGGCATAGTTGACAGAGTACTGCTATTAAATCATTAAGTTTAGTATTTTTCTGGCTTTTTAGTGATGTAACTACGGACAAGGCATCTGCAAACAGGACTATCTGGTTTTCATTGCTTTTGAATGTCAGCATTGCTTTTACTGCAGCCTTCAGTGCCTCTGCCTCCGCTCTCAAATTGCTTGAGTATTTTCCAGTTGCCACTGACAGTGTTATTTTTCTGCCATTTGTTAAGCTCAGGAATACTTCTGTCCCTCCATTCTGTGTTGTGTTTGCTACAGAACTGTCGGTGTATGCATGGGTCCAGTCCATGCTTGGGTAGTTTTTCGCTATGTACCTCAGGGTTATGTTTCTTCTATCTTTTTCAGTCTGGCTGTTCTTGTTTCCAATACCTGGTATATTTTATACCACCTCCGGAATGATATGCTGCTTCCATGTGGGTTTGCGTACAGTAGGGATAGGCTTTGTGTTGTTACGGTGTTCATAGGGTCTTCGCTCATCTGCTTTGGCTATTTCTGCAAAGTTTCTTCGCTTTAGTTTCCCATTTCCAAATCTATTTAGTCTCTGATGCATTGGATGGTCTGTCAGTCTTCTGAGTTTCTCTGCTTGCTGCTCGGGTCTGCAGTCTCTTCTGTCGGTCATGGATTGCAGATTCATAATCTTTTCAAGTTCTACAATTGGCGTTGACTTCATGCCTCCTGTTATAACTCTCATGGCTTGGTTTTGAAGTTTGCTAATTTTATCAAAGTTCGCCATTGCTGCTGTTGTCCATGCCGCAATGCCATACTCGAGAACTGGTCTCACTCTTCCAGTGTACAGTTTCTTTAGTATTCTTTCGTCTGCTCCCCAGCTTGTGCCAGCACGTTTCCTCATGATTGCCATTCTTTGTCTGGCTCTCATTCGGTTTCTCTCGATCTGACTTTTCCATGTCATGCGCCGATCAAATGTGACTCCCAAGTAGTTTGGGTTGTCGTTTGGCCGCAGATATTTGCCGTTAAGACTTATTTTGGTGTTCTGTGGTTTATTTGAATTGAAAGCGAGAATATCGTACATGTTGTTTTTTCTTCATTTATTGTTACCAGCCATGATTTCGCCCACTCCTCCAACGATGTTAGGTCCTGCTGCATCCGGTTGTTTGTTACGGTGAGATTTATTTCAGATGTCCAAACAGCCAGATTCCCCTTTTCCAGCTTTAGTTCAGGACTGAAAGTAACTTCCTCTTTGCTGTTTGGCCCAACCCCATCAGCATTTCGTTTGTTACCCCATTTTTTTCGTGCGATTTCTTTAAAGTTCTCATAGCCTCTTCCATTTCATTCATTGTTAGTTTTGCCATCATGTGCTCTTCTGGTGCCCTATTGATGTTGCCGTGGCTCTTTTGTTCTTCACTAATGTCTGTATGCCTGTCTGTAGGGACATCAATGTGGTTCGTTCTGGCTTAATGTTCTATGGAGGCGTTTGCCGCTTTTTTCCGGTAAGCATGTTGTCGCCTTGCTTGATGGTAATTAGTTTATTTGATGGAGTTTTGTCATTCATGGCTCTGACTAAATTCCATAGTTTGTTCCCTTCTTTATCTAGATTGAGGCTTTATGTTTTTTGTTTCCAGTTGTCTCTTGTTATTTGGTTCACATAGATCTCTCTCTCTCTCTCTCTCTCTCTCTCTCTCTCTCTCTCTCTCTTCTCTCTCTCTCTCTCTCTCTCCAATATGGCTTGTAGTTTTTCCTTGCCCCTCTTGGGATGGTTTCGGTGGCTGCTTGCAGTATTACTTTGCTCAGGCTTTCCACCATAGGTTTATGTTGTTATTTCGTTTGTTGATAGTTTCACACAGCCCATCTATCAGCATTGCAAATCTGTCTCAGTCTGTAGTTCCAACGTGGCAGAAGTTTTATTTCCTGGGGGTGGGGGGGGGGGGGGGGCTACTTCCATAGATCCTATGAGTCGAATGATAATGCAATTTTGCAAACTTGAAAGTTGGTATGCGCTGTTTACTCCAGAAGTGACGTCATCATGCGCATTGCACGTATGTTCATTTATTACAGTTTGTTCCGGTTTCATGTGAACGTGACTCATATATGTATATACATATTTACACACACACACACACACACACACACACCCATAATATTTAGGTCTCCAACATTGTCCACATATCTAAGACATGTAATGAGGAAAGTATACGTAACATCTGAATATTTCCATTATTTTAAACTTGTTAGTTATGTGACTAATTGTTGGTGTTGGTGAAAACAGGTTTGTCGATCCAGCCACCCCAATTATCTTCTTGATTTCCATTTCACATCTTACATCTTATCTTATTTTATTTCAAAGATATGAGACGCTCTTGGTCTGTTCTAGTACGTGATTATTTCTTCTTATAAATAAAACACATGTCTGGTTCATTTTAATAAATATTATACACTTAACTAAGTATCATGTTTTGTTTCTGCGTGTGAATATCTTGATCAGCAACGTGAACAAGCGACGGAGATGTTGATTGCCATGTGCGAACATAATTCTCCGCCACGCTGAGTCCCAACAGCTCGCAGCGACCTTTCAACTATGAGGCATGTTGTTTGGAACACTAGTTTATTCAACATTATGCAATTGTCGTGGGGGTTCCATGGGGCTTGATGTGGATTCTCCTGCATCTCGTAGTCCTAGTCGTCTTGTCCTTGACTTGCCACTGGGGTCGGGCGGCACGAGACGAGAGAGTGAGGATAACAACTAGCGCAGTTAATCCTTGCTAAAAATAGCGCTAGCAAAATCAAGTATGATGCTTTCCATATGTGTGCCCGCGTTCCAAAGGCCTCCACTTTATCTACAATCTGATCGTGCATAGCCCACGTCCCTGACCATGGAGCAACGACGAATATTTCTCGTATATAACAAATGACGACTCTCATTTTCAGTGTATTTGTTAATTGTCTGGTCAATATATATTTCCAGTCACTAAATTTGTTTTGGGCCATTATTATTCTCTTCTTCGCCTCTATATTACATCATCCATCGTCTGTTATGATCTGTCTAAGGTACAAAACAATATTAACATGCTCCCTGTTGGCTTTACATCTCCGCTGCTAATTATCTTAGTTTTTGTTTTCCCAAAATTAATAACCAAGTGACAATCCCTGCTTTTGTTGGTTCAGTTTCTACAAGTCTATACTTCTCCTGCTCACTTTTACTCAACCCTGCATCTGTTCGTTCTGTCTCTACAAGTCTATATTACTCTGGCTCTCTTTCACTCACCAATACACTATTTTCAGCATAATGTAAATTGTTAACTTTTCTACTTTTGATATTTAGTCCTGGCAGCCTCTCAACCAGTTCGAAAATTACATATTTGTGCATATTAAATATATAACGTGATAACACGCATACTTGTCTCACATCTTAACTAAACTTCTCTATATTGGTTTAGACGGCTCTTCTCTAAACTGGTTTAGACTACTCTTCTCTATACTGGTTTAGACGACTCTTCTCTATACCGGTTTAGACGGCTCTTCTCTATACTGGTTTAAACAGCTCTTCTCTAAACTGGTTTAGACGGATTTACAGAGCATCTATACAACCATTTTCTTCTATTCAACTTTATTTACAAAATACCATGAGCATCGAATATATTCTTGAATGCATTAACTGATCCTGCCTCTACTACTATTACCTGTGGCAATGCAGTCACCACTATCTGACTAAACAATTGTCTACTTAAATCTAATCTGAACCTTTCTTTAATTAATGTGTGACTGTCCACCCTTGTTCGTGTAGGGGACTGTTGTTTGTGTAACGTGTTAACGTCGAATGTATCTTTTTCCGTGACTGTCGTATAAACCTGTATTTAATCAGATCGAACATTCTCTCTTATAGACAAGAAGCCGATTTTTTTAGTCTTTCCCTTTCCTTATGACAATATTTAATGAATCAGTTTTGGGGCTCTTCTTTGTATATTTTAAGGCATGTGTTTATCCCCTCTACGATAAGGACTCTACACCTGTACACAGTACTCCAATCTAGGTCTAACTTAATGTTTTATACAGTTTAACTATCATTTTCATGCACCTACGTTTAATATTTCTTCGTATCTTACCTAACATTGCATTTGCCTTTGTTTCACTGCTTCAAGGACTTGCTCACTCACCGTATGTGTATGATCAATTATAACACCTAGGTCCTCTATGTATTTTAATATCTGCTGAGTAATTCCGGATCGCATTGTTGTCACCTGCTCGCAATATTGATTACTAATTATAATTTTTTTTTTTTTATCTAGGCCAATCCCTTTTTGGCATGCAATGCGTTAGACACGTAGGACACGACACATGCCGAACTGTAGTCTAGAAAACACATGTAGGACTTGACACATGCCGAACTGTAGTCTATAAAACATATGTAGGACTCGACACATTCCGAATTGTAGTCTATACAACACATATAGGACTCGACACATGCCGAATTGTAGTCTATACAACACATATAGGACTCGACACATGCCGAACTGTAGTCTGTACAACACATGTAGGACTCGACACATGCTGAATTGTAGTCTATACAACACATGTAGGACTCGACATACGCCGAACTGTAGTCTATACAACACATGTAGGACTCGACACATGCCGAACTGTAGTCTATAAAACATATGTAGATACCTTTTTAAAAGTTCTATATACTTTCCTGTTAACATTTAATTACACTTTACAGAAGCAGAGACTTTGAAAACGGAGTTTTAACTATTAATATCCTTAGAAACTACACCTTCTAATGTGATCTTTTTTTTTAAAGGATCTGTAATTGTTTTGCTTATCGATTATTTATACAATGCCCGGTGTGCACCTCTCTGCCAGTAAATATATATGCACTGGTGTAACACATAGCTTCAGGTAGGTCAGAATGGTGCGATCTGGGCTTCTTGGTCAGCGTGTGCATGTATCCGTTACGTTCTTAGACAAACTCAATAAACAGATTAACCAAAACGATTGTAAAGTTACATATGTTACAAGCGCTCAGACAACGCAAATTACAAAATGAATAATACAAATGTAATGTAATAGGTCAAAGGAGTGAGTGGTGCAGGTGTGTAAATTGACAGTAAGCTTGGTTTGCAATCCGAACATACCGGGGTCGAAATCACTTCGTGTTCAGTTTGACTGCGCGTGTCCGAGATATCTTCTTGGTATGACCACGTGTCCTGGTATAGAAATGATTGTCAAAACTACTGTACAACAAAACTGTCATAGTAGTTTTTAGTTCTTCTTAGTCGACCTGTACTTCTACAGGCGCAGATGCTCCTGTGCAGGTCCCAGTCCGGGTATTAGCTGGATATAGTCGGGAGAAGGATTTCCTGGATGTAGGGCTAGGCTTGAGCAGCTAAATACTCCGCTGCGTTGGAGGGAGGTAGGGGGGGGGGGGCGGATTTACCAATCTGCGAGTTCATCACTAGAACAAAGTAGACCTGCAGCCTGTTAGGCGCCATATATGCTGCTATAAACAAACCACATAGCGATGTCCGGTATTATGCCATGTCACACAGTTAGTCGCATCGTACGACGTGCTCTATGTGAGGCAGTGGTGCTATTCTTGTCCTTGTCATAAACAAAGATCCCGGCAGACCACTCGGTGCCATAGTAGGACACACAATCAGATACGTATCAATACACTAGTCAATGCTTCCTGGTATAACCTAAAATACTACACTCTGGGACGGCGTGGGCTAGTGGTTAAGTGACACGGCTCACAACACAAAGGTGATGGGTTCGATCATTATCACAGCACTGGCCGTTATCCTAGGGAAGCAAACCCTTAGAAAATGCAGAAGGAAGCAGACCTTTACATAAAATGCATGCCGAAGAAGGATGCACTGGTCCGACAGACGCAACATAAAAACATAGTGCAGCGCACACTGTCTTAGGGAATTGGGAAATAAGACCAAAAAAAGAATATGAAACATGAAATTCTTCTAAGGAAAATATTAGAAGGCAAGACCCAGGAAAAAAGAGGACGGTTACGACCAAAGAACTCCTTAACATCTGACGCATGCAGAAGCGTTAAAGTGCAAACCAATGTTAAATGAAGAGAGATGCAGTGGATACGGTCCAATGAAGAGACATACTAAGATAACCTTTCAACCAGGTCTTAAAACTGATCTACAGAGGATACGTTCCAATGGAAAGACATCGTCAGAAGACAGTACAGTCAGTCTTAGAACTGGCCAACCATAGGATAGTTTCAAATGGAGAAACGATCAGACAACAATTACAACCAGTCTACTGATTAACCAGAGGATAGGGTCAAATAGAGAGACATGCGCAATCAACCCTTTCAACTTTTCTTAGGAGTTATCAACTAGAGGATAGCGTCCAGTGGAGAGACACGATAAGACAACCTTACAGCCAGTCTACTAACCAACTAGAGAATAGCGTCCGGTGGAGAGACACGCTAAGACAACCTTACAACCAATCTACAAACCAACTAGAGAATAGCGTCCAGTGGAGAGACACGATAAGACAACCTTACAACCAATCTACTAACCAACTAGAGGATTTCGTCCCAATGAGAGACACGATACGACAACCTCTCCGTCCTCTCCGTCAAAATTCTACCTCACCTACGTGTTGTAGAATCATCTCCTTCCAAAGTCCATCTTACCAAAATGTTTGAGGACC
The DNA here is from genome assembly GCA_036924085.1 of Ariolimax columbianus. Lineage (NCBI taxonomy): Eukaryota > Metazoa > Mollusca > Gastropoda > Stylommatophora > Arionidae > Ariolimax > Ariolimax columbianus. The sequence continues at coordinate 31,247,500 of JAVGWX010000009.1, forward strand.
CTATTCTTCCCAAGTCTACCGTACCTACATGTTCGTGGGCATCTCCTCCCGTAATCTACCTCAAATACTTGTTCGTGGACCTTTTTCTTCCCGCGTTACCTCACCTAAACGTCGAATGTCACTTGTATATCCAGTAATCTCGCCAACGATTTGTGTTATTGGTGGGCAAGACGGGATAGTAAACGTGGTTAAGACGAAATCAAATTCCAAAAGCCAAGAGATGGAGCAGCCTGCGCCACATAACAGGTACCGAAACAGAGGTTCTAGGCACACCAGCAGCGACAGTACCATGAACTCAGCCTAGTAACAAACGAGAATAAGTCCAATCCAATATATAAATAAATGCAATACAACACAGTGAATGAAACATTAATGGATGAAAACAGACAATCTTAAAGAGCAGTTTTATACGAGAACAGTAACCGCCATATCCATCAACATATGTCTGTATCAAGGATTGGACAGACAAGAAAAAAACGGACTAACAACAGTACACTAATAAACAGCTGATAAATATTATTTGTATGTAGACCTTGTGCTTCCTTTGACAAACATGGTTCCTAACAAACATGGCGCATGAGAGCAGAATTTTGATTTGTGAAGTGTTTGAGTCGTCGGGTATTACTAGACAAGACAATGGGCAACGAGGTATGGTGTGCACGAGTACATTTCCAGGACAAAAAATACGCTGTTTTCGTCAGTCCATGAGAATGCACTGTCATCACCATCTACTAATGGCATGCAAAGCTGGTAGATCGGACTAAATGCAAGAGGGCGGCCGCGAGGCAGGCAGATAGAGGACAGTGATTGTGCAACGACACAGGCTCACAACATCCGACGCAACGCACTTGGCGCAGGACATACAATTTAAGCTCCCCCAATGTTCAACGGCGCAAATGAAAATAAAACTAACTGACTAATAATAATTGTATAATAGGAACACGTCGCTCCAAATGGCGGTACATAGCCCCATCATTACAGCTGGATCTACCGTTGTGCTCTTCAGCCTGCGTGCTACCGCCTACTATTGGGCGAAAGATTAGTTTTCAGGTGGGCGTTTGCAGAATAATTACCTGGTATGTTAAAATACAATCAGAGAAAACTATCGCAGAATACTAGCAATGTTGAGAACATGTGTATTTCTGCTGCAGCATACGGCGTACAAACATGGACAGTTACTGAACATCAAATCCTTCGAGTAGATATATTATAGAAGGGTCATCAGAATACGGTGTACAGACAACAGGAAGAGAATGCAGACATTGGACAAGAGAGACACATAGAGGAGAACTGAATTTTAATTCTAACATCAACAGAAAATGTAAATACTTTTGCCACATCAAAAGACAACGTTCTTAGCAGAACTGCAATGGAAAGGCTTAGAGCCGGGCAAGAGACGAAAGAGGTAGACCAAGAAGGTGATGGCACCAAAAAGTCAAGGACTGCTTGCACAAGATTCTGGTGCAGGCTGGAGATTTGGCAGAGATCGAGTTTATTTCAGAAAAGCTGTGATATGGGCGACGCTCTTTACATGACATACTACATGATGATTAAAAACATCCAAAATACACAGTGGACGATCGCAAAATTTACATCAATTTAGATTTTAGTGGGCGGTAAGGAAAAATGACAGTCTACCAAATTTATAAAAGAGGGCGCCAGGTATAAGAAAGTTGAAGTAACGGATCCACTGCATTATGCTTAAAAGGAATCATGTATCCATCTGTCAAGTTTAATTTTATTGGAAACCGTTTTTATAGCAAGAGAGGTTGTCTGCTCCATTACAACCGTCCATGATCGCCTTTCCCGACCTTCCAGGAAGTGAACGATTAGGACTTCGAGACGGGTCTGTTGAGAGGCAACCAGCAGTCCCTGTGGCAGACAACGGAATTATTTAGTCGTCTGATATGTGAAGAAATCTGGAAGTCCCAGATGCCAACGACACGCAGCGACTTTTCGACGGTGAAGCCTCAAGTAGTTAACGTGTGAAATGTCAGCAACAGTTCAAGACAGTCCCACGGCAGATACTATTGTCGAGGATCAAGCGTTGGAGACTATTGTCGAGGATCAAGCGTTGGAGACTATTGTCGAGGATCAAGCGTTGGAGACTATTGTCCAGGATCAAGCGTTGGAGACTATTAACGAGGATCAAGCGTGGGAGATTATTGTTGAGGATCAAGCGTTGGAGACTATTGTCGAGGATCAAGCGTTGGAGACTATTCTCGAGGATCAAGCGTTGGAGACTATTCTCGAGGATCAAGCGTTGGAGACTATTGTCGAGGATCAAGCGTTGGAGACTATTGTCGAGGATCAAACCTTGGAGACTATTGTCGAGGATCAAGCGTTGGAGACTATTGTCGAGGATCAAGCGTTGGAGACTATTGTCGAGGATCAAGCGTTGGAGACTATTGTCGAGGATCAAGCTTTGGAGACTATTGTCGAGGATCAAGCGTTGGAGACTATTGTCGAGGATCAAGCGTTGGAGACTATTGTCGAGGATCAAGCGTTGGAGACTATTGTCGAAGATCAAGCGTTGGAGACTATTGTCGAGGATCAAGCGTTGGAGACTATTGTCAAGGATCAAGCGTTGGAGAATTTTGTCGAGGATCAAGCGTTGGAGACTATAGTCGAGGATCAAGCGTTGGAGACTATTGTCGAGGATCAAGCATTGGAGACTATTGTCGTGATCAAGCGTTGGAGACTAATGTCGAGGATCAAGCGTTGGAGACTTTTGTCGAGGATCAAGCGTTGGAGACTATTGTCGAAGATCAAGCGTTGGAGACTATTGTCGAGGATCAAGCGTTGGAGACTAATGTCGAGGATCAAGCGTTGGAGACTATTGTCGAGGATCAAGCGTTGGAGACTATTGTCGAGGATCAAGCGTTGGAGACTATTGTCGAGGATCAAGCATTGGAGACTATTGTCGAGGATCAAGCGTTGGAGACTATTGTCGAGGATCAAGCGTTGGAGACTATTGTCGAGGATCAAGCGTTGGAGACTATTGTCGAAGATCAAGCGTTGGAGACTATTGTCGAGGATCAAGCGTTGGAGACTATTGTCAAGGATCAAGCGTTGGAGACTATTGTCGAGGATCAAGCGTTGGAGACTATTGTCAAGGATCAAGCGTTGGAGACTATTGTCGAGGATCAAGCGTTGGAGACTATAGTCGAGGATCAAGCGTTGGAGACTATTGTCGAGGATCAAGCATTGGAGACTATTGTCGTGATCAAGCGTTGGAGACTAATGTCGAGGATCAAGCGTTGGAGACTTTTGTCGAGGATCAAGCGTTGGAGACTATTGTCGAAGATCAAGCGTTGGAGACTATTGTCGAGGATCAAGCGTTGGAGACTAATGTCGAGGATCAAGCGTTGGAGACTATTGTCGAGGATCAAGCGTTGGAGACTATTGTCGAGGATCAAGCATTGGAGACTATTGTCGAGGATCAAGCGTTGGAGACTATTGTCGAGGATCAAGCGTTGGAGACTATTGTCGAGGATCAAGCGTTGGAGACTATTGTCGAAGATCAAGCGTTGGAGACTATTGTCGAGGATCAAGCGTTGGAGGCTATTGTCGAGGATCAAGCGTTGGAGACTATTGTCGAGGATCAAGCGTTGGAGACTATAGTCGAGGATCAAGCGTTGGAGACTATTGTCGAGGATCAAGCATTGGAGACTATTGTCGTGGATCAAGCGTTGGAGACTAATATCGAGGATCAAGCGTTGGAGACTATTGTCGAGGATCAAGCGTTGGAAACTATTGTCGAAGATCAAGCGTTGGAGACTATTGTCGAGGATCAAGCGTTGGAGACTATTGTCGAGGATCAAGCGTTGGAGACTATTGTCGAGGATCAAGCGTTGGAGACTATTGTCGAGGATCAAGCGTTGGAGACTATTGTCGAGGATCAAGCGTTGGAGACTATTGTCGAGGATCAAGCGTTGGAGACTATTATTTCTTCTTCTTCTTTTTCTTCTTCTTCAACTGCTACTTCCAATTATTATTATTATTACCATTCGATTACTATTTCCAATTTCTCTTTTTCTTCTTCGACAACTACTACTTCTTGTTCTTCGACAACTACTTCTTCTTCCTACTGTTCCTCTTTCTCCTCCTCTTCGTCTTCTTGTTCTTCCTCTTATTCGTGTACTACTACTACTACTACTACTTACTCTTTTTGTTCATATTCTTCTTCTACCTATTTTTCTGCTTCTTCGTTTTTTTTTCTTTTCCTTCTTCTACTTCCTCTTTTTCTTCTTCTTCTTCTTCTTCTTCTACTATTACTACTTCCTCTTCTTGTTCATATTCTTCTTCTACCTATTCTTCTTCCTCTTCTATTTCGTCTGTTCTTTTTTGGTTTATCCTGAATCAACTTTCGTGAGGTTCTTTAGGTACCAATTTACAACTGGTCGACTGAAACGGTTATGTAGGGGTATTTGTGAACCGTACCTTTGCACTGAAATGCAAGTGCACTGCCATTGTTCTAACCGTACATTAAAAAAAAAAAACTACCAATAACGTGTTAATTCCAATTACTGAAATCCACCAGAAGGATTAATATAATAAATTCAAGAAACAAATTCAGTAATTAATGTCAACAGTAATTGCATCGATATTTATTGAGGATTAGGTATCACATCCCCGCTGATACAAATTATTGGATTTGTTAACGGTTTGGTGTATATTATTTTCTGACATTCGTTTATGTTAGTTCACAGGGTCTAAATTATATGAGGTCGAAACTGTATAGGCAACCACATGGGGCAGGGTGTAGACACACCAATTGAAAAGTTCATTCGAACCGCTCTTCGAATCCTGCTTTGACTTTCAACGTCAGGTTATGAAGAAATCACTAGAACGATATTGATTGTATACCTCCTGCACAGTGGAGATAAGACAAGTCATTGAAATGAACAACAACATACTTCCAGTTCAAGCGATTATATATATATATATATTATACATATATATACTTCGACTTGTCAAAAACCGTATGATTAGTTTGTAAAGTGGATAGAGCGCTTGTCTCTAACATCACAGGGATTGAATTCATGTCCCAGTCTAGCAAACTCCAAAACCAAGCCATGAGAGTCATAACAGGAGGCATGAAGTAAACGCCAATTGTAGAACTTGAAAAGATTACAAAACTGCAATCCATGACCGACAGAAGAGACTGCAGAGCCCAGCTGTAATCAGAGAAACTCCGAAGACTGACTGACCATCCAATGCACCAGAGACTAAACAATTTCGGAAATAGGAAACTAAAGAGAAGAAACTTTTATGAAATAGCATTTTCTCAGACCAAGTTTACGTGTTTTATCTTGATACTTCTTCTTCTTCGTACGCAGTCAGACAGAAACCATTATTTTTTCGAAAAAAGCGGCGGTCATCCTGAGGCTGTCGCCACTGCCATAGAGCTTGTCTTGCAGTTCCACTGGTGATAGCCACATCTGCTCTCTCTGATCCTCGTATGTCGGGCAGTTCTGCAGCAGATGTTCAGCGGTCATTTTACCAGTACCGCACGGGCATTCGTCGGTACCACCTATCTTCAATTTGTTGAATAGCTGGTACCTCAGTCTATTGTGGCCAGTGCGAAGTCTGAAGACAACGACCTGCTCTCTTCGGTTCAACTGGTAATAGGCATCGTTTTTGGTGTAACCAGTATGTTCGGTTTCCCATTTCGTCATGTATCTGGCTTTGATAAGCCGTTTTGACTCTTCGTACGTCATACTAGTATCTGTTTGTGGTAGTCTTGCACCTTCTTTTGCCAGTCTGTCTGCCTCCTCGTTGCCTTGGATGTTGCAGTGTGATGGGACCCACTGTACCACTACCCTTTTTGGTGCGGACTGCTGGCACAGTTTGCAGAGTGCTGCTCTTAAGTCATTAAGCTCAGTGTTTTTCTGGCTTTTTAGCGCTGTGACTACGGCGAGAGCATCTGTAAGCAGGACTATATGGCTTTCATTTTCATTGTGTCTCACCATTTCTTCCACTGCCGCCCTCAGTGCCTCTGCCTCCGCTCTGAAATTGCTTGTGTACTTACCAGTAGCGAATGACAGTGTTATTTTTCTGCCATTTGGTAGGTTCAGAAATGCTCCTGCCCCTCCGTTCTGTGTAGTGTTTGTTACAGAACCGTCGGTGTATGCATGGGTCCAGTCCATGCTTGGGTAGCTTTTCGATATGAAGCTTAGGGTAGTATACCTCCTTTCTTTTTCAGTCTGGCAGTTTTTGTTTCCAATACCTGGTATATTTTCTACCACCTCTGGAAATATATCCTGCCTCCAGGTAGGTTTTCGTGCAGTAGTGATGGGTTTTGGTGTTGTTAGTGCGTTTATAGGATCTTCGTGCATCTTTGCTTTGGCTATTTCTGCAAAGTTTCTCCGCTTTAGTTTCCCATTTCCCAAATTGTTTAGTCTCTGGTGCATTGGATGGTCAGTCAGTCTTCGGAGTTTCTCTGACTGCAGCTGGGCTCTGCAGTCTCTTCTATCGGTCATGGATTGCAGTTTTGTAATCTTTTCAAGTTCTACAATTGGCGTTGACTTCATGCCTCCTGTTATAACTCTCATGGCTTGGTTTTGAAGTTTTCTAACTTTATCGAAGTTCGCCTTTGCTGCTGTTGTCCATGCCGCAATGCCATACTCGAGAACTGGTCTCACTCTTCCAGTGTACAGTTTCTTTAGTATGCCTTCGTCTGCTCCCCAGCTTGTGCCAGCAAGTTTCCTCATGATTGCCATTCTTTCTCTGGCTCTCATCCGGTTTCTCTCAATCTGACTTTTCCAGGTCATGCGCCGATCAAATGTGACTCCCGCATAGGTTGGGTTGTCGTTTGGCTGCAGGAATTTGCCATTTAGACTGAATTTGGTATTTTGGGGTTTTAATGAAAGCGAGAATATTGTGCATGTGGTTTTCTCCTCGTTTATTTTGACCAGCCATGAGTTCGCCCACTCTTCCAGCGATGTTAGGGCCGTCTGCATCCGGTTTCTTGCTATGGTGAGATTCTTTTCAGAGGTCCACATAGCCAGATCGTCTGCAAACATTGAGCTATGGACTCTCCTTGGTATATTCTCTGTGATGTCGTTTATATATACCAGGAAGAGTGTGGGTGACAGTACTCCCCCTTGGGGTACTTCCTGCTCGAGTGTCACCTTTTTGCTCATTTGCCCTTGTACTTGGACTCTGGCCGTTCTTTGTTTGAGGTAGTGGTTGATCCACTTGTACATTTTCCCACAAACGTCACTTCTTCTTAGCTTGACTCTAAGTCCGTCTTTCCAGACTTTGTCAAATGCCTTTTCCAGATCCACCCAAACAGCTACTGTGTGTTTCTGTGCCTGGTAGGCATCTTCTATCTCCTGGGCTATGAGGATGACCTGGTCCTCAGTGGATCTGTGCTGTCTAAAGCCGGCTTGCTGTGGAATTAGTATTCGTTTTTCTTCCAGATGCCACATCAGTCTGGTGTTTATCATCCGTTCCATCAGCTTGCCGACACAGCTCAGTAGGCTGATGGGCCTGTATCCATTTGGATCTGTTTTGTCCTTTCCTGTTTTTGGTACTGGTACCAGTATTGCGTCTTTCCATGCCTGGGGTACATTTCCCATTTTCCAGCTTTGGTTCAGGACCGATAGCAGTTTCCTCTTCGCTGTTTGGCCCAGCCCCATCAGCATTTCGTTTGTTATATCGTCTTTTCCGGGAGATTTCCTTTTCTTTAATGTTCTCATGGCCTCTTCCATTTCGCGCATTGTTAATTTGGCCATCATGTGCTCTTCAGGTGCCGTATTCATGTTGTCGTGCCCCTTTAGCTCTTCGCTAATGTCTGTATGCTTATCTGCAGGGACCTCGATGTGGTTTGCTCTGGCATAGTGATCGACAAAAGCGTTTGCGGCTTTCTTACCTGTGATCAAGTTCTCGCCCTGCTTGATGGTAATATGTTTGTTTGACGGGGTTTCGTCGTTCATGGCTCTGACTAGCTTCCATAGCTTGTTCCCGTCTTTGTCCAGGTTTAGGCTTTCCGTTTTATTTTTCCAGCTTTCTCTTGCTGTTTGCTTGAGAGTGTGTTTGTAATTCGCCATGGCGGCTTTGAGGGCGATGTTTGCCTCCATGGATTGTTCTCGCTCTGCCATGTTCCTAGCATTTGTTACTGCATCTTCCGCTTTCTGCAACTCATCATTCCAGTAGGGCTTATAGTTTTTCCTAGCTCCTCTTGGGATGGTTTCAGTGGCGGCTTGCATTATTGCCTTGCTTAGGCTTTCCACCATGGGCTTCATTTTGTTGTTTCATGTGTTGATGGTTTCACACAGCCCATCTGTCAAGATTGCAAATCTGTCCCAGTCGGCTCGTTTGTAATTATTTTGATACAAAGGGAGATATTAGGGAGATGAAGTAAACTAGAATCACAATGTAGATACTAGCAAGAGCAAGAATTAGGGCAGTTAGTTCGAGGTAGTCACTAATACCTTGGTCATCATTATTCCATACAGTGTAGATGATTTGACTTGGTGACGATTTAATATCTTGAGATATATTTTGTCCACGAAGGAAGGTCTTCCCACACCCTACCCTCCATAGTAACATTTGACGAAATGACGTGCGAGTCATAATGATGCTTGCTTCCTCCGCTTTCAGGTTCTGGTAACACGACAAAGAAAGAAAAACCAGAGAATAAAAGCAAAAGGCGGAAGACAAAGACAAATACATCGTATTCAATCTACGTGGCTTGAAACATCTCAAAAGTAAAGTAAGCCATAGCATTACTGCCGTAGAGGTGTGAGGTGTTAGCGGTCTCACGTTTCAAAATATGAGGGCGGTAGCCATCTCCTCTCCCACGCCGCTTTTACTTCCCGGACTGAACCGGTACCCATTTAAGGATGAGTCGACCCTGGAGCCGTTGCTGTCTGAAAAAAACATTTCCTACTCAACTGGGGAATGAACCCAAGACCACTCAGATGCGAAGTCAGCGCGCTAACGACTGAGATACGCGGCTCCCTACATCTCAATAGGAAACTTAATACGTTGTTTTTTTTTCTTCAATATAAACCATTACTTATTGTCCTCTGAGCAAACATATATTGAACACCTGGCAGTGAATTTGTATAACAGTGTTTTAAGTAAATCCTAGGGAAAGAAGACTAACGTCTGGTCAGGCAAAATATACTAATGAGATATGTCAGTCGGGGTTAGGCAAAACATACTGGCCAAGACCCTCACATCGGCTTCCTAGTAGCCCTCCCTGCAAACGGGCTGTTTTCATAGCAGCCTGGCTAACAAGGTGAGTCATCGACGTGATCTCCATAGTATGAAGCTTAGCATAGCACAGCCGCCTGGAAGACCCCGGCCCCCCTTCATCAGCACACTCGGGATGTGAGGCAGCTACTACAACCGGCCACTTAACGTCCTTTTCAGGGTACACAAAATCGTAACCTGCTCATTGTGGGGTATTCGCAAACAACAACAACAAGTAAGGCCTAAGACAAGAATAGTGTGATTATGTAATAATATAATCGCTTTACTCACTCCGGCCTAGCACCAGCCCTATGCCATGAACGAAAATAATGATTTGGATTATATTTACATTTTATACGTTTAAAAACACATTTGGTAAAGGGCAATGCTGTAGTGTCCTGTGTAGTGGAAGGATCGAGTGTATGAGAATTGAAGACAAGACAAATCGTTTGGCAGTATACAGATGGAGGCTAATACAACGACAGTATACACATGGAGGCTAATACAATGACAGTATACATATGGGGGCTAATACAACGACAGTATACACATGGAGGCTAATTCAACGACAGTATATACATGGAGGCTAATACAATGACAGTATACACATGGAGGCTAATGCAATGACAGTATACTCATGGAGGCTAATACAATGACAGTATACACATGGGGGCTAATACAATGACAGTATACACATGCAGGCTAATACAATGACAGTATACACATGGAGGCTAATACAATGACAATATACTCATGGAGGCTAATACAATGACAGTATACACATGGAGGCTAATACAATGACAGTATACACATGGAGGCTAATACAATGACAGTATACACATGGAGGCTAATACAATGGCAGTATACACATGGAGGCTAATACAATGGCAGTATACACATGGAGGCTAATACAATGACAGTATACACATGGGGACTTATCACATGGCAACATACATGTAGAGGGAAATCATATGACAGCCGATATTAGGAAACTAATTTCATGACAGGAGACATTTGGAGGTACATCTTATGACAGGAGACATTTGGAGGTACATCTCATGACAGGAGACATTTGGAGGTACATCTCATGACAGGAGTCATTTGGAGGTGCATCTCATGACAGGAGACATTTGGAGGTGCATCTTATGACAGGAGACATTTGGAGGTACATCTCATGACAGGAGGCATTTGGAGGTACATCTCATGACAGAAGACATTTGGAGGTACATCTCATGACAGGAGACATTTGGAGGTACATCTCATGACAGCAGTCATTTGGAGGTGCATCTCATGACAGGAGACATTTGGAGGTGCATCTCATGACAGTAGTCATTTGGAGGATAATCATATTAAAGCATACATATAGAGCCAAGTCATAAGACAGCAGACATAAGTAAACGAATCTCATGATAGAAGACATGTGAAGGTAATCACACAACAAAAATATTAAGGACAATCACAGAACATTATCCGCTAGTGGCAAGCCACATGACAGCAGACATTTCGATGCAAATCTTATGACAGCATACATGTTTAGGCAAACCAGATGGCAACATACACATGGAGGCAAATCTCACTACAGATTACATATATAGACAAACCACATCGCAACATACATATGGAGGCTAATAACATGACAGCAGAAATGCGGTGGGGGAAGTACACAATCTAGAAGTGATTTTCACATGTAATGAAGTACTGTTCATCCATCACACGTGTGATGAAGATCACTCTCTCTGTTGATAAGTTGGAACAGGTTAGCACGTGAGCATAAAGGTGACTGACACCCCGATGGGGGTATGGAAAAGCCTTAAACCCTGTGGGAAATGAATGTTCGTTCCATGTCAATACGTCTATCCTCCGGATTTTCTAGTCGTCTCCGATATCCAGCTGTAACTTTTTTCTGGATACCTCGTATGGAGCTTCATCTACATGAAGAGATCTGCTCCAAAAGGTTAGGTCTTGCGTAGCAGCTTTCCAGGAGTCGGGTATTATAACAAAAACAGTTGCTCAAGATTTAAGCGTGTCTTTGAGCCGCTATTTTTGCTCCACATGTGAGCGTTTATCCTTCTGCATCTCACAGTAAAATAGTTTTTTTGGCAGTCAATGGTCTAGCAACTACGTTACATGAACAGCGATACAATGATCTCCAATCAGAAGGATACACAATTGTCGGACTTTCGACAGGACGCATTGCTACGTGAAGAAGGAAAAGAGAGATAAACGTGGTCTGAAGAATATCGATTAGAGAAGTAACGTGCATGAACAGACACCCATATGTTTCAGTTATACATGCAAAAGACATACCAGTTTTTAACTTAACTTCTTTATACTCATTTATAAGACTTTATAGAGTACGCATACAACGAGCTTCTTGTACACCAGTTGGTCTAAAAATAACTATATGCATTCAATCTATTCTTGAATGTATTAAATGATCCTGCCTCCACTTCTTCTTTCGTTCTATATTTCCCGCTACCAAGCTCTGAATAGGGCTTTGCAAGAAGCAGGACTCAGTCCAGAGAATGGTATAAGTTGTGTCATGGCTTACAGCTTGACTGCGATATTTGCACCTTTCTCCAACACATCCGACATCAACAGGAAATTCTTTAGTACTGAGCTGTCTTCCTTCATTAATCCCTTCTACTTACCAATCTGCTCTATTGCACCGTGTTTTTCAGTGCCACCTCGTGTAGCGGTTATTGTTGTTCGTGAATGCCCACAAAGAGTAGGTTACTCTTTTGTGCGCCCTAAAAATGACGTTAAGTGTCGTGTTGCAGTAGTTTTCCTTACATCCCGAGCGTACTGAAGGTGGACCGGGGTCCTGGCAGCTCTGGTTCGCAGCCCCTGGCGCTAGCAGTCAGCTATGGGTAGCTATGGGTAGCTGACCCCTGCAGCGCATGCGCTGTCTAGCGGCTTGATCCCTCTGCCTCCACTATTTCCGGTAACAATTTATTCCAACCTTTCACCACTCTCTGACTAAAAACCTAATACTATTCTGCAACTTTCTTTGAGTCATCTGTAGCTGTGCCTTCTTGTTCGTGTAGCCGGCTGTAATTTAGAAAAAAACAACGTGTTAATGTAGGTAATTTGTTGACGTAGTCACCATCCCAATACACACACAAACGCCATCGGCTGACAAGTTGTTGCATTGCGTCGATAAAAAAATCAGACGTCTTCACACGAAACCTGACATGCTAAGATGGCTGCGCCGCCTCTCCACGTGCGTAATAGTGTCCATTGATGACACCTAGTACAATAAATGGTCTAACACTTTATCCACAACAGCAATGTTTGCTATAAGACTATCTTTACAATTTGCCTACTGGGTATGAGATGATCTACAAAAGTCCCAAATGTTACCTACAAAGACTACCACAAATGATGAAGTAAGATGAAGAATCAATAATGCAAGCGGACGACTTCCTCACAATGTTCAAATAACGAGAGCAAATTGTAGATGGCTACCTCTCGGGGTTTTAAGGGTCTGGCACAGTACAGGACAAGGCGATGACGTCCGAGGAAACGATGGGAATACAATATCTACGAAAGGACTAACCTACGACCCGAGGAGGCACAAACAGCAGCCTAGACACCGAGGCGTGGCACATTATTCCGGATGAATGCCCCAATGATCAGAGGGTAACGCGATGAATTGAACTGAATTACTGAAGCGTGCCCATTACGGAAGTCGAATCAGATACATTGGACGTTAACAGGTAGTGGTATACCACTACGTCAATCAGGAATTAGGGTAGAACATTCAAAACCATCTCGTCTGGAGACGGAGTTATGCTAACATATCAGTCTGGCGCCGTACGATTGTACCTACACTTTCAAGTCTGGGACATAAATAAACTAGCAACAGGGGGATGCAAGCTTGTAATGGTGACCAAAGTGGGTTCCTTACAAATAAATTGCTAACGGAAGAGCCACTCGTTCGACAGGAGGCGCTGTTTCTGACAATTAAATTGCCTCTTATTGACACCTAAGACCTCAAACAGAATTCCCAGTTTGTTTATCCGTGAAACTATTCTCAAACACCACGGGTTCACATACGGTTGACGAACTCCGTGTACCTGAAATTTGGATGCAAAATATCAACATCGACAGGACGGATTTATCATCTAGTGGATGCAGAGCTGTGTTCGAGTTTGTGTGTGTATGTGTGTGCGTGTGTGTGTATGTGCGCGCGTGTGTATATGTGCATATGTGTACATGTATGTGTATTTGTGTTGTGTGTGTCTTTCTGTGGCTCTGTGTATGTATGCGTGCGTGTGTTTGTGTGTTTGCGTGTGTACACGTGCATATATGTACCTGTATCTGTATTTGTGTTGTATGTGTCTCTGTGTGTGTATGTGTGTGCATGTGCGTGTGTGTGTGTGTGTTTGTGCGTGCGTGCACTGAAGAATATTTTAGACTACTGAGTACATGTATTTTTCAATGTAAAACTGCTAGCATAAAGTACAAATACACTTACCAATGTAAGATAACGTGTTACTGAGATACTCGTAAATACAAGTATGTTAATTGTTCAAGCCAATACATCGGCTTTGTAGCACTGTAATAAAGTTCGTACGCCGAGATATCAGATCTACGGAATGAACCAGTAAATATGTTTATGCTAAGATATCTTGTGTATCTGCATCAGTTTATTAAACATGTGTTGTACATCTTGTATTCATATCAATAATAATAATAGTTGTCAATCCCAAGCAAAGATGGCGACTAGATTTTGATGTGAAATATGTGTTGTCACATGGTTGTAAAGACAGATTCTCAATTGGAATACCCTGCTATACTCAGGGATCGTGTGCGTGGAGCCGGGAGTTAATCGTTATGGAGTATTGTTGATTCGGGTAGCACGCTTTCGCTAAGTCCCACGATGGCTGTACTCTCTGCGATGTGAGCACCAGGAATGATACTAGCTAATCATGTTGCACTTATGTAAGCATCTAGGAGGTGACATCAATATTGAAGCATTTCAGAGACACCTTCAAGGAGTCTCTGCACCCAGCCTGTTTAGCGGGATAAATGTATTGAGCTGACCAAACGCAGCTTCTTGGGGATATGTTAATGTGGCATGCGAACATCCGGAACATCGTAGATGAGCCAATTTCAGAAGAATATGATTAGTCAACATATTAGTAATGTTAATAATTTCAGAGCAATGCACTTTGTCCCACCACTTCATCCTGACCAGCCTATGCAGACAGATCAAGTCTATTGATCAGTGTGTATGTGTCTATGTATAAGTTCTTCCCGGTGTATCTTCTGAAAATGTGTAATAGTACGAGGCGTGTTCAAATGAAACCGGACCTAATGTACCAAAGGAACATACGTACGATGCACATGATGACGTCACTTCTGATGTAAACAATACATACCAACCGCAACATTTGCAAAATGTCGCTATCGTCCGACTCATAGTTTCCTAAGCAGACCGTTGAAAACATACGAAATGCGTCCAGGTGATCAGCAAGGGGTGATTTAGTTTCTGACAACTGAAGGATGTCTACCAGTTGGCATTCATCGCAGAATGGAGGCAGTGAATGGTAACAAAAGTGTGTCGAAGACAACAGTGAAAAAATGGACAACGATATTTAAAGAAGGACATGAGTTATTGAAAGATCTTCCGAGATCAGGTCAGGCGCATATTGTTGCGTCAGAAGAAGTCATTGCTAAATTGTATGTAGTATTCTGGTGGATCGTCGCCACACCTTTGTCACCATACACTGCCTGTATTCTGCCATGAATGTCAACTGGTCGATATCCTTTAGCTGTTAGAAACCTAATCACCGCTCGCTGATCAACTATGGAAGGATTCCGTATCACACCCTCCATTTTTTCAACGGTGCGCTGCAAAAACTATGAGTTGGAGTATAATGATATTTTACAAACTTGACGGTTGGTATGTACTGTTTACATCAGAAGGGATGTCATCATGTGCATCGTACATATGTTCACTTGGCTCAGTTAGGTCCGGTTTCATTTGAACAGGCCTCGTATTTTACATGAGTTTTATTTAAATGTGGTTTTCCATCATTAGGAGGATCGGCATTGCGGCGTGGGAAATGAGCTCTCCGGACAGAAACTGGATCCAGCAGAGACTCTCAACAGCACCTGTATTATTCAAATCCTCTTGTACGACTGAGAAACATGAGTGGACTTACGGGGAAATCGGAAGCCAATTGAAGGATTTCACTTGCGCAACCAGCAACGCATCATGGAGTGCGTTAGCATGATTTAGTTATCAACAACGATACATCCACGACAGACACAACAAGAAATAATGTCTTAACACTGGATCGTCACCCCTCTCTATATTCGACCATGTGGCTAACCTTTATCAGAACGTCCCGACTCGACAGCTTTTCCACACATGCTCCAATAAATCAGATGTCGGAAAAGATCGCCCTCTTATGGAGTTGTCCATTGGGCGCCCGCGCATCAGCTGGCTGAGACATATCGCATCCACTCCATCATAATTGCACCCTGCCACCAACCGTGCTTATGGAGGGTCAGCGCAGATGGCTCTATTTTCATATGCGGGTTATTTACTTTCTTATTTAGTTACATTTCTGACATTATATTAAACACGATTTTAACAATTCATACACTGTTAATGTTTGCTAATTCTTCCTCACGTGGCTAAATATTAACTATTCACGTGTACCATATTCACTGATAGAGTGGTCCGTGTATATTTAGACTGTCCTCCCACCATAAAGTGGTCATTGTGTCTTGACTATTCATAAAGTTGCCCTTGTGTGTCTTTAATACTCATAAAGTGACCAGTGTGTGTCTTGACTAATCAGAAAGCGACTCTCGTGTATCGTAACTGCTCTTAAAGTTGCCCTTATGTTTCTTGACTACTCATAACGTGGCCCTTGTGTATTTTGACTACTCATAAGTTAGCCCCTGTGTGTCTTAACGGCTCTTCAAGTTACCCTTGTGTGTCTTAACTGCTCTTACAGTGGCCCTTGTGTGTCTTGACTACTCATAAAGTGGCCTTGTGTGTCTTGACTACTCTTAAAGTGGCATTTGTGCGTCTTGACTACTCATAAAGTGGTCCGTGTGTGTCTTGACTACTCATAAAGTGGCCCTTGTGTGTATTAACTGTATGAACGCTGTATGACGTGGTGCTTGCACATGGAACGTAAGTAAGTAACAAATGACCCACGAATGTCAAAACTTTGAGAATCTCCGCCCTAAGTTTGCAAGTGTTTCAGCTATTTCCTAAAATAATCGGAACCATTTCCGTTAAAGTTCTTGAGTAGAGAGACCATGAGACAGACAGCAATTTGCGTAATTAACTTCCAGACGTGAAGAGCTCTACTTCCCTCTCTTCGGCTCCACATATTTCCAACAATCTCCCACAGTTCCGCCAGTGGGCATAAATTTGAACAAGACATCCTTCAGAAGGGCTGGATTACGAATAATCTACGAGACGTCATCCTGTCAGAGGAAGGCTATTCCAAATTGCGATCATCAAGCCGGCCAGCTTTGCACTTAGCTCACTGCGCGATGTTATCAAAGGGAGCTGTTGTAAGTGTCCATGTTTGAAGTATGACCAAGTTCAAGGACTCTTCCTTTGTTGTTCGTAAATTAGACGCGATGTGCACGTGCTGCTGTCACTTCTGCACTTCTAGAGAATTAACTATTTATTAGTGATGGATTGAAGGATGGGGGAAGAGGGGGGTGGGGGCAGGAGGATACCGGAAGGGCGGGCATGTGAAAGCTAATAGTTAAGTCTCTCTGCGACAGAAAGTCTAGGTATTCCTAATAATATTACCTGTCGAACGATTATTGCACTGCGTGGTTAATAAGTCTGCATATACAGACAAAACAACATATACTGTAAATACATTTTGAAAGTTGTAAAAGAAATAACGCTAAAAGCTGCACTATATTCTGTGAAGACGGTTGCATTGTTTTAAAGACTTGTTCATTTTACCCGGAGGAAATAATGAGGTCATTGTAGTCTTTCAATCACGACAAGAACAGCGTCTAGATGAAGGTGGTACTTGGAACTAGCAGTCTCATTTGTAGAATCGTTGCTAGTGAAACCAAGAGTGGCCCGATAATGATTTCATGTGAGGGAATTCGCTAATGGTGTGGCATTATGGTTCGTTTGCAGCAAAAAGGATACGAACAAGAAAGTAATATTTTGTTTGCAGCAAGAAGGATACGAACAAGAAAGTAATATTTTGTTTGCAGCAAGAAGGATACGAACAAGAAAGTAATATTTTGTTTGCAATTGTTAATTGTCCCTGAGATCTCCATTTGTTTGTTTAATTGTTTTCCAAGTTGTCCCTATTTGGATTTTGTTTTCCCAATGAGATCCTTGTTTTTCCTATATTGACCCTACTTTCCTAATGTTTTCTCTGTTTTCTTTCTCTAAATTTCCTCTAAGTTTCTATCGTACTGTCCTCAAATTTTCCTTCTGTTTTCTCCATCTTTTTTTGTTTTGCTCCATGTTGCTATTGTTAATGGATACATTTGCCCTTCCTTGTAGAATAATAATATATGCAGGACTCTTGTACATAATTTTTGGGGAGGTTCTGAAATCTTCATAGTATTAGTCGACCTGTACTTCTACAGTGGTGGATGCTTCTGTGCAGATCACAACTTAGTCGACCTGTACTTCTACAGTGGTGGATGCTTCTGTGCAGATCTCAGCTTAGTCGACCTGTACTTCTACAGTGGTGGATGCTTCTGTGCAGATCTTAGCTTAGTCGACCTGTACTTCTACAGTGGTGGATGCTTCTGTTCAGATCCCAGCTCTAGAGTCCGCTAGTTGAAGCCAGGAGGAGGATGTTCTTCTTAGCGGGCTAGTCTCGAGCAGCTTATTATTCTGCTGCGTTCGGACAAGTGGCGCGGAGGGTGGTTAACAAATGTGCGAGTTCAGCTTAATAGACTCAAACACTAGAGCAAAGTATACCCGCAGTCCGTTAAGCGCCATCTAAGCTGCCTTTTACGAACCACCTAACCATGGTCGGTGTCATGCCATGTCACACAGTTAGTCTCCCCTTACGACATGGTATCTATGAGACAATGGTTCTTTTCTTGTCCATACACAAAGACCATTGGGAAAAGCTACTATATATGTTAAATACGACTGTCAACACAAGCCAATAACAAGTGACGAATTAATTAGTTTATAAGAAAAGAAACTTCTGAAACATGTTTTAATAAAGAGCAATAACATCGGGAATGAGAGGTTGATTGGTGACGATTCCGGTCTATGCAACTAAGGGACAATGGTTAATTTGGGGGAATTATGAAGAAGCTTAGCAAAGCGACTACCACGGTAAAAGGCATGTACTCCATAGACTTTTAAATTCATCCAGAATTCCATAGAAATCGAGGTTAGCGGAGTAATAATACTTTTGATAATTGTTACAATAGGATAATTGTAAAGGAAAATCACAAGCAATGTTACATAAAGCATTGCCTGCTGTTATGAATTACACGTCCTAAATTATATTGTTGGATCTCTCCCATTGTGCATTGTTTGTGATCGGTTGTGATTTTGCTGCAATGCCTTTGTTTTTTATAACCGAGAAAGGAAACAGTTTTCTAAAGTTCAACACTGGTTATAGTGAGTTTCACGTATTGTAACCATTATGCAACTTGAACGCACCCTGAAAAGCATTATTTGATAATGTTACCAATGAAAAACGTGCAAGTTCGATTTATAGTACAAACGAACAAAGTCGCAGTAAACGTTTATTAAGACCAGGGTTGTAGATGAGATTACATGTTGGAGGTTGGGGGGTTGGTTGATAAGAATAGAGATGGGCGGTTTGGTAGATTAGATTATAAAGAGCGGGTTGGTTGGTATTATTATCAATGGACGGGCTGGTTGATACGATTAGAGGTAAGCGATTTGGTAGATAAGATTATAGACGAACGGGTTGGTTGATACGATTAGAGATAAGAGATTTGATAGATAAGATTAAAGACAGGCCTATCGGTTGGTGTAATTACAAATAGTCTAGTTGGTTGGTAAGATTAGAGATGTATGGGTTGTTTGTCAAGGCAACAGAAGAAAGGGTTGGTGGATATGGATGTTGATGAACACGAGGGTGGAGATATGTATGCATAAATAAATATGTGGATTAGATTGTCGATGAAAGGTGTGGTCAAATGGATTATGCAATAAAATTATATTGGATACGATTATTCATGATTATATTGAATCCAATCAGTGTGGTCGATACGATTTTGTAATAAAAAATTATTGTACAGTATTATGGATCATTAGTTAGGTGGATTACTTTATGGAAAATCCATTTCTTTATACAGGATTATTCGATACATGATTGTAGATGAACAGACTGGTGTGAAAATCATGGATATTCAATGTTGTTGTTAGGATTATAGAAAATAGTAGATAATAATTTATATGATATGTTTAGTGGCTAAACATGTTAACAGTATGGATTAGTATAACACCTGGGCCACTAACATACATGTAAATGATATTGTTCTTTTTCTTGTTCTTCTTCTTAGTGGTAGAGAAACATAACGGAAGAGATTGAGACGGAGAGACAGATAGAGAAGGCAGAGTGGAACAGACATAAATGGAGGGACACAAAGAGAAACAAGGAGATGGAAAGGAGGAAAAAGAGTACGAAAGACATGGAGTGCGGATAGCCGTCAGGGGAAGAGACAGAGAACTGGAGGAAAATAGGGGAGATATTGTTAGAGAGATGGACAGCCCAAGAGGTACAAACAGAGAGTAGAAACAACAGAGCGTGGATAAAAACAGAGAGTGAAAAAACAGAGTAGAAAAAGCATAGAGTTGAAGAAACAGAGTGGAAGTAACAGAGAGTAGAACAACAGAGTGGAAAAAAAGAGTGGAAGAAACAGCGAGTGGAAGAAATAGCGAGTGGAAGAAATAACGAGTGGAAGAAACAGCGAGTGGAAGAAACAGCGAGTGGAAGAAACAGCGAGTGGAAGAAACAGCGAGTGGAAGAAACAGAGAGTGGAAGAAACAGAGAGTGGAAGAAACAGCGAGTGGAAGAAACAGCGAGTGGAAGAAACAGAGAGTGGAAGAAACAGCGAGTGGAAGAAACAGCGAGTGGAAGAAACAGCGAGTGGAAGAAACAGAGAGTGGAAGAAACAGAGAGTGGAAGAAACAGCGAGTGGAAGAAACAGCGAGTGGAAGAAACAGAGAGTGGAAGAAACAGCGAGTGGAAGAAACAGCGAGTGGAAGAAACAGCGAGTGGAAGAAACAGAGAGTGGAAGAAACAGCGAGTGGAAGAAATAGCGAGTGGAAGAAACAGCGAGTGGAAGAAACAGCGAGTGGAAAAAACAGCGATTGGAAGTAACAGAGAGCGGAAAACCAGAGAGTGGAAAAAACAGACAGTTGAAAAAACAGAGTGGGAACGTTAGAAAGGGAGAGTGGGATTGACAGACAGGGAGAGACACATAAGGAGAGACAAAGAGGGTGAGACAGAGTGCGGAGGGACACAGTGTGGGAGGGACAGAGATCAAGAGAGATAGAGTGTGTTCGGCAGAATGTTTAAGAGAGAGAGAGAATGGAAGTCACAGATGCAGAGAGATATGGAGAGACAGGGATGAGTGACATAGCAGGGTGGTGAGCAGGAAAGAGCAGAGAGTGGGAGTGAACGAGTGGATGATACAGAGAAAGAAAGACAGAGAAGGAGACGCAGAGAGTGGGAGTGAACGAGTGGATGAGACAGAGAAGCAGAGACATAGAAGGAGAGACAGAGAGTGGAAGTGAACGAGTGGATGAGACAGAGAAGATAAGACTGAGAAGGAGAGATAGAGAAGGAGAGACAGAGAAGAAGAAACAGAGAGTTGGAGTGAACGAATGGATGAGACAGAGAAGGAGAGACAGAAAAGGGGAGACAGAGAGTGGGAGTGAACGAGTGGATGAGACAGAAAGAAAGACAGAGAAAAAGAGACAGAGAGTGGGAGTGAACGAGTGAATGAGACAGAGAATGAAAGACAGAGAGTGGGAGGGGGGTGTAAAAATGCATTAGACAGAGGAGGAGGTATAAAGCATGGTTGTGAACGAGTGGATGTGAGACAGAAAAGGAAATGTAATTGGAGTGAAAGAGTGTATGAGACAGAGGCATAGAGACAAAGAGTGGGAGTGAAATAGTCGATGTTACAGAGAGTGAGAGTGAGAGCGGTTGAGATAAAGTGGAATAAAGTGGGAGAGACATAGCGTTGGGTAAACAGAAAGGTTAGTGAGTGAAAGTGAGAGACAAATGAGAGAGAGAGAGAGTGAGTGAGACAAAGTAGGACGGGGGAGAGAGATGACAGAGTGCAAAAGGGATTACGCGAATAATGCAGAAAGAGACAGAGACATAGACGGAAATAGGCAGATACGAACAGGAATAATAATAGAGGGAAGATATTTTATTAATTGCAACACCTGTAAGCAAGCGTTAGAAGGAAGATAATGGGGGGTAAGTTGTGTTCGTGTGGAGATGCGTGTGTGTGTGGATGTATACGTTTAGCCACACGTCACGTCAATGCCACATGTCCGACTGGATCTTGATATTTCCTGGCATGACCTGTCAGACAGCGTCTCTGTTGACAACTGATCCACGGAGGTTACAGTTGGAATATCAATATTTGATATTTGTATTCCCGTCACCTTCTGACCGGCAGGAAAATGAGCAATATCCAGATTTTGATTAACATGTGTCATATGCTATCGGGCCTGAACTAGGAGCAAAGAATAGTAATGTTTCAACCTGTCGGGAATTTCGTAAGGGGCAACTAATGGGAGTTAAGGATTGAACTATGCATATCTCTAAATATATAAATCATGGTATGCAATGAGGCACGAATGTTAAGAAACACATTTCGTACTATTGCCTTGGTTACCATGTTCGGCTCAGGGCCTCCTTTAGGTCATCTCTTTACTTCAGCCTCGGTCGCAAGCGAGGGCGTCTGAAGTTCTAGGGTCACCATGACGTAACCCGACGTGTCCATCTGTTATCCGGCATGCCTATCTGTATTTTCGTAGCAGTGCGACATGCATGATGTAAGTGGAGGAAGTTCGATGTCTGATCTCTGTGTTGCGTGTTGTTATTCGCGCTTAATGGACATGTGTTCTTCTTCCACGCCATTATCACGTTAGGGTGCACAGGTAATCAACCAATTCTCTCCAAGCAGACCTGTCCTGTGCTATTTTTAAAAATTCCTTCCAGCTTCTCTCTGATACAAATCTGTCAAACGTGTGTGATTCCTGTCCTCCTGTATTGTTCAGAGACTAGGACTCTACTTAACCAAGACATCAATAGCCGATACATTAACATGCTCAACTAGAGACGCATCACCGGTATCCGGTGCTTCCATCTTGTATATCTCGGACACTAATAAAAACGTGTAATATATTTTATATATTGTATGCACAATACCGTTCTTAGGACTTTCTATCACACACGTAAGACATTTCCACATCAAGAAAGCTTTTAGTATGGGTGGTTGCAAGGTGTGCAAATCCATGAGCAGGCGTGTCTTCTACACTAGACAGGCATCAACATATGTAGCCCTATAGTAGGCAACTGCAGCCAGGAAAGTAGTGAGCTAGTCAGTTGCCTATGGCAAGCAATAATGGCAACATCATCAGACGGTTGTGTCTTGATGATGTAACTTGAGCTGCATTAAGATTATAGTGAGGACAAGACTACGCCGGTCATCAACCTCACTCTCTGGTCCCAAGCTACCTTGGACCAGGGGCAAGATTTTAGTCAAAACGACTGGAGATAACTCATGACACAGGCACTCTGATTCTACCTCCCTTGAGACCAGGGATAACTTGTTACTTGTGGTACTCGATCGCCCACCGTTTCAGTTCCTCGCTTTGAGAGGAGCGTTGCTTACTTCTCGACCACAGCGACTCTTATAGATCATTATTCGTTAAGGGAACGCATAGCGGCTTGAAAAAAAAAGTGGGCTGATTTAAAAATCATGGAATGTTCAGTTTTCATGACTTCAGTCAAATGTATACGAGGGACAGTCATTAAGTAACAGAAATGTTATTAATTCCATTTTTAGAAAAGTATTAACCAGGAAATGTATGTGTTTTATATGTCAATATAGTCCCTCAGCCAGGCAACATATTTGGTTCACCCGTATCCTACCTTGTTGATGCCCTCTAGAAGAAATGTTTTAGATGTGACATTTAAACACGGCTTCATTACCTTGTTGTCAGCTGCACTGGGGCACATGTGCCACTCACTTGCCTATAACCAAGATCATCATGCGCGATTGTGTGCGCAGCGCCGTAAGTCATATTGAAATATACGCGCTATTTCATCAATAGTGACTATGTTGCCCCGGACTAGCTGGTCGATCTGCTCTTTCACTGTGTCAGTTGCCACGCTTGCTGGTCTCCCACGCCGCGTTTCACAAATGACATTTTGTCTTCTGTTTTTAAATCTTTCTACCCATGCTTCCAACTCCCTTGGGTCAAACAACTGTCCGAACCTTCATTCGTATGGTCATTGTAGAAAGTTTCACACCTCCTAATTAGAATAAAATCTAATAACACCTTATTGTTCTTCCAAAGTTCAAGTGGACAGTTGGGCGACCATGTTGTACTCTATATTACGCATGAGCTCGATGGTCACAATCCCTAAATGGAGTATTTCTATAGAGCCATTATATATCTCCGATGTACATAGTATTAAATGAACGTTATAAAAAACATTGCTGTTACTTTATAACTGTCACGTATATATGTCTCAGTTTGTTTAGAGGTGCAGTAATAAGGTATAGTCCGCATTACCGTATTGTCCATAATTGTAGGTAACGTATTTATTTACAGTAGTTGGAGGGGAGGAATACTAATGTTTGGTCAGCCAAAATATACTGATCAGACATGTTAGTCAGGGTCAGGCAAAATATACTGATCAGACATGTTAGTCAGGGTCAGGCAAAATATACTGATCAGACATGTTAGTCAGTGTCAGTCAAAATATACTGATCAGACATGTTAGTCAGGGTCAGGCAAAATACACTGGTTAGACCCTCACCTTGACTTCCCCTCTGTTCTCCCTGGAAGCGGGCTGTTTTCATCGGTGCCTGGGTAACAAGTTGAGAGATCGACGTTATCCCCGAAGTAGTGAGCGACACGCAGTAAAAGCCAAACATATGACAACTGCCTGGAGGACCCTGGTCCACCTTTATCGGCACGCTCTGGATGTGAGGAAAGCTACGACAACCCGACACTTAACGTTATTTTCAGAGCGCACAAAATAGTAAACCGACTAAGTGTGGGCATTCACGGAAACAACAACAGCAACGAGAACTAAAAAGTGTCCCTTCTGAAAAGCATATCGGGTTTTGTTTCTGTTGTGAAAACGTTCTAAATCTTCACAAGAGCCCTAGATGATAGTCCAAATACAAGTGAGTTCAAGCGAGATAACACATGTGTCAATTTGAGAGCAATGTCAATAGTACAAGCCGACAGCGAAAGACCCAGTGATATAATACACACGAGACAAGAACCATACAGAGATGAAACACTACTCCACGCCTTTGGTGTACACGCTCGCAGAGATAAATTAACAAATAGAAGTGGCCATGCAAAAATGAGGGAAACAGGCCTGGAAACAGGATGTATTACAGAAGAGGTAAGGTAAAGGTCAGTTCTATGGAAACAATCGTTGTTGGAGAAGAAGATAACTCTTCATGTACTAAGCCGCAACATGTGTGAGCTGGAGTGGTCAGTTCCCTTCCTTGCTGTTTTATACCTAGCACAACACTAGGGCAGGTGACAAATTACATCTGGGTCGACTGAAACTCAAGGTCACACGATGATGGACATCAAAGAATTCATCTACCTCAACACTATGGTCTCATCGGATGATATATCAAGGTGGATCGGACTACCTACATTTCCTATGAACGACCTTCAACGAGTATAGAATAACGGCAAGATTTCCATTAAAACAAAAATATGCATTTACCATCCTTGCGTGGTCCCAGCCTACTTTATGACTCTGAATAAGACCATTATTCAAACTTGACATATCAAGAGTCAAGTCCTTCCCAATGTACAAACAGCGGCTTATCCTTGGAATGTGTAGGTTTCTGCTAAAACAGGTCTCCACACTATCTCGGAAACACCGGATCGTCGCCGAGTTTCCTTTCTCAGTCATGTCATACCAGGAAACCCCCAAATACTTCCAAGATCGCTCATCAACGCCAAAAAAGCTTCCCACGACCGACTGGGGAGAGAGAAGAGACCGTCCCCGCATAGTATGGCATTAGCAGATATTATTATGTTCTTCCGCTCTGGACAAGGACTGGAACCGTAACTCTGCAGAGGGAATGAATGAAGCCGATCAATGTAACGGGCCTCAGACGCCTAAACGAACTTACTATCATTATCTATGACTGACACAAGTATTAGCACCTGACTATCTTGTCTGCTTCGGCCATACGCCTCATCACAACGTTCCCAGGTCCCGTAATTCCCAAGAAGAGAGCCAATAGAATCTTTCCATCCAGACTGCGGGGGCGATTGTGTTAACTAGCTGAGGACACATTGTAAGCCCACAATGTCTCTCCCCCACATTACTCGAAATTATTTCCACTTGTCTCTCTCTCTACTGATACTCTCACAAGCCACCTTTTTTATTATATCAAAAAGCCATCATTCCATCGATAGATTCAAATCATCCCGCACAATCCATTCAAGCGCGTCACTAATTAGATGACGAGACATGTGGCTATCTTAAGAAAGGCGTGGTTACTGCCGCCGATTACATGCGCTAGATTGAATTTCTTCAATTTGATATTCAAAACACTGGGCAGAAATTACATTCCGTTAACACCGGGTGACGGCATCCTAATGCTTTGTTTTAATTATACAGTAACATAACTGATAGTGAGATTCTAGAATTACAGTTCTGAGAGAAGAACCGGTTTATAGTTTCTAGAAAAGAGAAGAATTCAAGGTGACTTAATACAAATGTATACAATAATCAAAGGAAAGGATAAATTATACTTTAACAAGTTTTACAAAATACAACTACCTACAAGAACATGTGGGCGTAGCTATACATTAACTAAAGCAATTATACTATTAAACGCAATATCACAGGAAGTAGTGCAGGCAGGGACAATCAATGCATTCAAGAATAGATTGGATGCGCATAGCTTTGAGAGCAAGACAATGTAAATGACATATGTGTGTGTGTGTGTGTGTATACAGACTTTGCAGAGTCGTCTAAACCAGTATAAAGACGTTAAGTTAAGTTAAGTTAAGTTGGATTTCCCAGGTCCGTACCAGTTATGAGTTGGCTTTTATTTATGTTTTACAAATATGTCAAAGTAAAACTTTTTTTATATGCAATGCCCTTAATTTTTGTCTAATCAAAGTGATTTCTTTCAATATTATCTTGAATCTGTTATTGCATTCTAGAGTGGTCATATTGAACATATCAACTTAAAGTTAGGGCAATCACATAGCAGACACTGTTGTCGGGGATGACGTATTGTTGGTGCTGTTACCGATCTAGCAGCATCTTGGTCCTATCCATTTACGCCCGATGGCATATACTGGTATTTGCACGTGTTTGTTAGTTGTTGCAAAGTGCAATATTCTGGCCTAGGATGAAGAAGTATTGTCCTTATACTGTTCAACGCTTAGCACCTATAGAAATGATAGTCGACGGTTTCGTATGTTCCGATTAATCTGCTATCGGTCATCGGCTATATGAATTAGCACTACACTAAGCCTGGATTGTATTTTCGTGGTTAATTCACACGTCTGAACTTCACGAGACTTACGCTTTTCGCCCTAGCTGCAGACAGCAGTCGGTTTTGGTGTGGCTCTGAAATTTAGACTATAATAGACTACAATACGGCTCGAGAGAGATGCCCAACACATAACTCACATGATGAGTGATGTCCATACGACCTCTTGAGGTAATGGGAAAGGCACGGTACACAGCGATGTATGCCATCCTCTTCAGCTGTCTTGCTGTATAGTTATTTACGGGAAAGGATTCGGGAGTAAACCATGAGGAAAAATATGCATGCTGTTCTATCTCCAGTAGTCTCGATAAAAGCTTGGCACTGGCCAAAGGTAGCTCTGGACCAGAGAGTGAATTTGACAAAAGGCGCAGTTACTTCCTCACTTTAATCCAAATCACACCGCAAATCACCCATTTCAGCAGACACAGACAGAGAACAGACCTTTCACACGACTGAACAAAGAGAGTGGTCTTCATCACATGTGATGGACGAGCATCATGGGTGTGTACACAGCTGCCCATCTGAAATGTGTTGTTGTTGGTTTCTGTTTTCTGCTTGCTAAATAGGATGTGTTGAATTTTCAGTCTGAAAATAATCCTTTCTAAATAAGTTGATTGATTTGATTTGGGTTTGCCGTATGCCTATAGATCGCCCTCCCTGTATTTCATATGGCCCATCTGTTTCTGGAAGCAGCTGGAACTAGTGGTGCCGCCGTCAGTTCTCACAATCTCAACGCACCCGATTTGAAAGGAGGTGGGACCAGACTAACTGCATCCAAAATTACATCCTGCCGTCTTGACTTACATCTTGCCACTAGCTCAAGGTAGTTCAGGACCAGAGAGTGAGGTTGATTACTAGGCCTAGCTTCCTCCTCACTAAAATCCAAATACAGCGGAAGCTACATCATCAATGCACAGCTGTCTGATGTTGTCTTCATCATCGCTTGCGATGGGAACTAACTTACATAAAGTAATGGCAACCTACCGCACTGCACACCTGCCAAGAAACTTATAACAACCAAATAGGCGGTGCTTGTAAGAAGCGACGTTCAGCAAAGAACATCCTACTTACCTTTTGTTTACATCTGTTCATGGAGTGCTAGATACTTCATTGTAGCAGACAACAGTGTGTGTATAAGGTCGGGTTACCAATGTCCGTCGCCACTGTCTTTCATTCTTCAAAAGAAAGTCAGTTGCAGCTGGTCCCAACTTGACCAGACAGCAGGTATTTGAACTCAGCACATTTGCGACGAAAGGCGAGTGATCTACCACCTTGATACATAATTAACGGCGCCCACTTCATAGAACTGTCCCTCCGGCGTCTACTTCTATTGCTGAGATCAAGCGGTTGGATTTATATGAATTGAGGAATAAAGGTCGACTGCTTCTGCAGTCCCCTTGCACTGTACAGATCAGGTATTTTATTATTATAAATAAAAAGAAAGAAATTTTACAGATTGTGATAATAGAAGCTTATCATGGTGGATACCTTCACCTATATGGGCAGTAGAATTGATACATCAGGAGGTACAGATGGAAGGACCAGAATTGTTAAGGCAACACGGGCATTACTGACACTAAACAACATATGGAGATCCAGACAAATCAAGATACACATTAAAGTTAGGATATTCAACGTCAGTCTCAAGCAGCCGGTGCTGCTGTATGGAGCTGACACATTGAGAATGATCAATGCCGTACAACACAGACTCCAGTTATTCGTTAACAGATGCCTAAGAAGAAGAATTCACGTAAAGTGGAGGGGCATGGTGAGGAATGAAGAATGCCTAACTTTTGGTAAGGAGCCAACACAGTCACTGGAACAACACGCTACGCAAAGGAATTGGGGCTGAATAGGACATACACTACTGAAGTGATCGTCCAATATCCAGACATGATCATACACAGAATCCTCACAGAAAGAGATAGATAGCTATACAGATAGATAGATAGATAGAGAGAGAGAGAGGGCGAGAGAGAGAGAGAGAGAGAGAGGAAGGCCAAATAATACATGGTAAATAGAATGCAAGAAGGAATTACGATTAAATGATTACATCTGGAAAGAGGCAGACAGAAAGATCAACTGTGATCCATGTATCTTCTTCTTTTTCGTTCGATCTCAATCTCCCGCAGCCAAGCCCTGAAAAGATCCTTGCACGTAGCAGAATGTACTCCGAAGAACGGAATGCGTTGTGCCGTAGTCTACAGCGTGAATGCGATATTTCCACATTTCGGTCCGACACATCAGCAGGCATTTGTGAGTACCGGGAGTCGCTCTTCGATCCGTTCTTCTTAGCCAGTCTTCTCTGCTATCCAGAATCACGGCATGGAGGTGTAGAAGGGTCTTGACAGCTCTGGTTCGCAAGCTATGACGTTAGCAGCCAGCTATAGATCGCTGACCGCTGCAGCTCATGCATTCAGATCTAAGTATGGTGACGGGATTTTTTCAATGGCCTATGCACTGGAAGGAGCGACGGGTTTTGATTGATCGATTTATTGATTGAGGATAAAAGCACCTACCGATAACCAGATTCGTACTAGGATACAATTTACTACAAGCGTTATATTAATGCACGTATCTTAGTTGCAATACAGACGAGGTCGAAGGTACTGATTGAAATGTCAAATTAAGAATGCAAAAGGCACAATTGGCTGTTATTGCGTTACGGAACTTGTGGAAATCGAAGAAATGTAGGCTGCCACCTAAAAACATACAGATCATCAACTTCAATGTCAAGTGAATTCGTCATATTGTTTGGCCTCTGTGAAGTCGGTACCAAAGAAAAGTACAACCATAAAAGTCCAAGCTTTCATAAACGAATGCTTACGCTGAATTTTAAATACGATGGATACAAACAGAACACAATACAACACAATATTCTTACCTACATTGTGCTATCAGTGCCAAAATTTGACATTCACAAACAAACGTAAAAGACATACCCTAGAAACAGAGATGAAATGTATGTGCCGGCTGTTTGGAGTAACACGAATGGATTGAATCAGAAGCGAAGATATTAGGAGACAAATAGGCACAACACCATTGCTATACCTCATGAAGAGACATGCCACATGATGAGACCTTGTGACAGTAGATAGTATCCATCAGAAAGCTTTGCTATACAGATACAATGGTTACAAAGCCAACGGCCGAAAACACAACATACTTGGAATACTTGAAATCCTGGTATTCAAACAGGTATGTTAATGTCTGTTGTCAGGTACACGAAGGCTTCGGCTATACGTAGTAAGTATTTTTAAACTTCCTGCGGCTTACTAGGCCTGAAGAAAGATACCCATAATTTGGGTAGATTTTTAACTAAAATGTGTGTCCGGGCAGCGGCCGTTAAGTCTACTCTTCTCAATTTCTGCCAAGGTATTTTTAACGTACTCGACACTGAACACGGGAGTCCGATCTCACTACCCGAAGATCAGAGGTTCGATCTCACTACCCAGAGATCAGGGATCCGATCTCACTACCAAGAGATCAGAGGTTCTATCTTATTACCCAGAGATCAGGGGTTCGATCTTACTACCAAGAGATCAGGGGTCCAACCTCACTACTCAGAGATCAGGGATCCGATCTCACTACCCAGAGATCAGGGGTCAAATCTCGCTACCCAGAGATCATGGGTTCGATCGCACTACCCAGAGATCAGGGGTCCGATCTCACTACACAGAGATCAGGGGTCCGATCTCACTACCCAGATATCAGGGGTTCGATCTCACTACTCAGAGATCAGGGGTTCGATCTCACTACACAGAGATCAGATTATCCAAAAAATCCACGTGAAAAAATCACGGTCTCCACTGTGATTTGAACCCGCGACCTCCGGCACTCGAGTCGGACACCTTACCACGAGACCCCTGAGCAAAATACGTATATCAGAAATAGCAGAAGCAGTGAAATTCCCCATGCATGAAGCACATACAAGGACAAGGTCAAAATACATCTTCATAACCTGACGCTGAAAGACACAATCGAAACCGAAAAACTGAAAAGTGGGAGAAAAAAAACTATGGTATGAAAAAATGTAACTAATATGGAACTATGAAAGAACTAGACAGATTGTGGGACGAGAAGTAAAGAGTTGACATTGGCCATGGATTTCACACGCATTTCAGAAATAAGTAGATTGCAATACAACGCGTCACTGTTCTGGAATCCTCAAAGCAAAAGAAGGGAAGGGAAGCCGAAACAAACTTAAGAATGCAGGAAAGACGTTCGGAGAGCTGGAAATGAAGGCCAATGACAGGGATACTTGGTGAGTATTTGTTATGGACCTATACGCTGCGTGAATTTGAAGAGTTGGAAACGATTGATTGAATCCTTTTTTTTAAAAAAGGATTTGCCCGAAAGCGGTTTTGAACGCATATTTCCGCATCCCACAGCTAGAAGACTGACATACTAACCCTTAACGAGTCGCTCCATTTAGAAATGTGATCAAAAATGTGTTTAAAATCATTAATCAATTCACCATTCTGCAATTACTTTCATAAAATTGAGTCTTTAATCAATCGTATACATTGCATTAGATCAGGAAATCGTGTATTATCGATGGACAAAGGAAAGTGAACAACGAAAAAACAAATATACATAAATAAAGAAAAACTGACTTATGTAAAGAAAAGATACAGACAGACAGAGAGATTACTTTTTAAAACATAGAGAGATAGATAAATTTAACATATATCAATTGAAAGGTACTCAGAATGAACAGAAAGAATGTAATAACAACAGAAGGTAATAAAGAAGGAAAGAAAATATATACATTACCTTTGACTCATCTCAGAAAAAGGAAAATGATAGCACACGTTTTTATTTGGTTAATTTTATCCATTTAAGTTTACCAGCATTGTTCTGTTATATTCCAATTGACTAAATCATTCCGGGTAGAAATCTGTATTATTCCAGATGATTAAATCTCCTCTAGTATCAACTTGTTATATTTCAATTTACGAAATCATATCTGCATCAATATGTTATTTCCAATGATACAATCCTCTCACGTAACAATTTGTTTTAATCCAGTTCACACAATCATATCTGCCATCAGTACCTTATATTCCAGTAAATACATATCTCTCAGGTAACATATGTTATAATCCAGTTTACATAATGGTATCTGCCATATATATGTTATATTCAAGTTAACACAATTATCTCTAACAAAAATATGTTATGCTAATATTTTAATAATCCTCTCCAGCATAAATAATGTTATTACATGTTACACAAGCATATCTATCAAAAGTATGTTCGATACCAATTTTCGTTAGTATCAATATAATACATTTCAGTTTGTACAATCATCTCATGTCTCAATATGTTTTAATGAAATTGGCACAATCGTTTAAGTATCAGTGTATTTTATTCCAGTTTACAATATTCTCTCTATCAATGTATTTTTCTCTAGTTCAGACAATAATATTTATCACCAGTTTATTATATTTCAGCTTAATCGCGTATCTCTAGACCCAGCATGTTATATTCCAGTTTAGATAATGCTCTATAGCATCAATGAATTATCTTTCACTTTGCACAGACCTGTCTGTAAAACGAATTTTAAATTCCAGTTTAAAAATTCATCTCTCTTACCGGGCTGTCGATTTCTATTTTCAACAATTATCTATAAAAGCATCCTGTTATAATTCAGTGTAGAGAGAACAGTGTCGGTTAGTGGTTAATGGACATGGCTCACAACCCAAAGGTGCTGAGTTCTTCATAGACACAGCACGGTCATTACTCCGGGGAAGCAAACCCTTAGAAAACGCTGGGGGAATAAGACCCTTACATGAAATGTATGCCAAAGTCGGATGCACTGGCCCGACAGGCGCAAAATAAAGACATGGTGCAGCACACGTTGCCTTGGGTAAAACAAAATTAAGGAAAACGCAAAAGAAAACACACAAAAACCAACCAATATCACATAAGCCAGTTGTATTTCAGTGTTCACAATTCACTATAGAATCAATAACTTAGTTTTGCGTTTAAACAACAATTTATAGTATCAATACATGAAGCCAGAGATTACATCGCATACCAGATAGCAAGACGAAATACCAAAAGGATAATACAAAAAGTTAAAGCAGAATCTTCAAAACATAACAGCGAGCAACTAACTGCAATATGCAAAAATCTCATTTGAAATTTTTTTTTTTAAAGTATCAAGACGGTGCGATTTAGAGACGAGTGCTTCAACCCTACCTCGGTTATTATGTACAAGCATTGTTTTCCTCTATTTAATGAAGTCAGCACAAGAGATCAGTGGAAAGAATATTTTCAAGAACTTTTCAACCCTTCTGCCTCCAAGGAGGATTTAGTGTTTTAACACGGTACTCAAAACATATTAAAATTGCTAATATTATTCAATAAAAAAAGGTTATTAAGAACGGTCCTAAGAAGCAAGTCACCAGGAATAAACGGTAAAACAACATAAGTGATTTATGCATATGAGAAAAACAGGTTGAATGTGTCTAAACACACTCTTCACAAAGGTATAAAACGACCGTCTTATACGAGAGGGCTTGCAGCAAGCTATAATCGTGTCAATTTGAAAGAAAGAGAGCACCAGAAGGAAAACAACATACGTTGGTTTGGTCATCTCATGATAATTGACCCTAATCAACTTACACTGATCTCTTACACCGCTGGTAGATCTGGCCATAGGGCAAGAGAAAATCCGCGAGATGGGTGGATAGATTACATTAGTGTGATTATGAAACGAAACGGGCTCACATCGCAATGACCGACGCAACGCACTGCGAGCAGGACAAACGACGTAACCTCTCCATGACGCTCAACGGAATAAGTGGAAAGACAACTAAATAACGAATACATTTTTGTCCAGTTCGCAAAGTATTTCTTCCATCAATTCTTCAAAATAACATTTATAAATCGCATATATCATATCATAAACGCTACAAAATCAATGTTATATTCTTTAGCTTCTTTAATCCTCCAAACTCTTTTAATGCAATATCATCTCTGTGGTCAAACTGGCAAAACTCGTTTTTACACAATCCGTTCTAACGCTAACCTTCCATAATCCAGTTTACAAAGTCTTCCATGACGTCAAATCTGATGTAAGCCAGTTAACGAAATCCTCTCTAGCCACGTGACATCAGATAACGGACATTTCACAATGACGTGCAACTGTTGCCAAATTTAACTGTGTTCTTAAGTCGACATTTATCTTGCAACTTGCTTAAAGAGCAAAATAAAGTATCGAAGAAATTCCGTAAAACTGAATGTCAAACCTCAATACTGAAACCAGATTGAGATACTTAATTCTATCGTTCTTATTTTGCAAATTTCATTGTTTTCACCGCACTCATATTTGTTTATTCAGTTGACGTCTGACAGCGTACGAAGAAGAAGAAGTTGACGTTTTTTTGTGAATCTACGGAAGAAAATTGAATCCGTCGAGCTAACATGCCACAAGATAGTGCTCAAAATAAAATACCATGGATAGCGAACAAGAAAAATAAAGAAACAGGAGTCCCACATGAGGTTGATGAGTAACAAAGTTGTCTAGTAAACAACATTACGTCTAACATACTTCGGCAACATCAAACGCAACAATAGTATAGAAAAAACGATACTGAGACCATCGTATCTGGCACATAATTAACCAATCGCTGATGGTAATCCATACACGACACGTTGACTATGAAACGTAACATGATATAGGGATGCCAATTACCACATACAAATTAATCAGCGTTACAGTAGACAACAGTCACATCAAAACAATCGCTTTGTTCATATCAAATGTCACAGGAAAATAATTAAACACGCATTAATCCGGGTTGCCTCTAGACGAATTATGATCAAGTAGTTATTCAGTTGTCAGGGATCAAGATGTTGAGCAGCGCATGAGCTGCAGTGGTCAGCGACCCATAGCTGACTGCTAGCGTCATGGTCAGCGAATGAGAGCTGCCAAGACCCTTCTACACCTCCACGCGGTGATCCTGGATAAAAGGCTACAGCAGGGCAGACTGGCTAAGGAGAAGAGATCGAAGAGGGAATGCTAACCCATAATTCAACAAATGCTTGCTGAAGTCGGATGTGTTGGACCGAAAGGTGCAAATATCGCAGTCAAGCTGTAAACTACGACACAACGCATTCCGTTCTCTGAACTACATTCTGCTACTTGAGCCCTTTTAGTATTTGGTAGCTGGAGATTGAGAACGAACGAAGCCAAGCCAAGCCATTCAGTTGTCATTGCCATTGATGAAATATATGTGACTTGTAGGCCTATATTTGGTTCTCGCAAATTATCACAATTTGGATGGATTACCTCCGCTGCTTCCTGCGGGTTTCAGAAAAATCGGATTAATCATAATGCGGATGTCACTTTGTGGGTGGCTTTGACTTTCACCTTGTGACAACACTTTGTGAACATCGGGAACAGTATTAGGTACTGGTTCACGTACCGCTTGTTATAAACATGGAGATTTAGTCCTGGTCATCCTACATTTCTAACCTATTGTAATGTCAGACCCCCGCCGCCTTGCAGGATACATGTTTGTGGTAAAGTCTTCAGGAGTAAACCCTTCGAAAAAATCTGCTTTCTCCAGTCGTCTCAATATTGTCTTGTCATTTTCCAAAGGTAGCTCAGGACGAGGGAGTGAGGTTTACATAATGCGCAAACCTTTCTCACTTTAATCTAAATTATCACGCAAGTCACCAATTTCAGTGGACAGAGCAAAATGAACAGATTATCCCCACGTCTGAACTGAAAGAGTGGTCATCGTTACACGTGATGGACAAACTTCACCTAGTAAAAAAGGCAGACCAAGGAGAAGATGGACAAGGAACATTACATATGTGTCTTGACCAATGGCACACTAGGAGTGACTATAGTGCACGAAAAACGTAGTGGTAAACCACTGGCGTTTCACGCCACGCTCCTGTCGTTCTAGTTGTTAATGGACACAAGGCTTACTGCGTTACCAGAAGAGAAAACAGCGATTACGGCAACTGGTCACCTAAGGCAATACACAAAATGTGGCCTACAAAAGGAAGTGTCTAGTACTTCATCCCTGACGGCAGTATCTGCTCTAGAAATATCATTACCTTTGCATCGAAATAGCGGCTAATGGTGTTTGTTAGTTTTTTTTGTTTTTTTGCACCGGATTAGCAAATCCGTCGTGTAAAATTGCTTCAGAAACTATCTTCAGTCAATTTCTGCAGTTAGGCGTCTTGTGAAGGTGTGACCGCTTTCGTTACATTTATTTTTGGCAGGCGAATATCTGCTGGTGACTTTCCAGGTCAATAACAGTATATGTTTCCAAACGTTATGTTGGTTGCCCTTGGAATCTACGATCGCCTTTTTGGGACTGATAGTGGTGGAAGCGTAAATTAAAGCTAGGTAGATTTGCAGCCTGTTAGGCGCCATCTATGCCACTCCACTAACTACATAACCAAGACCTGATGTTATAGACACACGGTGCCTTTTTTGCGACATATTTTCTGTTGGGCGAGAATCCATATAATAATTTGAGTAGATTTTAACTTGAGTTTTGCCCGAGCAGCGGCCGTTAAGCCTAATCTTTGCGATTGCTAAGGGATTTTTAACGTGCACGCCAAGGAACACTTCAGTAACTACCACTAATATATACACATATAAGCCAGTTTGAAACGGACAAAAACAAACAAGATGAAGGTAAAAAGCACGTACTAGCGATCAAATCATCGCATGATAACTTATCCATGTCTTTCATATACTTAACTTAACGTTTTCATGCTCGTTTAGAAGATTTTGCATAGTCTCTATACAACCAGTTTCATGTACATTACCTTGCTCTAAAAGCTATGCGCATCAAATGTATTCGTAAATGCATTAATTGTCCCTGCCTTCGCTATCTCCTGTGGCAATGCATTCCAACCATTCACCACTCTTTGACTAAAAAACATTTCCTAATATATAATCTGGACTTCTCTGTAGTTAATTTGTAGCTATGACCTCTTGTTCTTGGGGGTGGTTGTATTTTTAAAAAAAACTTGTTATAGTCTAATTGATCCGTCTATTCGTTTATACGTATATGAAATCACATAGCCCATTTCATGGAGGACAAATAGTTCCGCTCTACCATACTATGAAATCTGGACACTAACTGCTGATATGAAAAGAAGGATACAAGCTTTAGAATATAAATGCTACAGATTTTTTGATTTTTTTTGCTTAGATGTTTGCCTCACTAGTTTCTACTGGCGGAGGCGCGCCATTTTCCACCCCAGACCGTAGTCAATTGGGCTATATCAGGACGCATAAACTAGTGCTTTGATGCATGTGTGCATCTGTATGTACCTATGCTAGCTAGGTTTGTGCGCCCTCAGAAGCTAGCCCAACCAAAGTGCAATGGAAGGGCTTTACCACGAGGGCGCGTGTGAAAGTTGTGCAAGGGTGTGACTGTAGGACAGAGTCAAATGAAACAGAGTGAGGTGAGAGAGAAAGGGAAGAGTGGCCCCCAGATAAATGTGGCGCATGCCTTATAAAGAATATACAATTAATGATTATGTACATACACAATACATTTCTTGGCAGGTCAAATGGAACCTCTCCTGTCTGTAG
Source organism: Ariolimax columbianus (assembly GCA_036924085.1). NCBI lineage: Eukaryota > Metazoa > Mollusca > Gastropoda > Stylommatophora > Arionidae > Ariolimax > Ariolimax columbianus. Next base: position 31,285,046 of record JAVGWX010000009.1, read on the forward strand.
TGAAACATCGAAGACATAAACTGTCTGGGGCAAGCGATGAGAAATAAGATCATCATTTTTTATCCACTTGCGTTTTAAGGCCACGTGGGGAGATGTAGTTTTCTGTCGTGCGCCATCTTAGTCGCCGATGTTGTTGTCATTCCGTGTCTTACTGAAACCATCTATCCATCTTTGTCATGGTCTGCATGCTGCTCTGCAAACTTGATATCTAGTACTGTAGATACGAGCATCTAGTAACTAAGGATGCATTCTTGTCAGGTGTCAATAATTTATTCTCTGCATGTCTATGTATTCCATGAGGGTTGTTGTACCTATCTTCTGTCTGATTATTTCGTTGCTTAATCTGTCATGCCTTGTGACCCCGACAGTCTTTCTCAAACACCTCGTTTCGCATACCATGATTTTTCTTTCTTGTGCCTTAGTGAGAATCCATGTCTGGCAATGATAGCAGAGAGTTGGTATAAACATACTATTTATCAGATGTTTTTTTTTGTATTCAGTGAAATGTGTTTGTGACTTAGTAATGGTGAGAGCTGAAAGGAAACCGAATTCGCTTTCTGTCATCCTGATTCCATCTCTGTATCTAGCTTTCCATCTTGTGTAGACACGCTGCCCACGTATTTAAATTCACTGACTTGTTTAAGCTAAGTAATGTGTATCTGTATATTTAGTGTGTTCTCTATTCTACTGATTTTCATTGTCTCCGACTTTGCATCGTATTATATATATCGCAAGCATTGTCAAGAACATTCATATGTTCTTGCAGGTTTTGTTCATCGGAATGCAAGAGACGCTAATCATCTCCAAAGAGAATTCGTTCGTGCAATGAACAGTTGAAGAAGAAAGAAAGAAGACGAAGAATGTCATTTGCTGATAACATCAAAGGATGGATAGGACCTGATTTATCTGCACTCTATTGCAGGGGTGAATACACAGAACTGTGGAGGGATGTATGTGTTGATGTTTCCACCATGGCACCACCGCCACACTAACAAAATAAGAAATCAATGCAACAATGGCACATCTGCTTTCTTCTTTACGCTTATCCTGTGTTGCCTTTCATCGTCAGGTTAGGAAGAGATCTTTAGACCGGGCCATATTGTGTGCCTCATGCACAATGACATTTACCCCATCAGACATTTCCGTAAGCCAAGTATATCGGGATCTGTCTTTGACATTGATTTCGCTGCAACTAAACAGCATTGCTTGTTGGAGAGGAGAGGAAAGGGGTGTTCTGTGTTGGTAGTCTTGTTATGTGACAAAACCATTTTAGTTGCTGTCTTTTGATGCAGTTTAATAGTGGTGTTGTTCACACCAGTATTCAGATACCATCGTTTCTGATCCTGTCTCTCTGTTACAATTTGTCTTTTTTATTTGTTGTTAGTGTCCAATTAAGACATCGCTGGCAAATATTATCGGGAAGAATATCATGTTGTATAAAGCTCGTTTAGTAGTTAATGCCCCGGTCCTTGCAATTCAGTATTTGTGTTAATTGTCCAATGATCTGATTTGCCTTATGGCATCTTTGTTGGATGTCCACTGTGATTCTTCCGTCTGTTAATAATGTGTTCCCTAAGTATGGGTAATCTTTCATGTTTTTCATATTCTGCATTGCAAGGTATGTATTGGTTTGTCCTGCTTGTCTAGATATTTTGATGACCGCAATATTTCTACGTTGATTTTCATGTTGTAATCTTTACATGTTCCAATATCAAATCATCTCACATTATCTGTACAACATATATGCGGAATGTATAATGAGAAATGTTCGAGAAGACGAGAACATTGAACGTTTCGATCCATTTTTGATTGACGGGTACGAGATTCCAGAGTTACAATACGATGATGACACAGTGATACTATCAAAAAATACAAAAGGGCTAGAGCAGCTAATTTCACCCGCAAATTGACGCAGTAAAGATCAAAACCTGTTTATAACCATAAATAAAACAAAGATAATGACCACTGACAAAACACAATGTGAGCATAAATTCACAGTGGGTGGTGAGGAAATAGATCAGGTCAAAAATGTTGAATATCTGCGCTCCAGAATTGAAAAAAATGGCGACTGCTCGAAAGAGATCAGAAGAAAACTACCCATGGCAATGCAGAGACTGAACCACCAGAAGAAATTATGGCAGAGCACCAACAAAACGATAAAAGTAAAAGTCTTGAGAGTGTTGTGAGTGTTTTTCCTGTGGCAGCTTATGGCTGTGAAGCATGGACGATTACCAAAACTTCCAGACAAAGAATCGAGTCCTTCGAGTCAAAATGAAAATGTTACAGAAAGATCCTCAGAATACCCTAAACAGAGAAGAAGACAGATGCAGACATTCGGCAACAGTTAAGCATAGAAGAAAACTGGTTTATCAATTCCATTTTGGCTAGAAAATGCAAATACTTTGGTCACATCAAGAGACACAACGGTCTCCAGAGAACGGTGATGGAAGGTATGGTGCCAGGCAAAAGAGGAAGGGGTAGACCAAGAAGACGATAGCACCAAGATATCCATGAATGCCAGAGCTTGTCTGCGGCGGAGGCTGGAGTTTTGGCAAAGGAACGTGTTTCTTTCAGACAGACTGAGATGGGAGCGACGTTCTATACAGAGCATGCTACATGACGATGATGAATATCACATACATTGGTATAAACATCACAGCTACAATTTAGTCAAAAGCATGACAGTGTTGCAGACATTCTCCGGAAGAAATACTTAACTTGCTACAAAAGTCAGCAACAGAAAAGTACTGACAGTGATATAGAAGCAATCATTATCGGATTATCGTAGTAGGGATGTACTCGCGTTTCACATTAGAGGTACGGAGATTCCGCTTTCGCTGCCGACAATCTCTAGTCAACCCAGCTGTAAATTGATACTTGACTTAATGTGGGCTGGTGCAATGAAGTATCTACTAGTAGTATCAGAGTATATATAGTATATACACACTAGTAGTATTAGCGGATGAAGTTCATCCTCTTCAACTGTATTTGCAAAGAGATTAACTATTCCTATAGTTGACAAACATACTTACAACAGTGGTATAGTTAACGCTAACGGTTCACAAAGACATAAAGTGCTACAGTAACCGTATCTGCAAAAACGTTTACAGTACAGCAGTAATTACCACTACAATATTTCTTAAAGTGCTACTATAACTACTATTAAAAAGAACTTAAAATACTAACCACTTCTAAAATGTACTGAAAGTACTACAGTATATACCACTTCAAAAGTAATTGAGGTACTACACTAACCACTACTAAAAAGTACTTAAAGTATTACACTAAACCCTTTTAAAAGTACGTAACGTAATACACTAACAACTACTACAAAAGTATGTATAGTGCTACACTAACCATTAATAAACAGTACTTAAAGTATTACACTAACCACTATTACAAAGTACTTAATATATTACACTAACCAGTACTAAATAGTACGTAATGCACTTCACTAACCACTACTAACAAATAATTAAAGTATTTCACTAGCTAGTACTAAATAGTACTAATGAACTTGAAGAACTACATTAACCACCACTACACAAGAACTAAAGAGGTTCAGAAACTACATCTAAAAAATACATAAATAAAGCAGATTCCTTCACGGAACATTGATAGTTTTGGCACAGATAAAAGAACAAGTTGAAGTTAGAAATAGCGTATGAGCCATCTGATTATCACATGATAACCTTTGCATATCTTCCGTATGGAATCCCACTGCTGATTTTTTGGAGGACAAATTGTTCCACTGCACCGTACTATGAAAGTCGTAATGGTGGCAGTTCGAAGATTAAGAAGGTAAATTCCAATTAAGAAAACAATGCAGCAATATCACATATATCGGATTAAAACAACACACATTCAAGGTAAACACAAATATTAAAGTGCTCTTATACATGCCACGGAAATAGTACGATAGTAGCTACAAAAGCCACCATCCCCAAAAGCACTTGCATTATCACAGAAACGATTCTTATCTTTTTAGCGTAGTGGTAGAGTATTCAAGTTTCACTGCACAGTTACGGGGGTTTAACTTCCGTTACCAACAGTCTCGAGTCGATCCAACCGAAATAGGGCACCTGGCTTACTGTGGCCTGGTACAATGAAGTATCTACCATTTCTTCCCAAACAACATTGTCAGCTATTGAACTGGCTTGAAGATTTACTTTACAATGCTACTCTACGTGTAACAGAAACAACTACTACAGAAGTACTTAAAATGTTACAGAAAAAGCTACCACTGCAGACGTAATTTGTCAGGGCGCACTCATTCAACAACAACAACAACAACAGCAACAGCAGCAGCAACAGCAGCATCAACAGCAACAGCAGCAACAACAACTACAACAACTACAATAACGGCAAGAAAAAATCATCACCAACACCGACAACACCAACATCAACAACAACATTGTAATCTGTCATGTGAATCAATAATAAAGTAAAACAAGAAAATGTGGCAACAAAAAAGAAATTAGAAGTGAAGCAGCTACATCCCACACTTAAAACTAACCAGAAACATATTACAATTAACAATATAATTTATAATAGAAAAAATACACCAATTAATAACCAAAGCATAGAAGAAATAACGTGTGTTTAGAGTGATTATAACATACGTGCAAAGGCGCAGATGGTCGAGCGGTTAACACATTATCATAGTCAAAAGACATGGGGCCAAACCCAGTTTCAAACATATGTTTTCTTCCCATCTGTGGGAACATAAGCATATAGCCTAAATACTTCTGCGATGAACGATATTTATGTCTCAGCGCTAGAAATTGCTTATGTGTAAATCAGTTACGCGTAACACGCAGTAATGACAGTCTTTTTTAACATGTACTTATCATTACGTTAACTTGCTAACAATAGACTGTAGTAACATTTAACTAACTTAGATCCATGAAACCAAAACCCACAAAATCATTTTGAGACCAGCAAAAACATCCCACACAACAAAACTGCAAATTTGAATCATCAAAGCGGAGGAACCTCACGTATAAAAAACAGTAGTGACAATAGTTATCGAGCCATCGGCTCTGATGAGCCGGTGTTTACCGGTCAACAAAACAGCGCCGTTCACAGCAGGAGCACTGCTTGGTTCCGGTCTTGTTCGTGTCGCGCGGACACACGAATGCATCTAGGCACGCGCATTTTGCTAGCTCTACGCAGAAGGTCAGGTTTTGTTTTAAAAAATCAGTATTGAGGGTAATTTGGACAATTGTTAATGGTATGTGAACGTGTGATTGAAAAATGTAGTTGCCAGTCTGCTTGTTTTCTTTGTGTTTCATAGGATTTGTATGTAACGTCACATCTGTGTGGTTTCCTGTGAATGTATTGTACGATTAATGTGTGTTCGTGGTTCACTTCCATAGTTTAATCATGATTTCATATAAAAGATTTCAGAAATCTAAGAGAGAGGTCAAGATATTGCTTAGCGGAGTGGGGCACACTAGACAGCAACCTCTCTTATAATAATGGGAAAAAAGGCAGTGAACTCAGGTCTAGGATGAGATTTTGAGTTTTCTATGTTGTTATTATTGTTATTCCTGTTGTTGTTAATGTTGTTGTTGTTATTGATGTTGTTGTTGTTATTGATGTTGCTGCTGGTGTTTATGCCCCATTGAATACGTTTACTCGTGCGCCCAAAAAAGGACGTTAAATGGCTGGTTGTTGTAGCATTCCTCACATCTGGAGCGTACTGATGAAGGTGGACCGTAGGCTCACTACTACGGGGATGACATCGATCCACATCTTGTCAGAAGGCAGCCTTTAAAACAGCCTGTTTCCAGGGAACGATACATGGAAGAGAGATTGTGGTCTTGGTCAGTGTATTGTGCCTGACCCTGACGTGACGTCCTGGTCAGTATGTTGTGCCTGACTCTGACGTGACGTCCTGGTCAGTATGATGTGCCTTACTGGACTCTTTACAGAGGGCAGTCATCGTGTCATACTCGCAATTCGTACTGCAGAAGATACGATAAGGCTGGCTGAAGCGTGCGTGTAACGGATGTAGAGACCTCACATCTCTAAGAGCCAGTGTGAGATCTACAAGCATCGTCTTGCTGAGGTTTAGGGCAACGTATGATTGACATGCTGGATTCGCACACACCCGTCCATATGATCACATTGGGTCGGGATGAAGGTAACACTTGTGATGGCTATCAATAGCCGCTTAATAATTACACTGCAATAGATGAATCAACACTATACAGTCGAACATTGAAACGGAACGAGGGTCGAGCGAAGTAGAATGAATGGACGTACATAGTGGCTAAGCCTTGGTTCAGAGATGTTATTTCATAAGAACAGAACACACACACAAATTTAACTTTCGCAGTTCCAATAACAAGAGTTGGAGACGTAAAATACGTTTTATTTTCCAGAAATCTGCATTTCTTGTGTCTATTCTATTCTTTATTTCAGAACTGTTTCTAAGAAATATCATATTCGACTTGCAACTTTTAAATGCATGTGTAATATTACCTTATTTCACAACGTTGTGTTGTTTGTTTATTTCACATATAACGAAATGGTGTATTATTGAAATCTTTGTCAGAATGAGTACACTTTAAACCCTTTAACGAGGATCTATTGGAGGGCAAGTCTGGTGCCAGCAGCCGCGGTAATTCCAGCTCCAATAGCGTATATTAAAGTTGTTGCTGTTAAAAGCTCGTAGTTGGATCACAGGCACAGGCGGCCGGTCCGGCTCGCGCCGGTTCACTGCCTGTTGTCTCCTGCCCTACCGTCTTCCGGTTCTTTCCCGCGGGTGTTCTTCGCTGAGCGTCCCGGGTGGCCAGTGAGATTACCTTGAAGAAATTAGAGTGTTCTTCTTCTTCTTCTTCTTCGTACGCAGTCAGACAGTAACCATTATTTTTTCGAAAAAAGCGGCGGTCATCCTGAGGCTGTCGCCATTGCCATAGAGCTTGTCTTGCAGTTCCACTGGTGATAGCCACATCTGCTCTCTCTGATCCTCGTATGTCGGGCAGTTCTGCAGCAGATGTTCAGCGGTCATTTTACCGGTACCGCACGGGCATTCGTCGGTACCACCTATCTTCAATTTGTTGAATAGGTGGTACCTCAGTCTATTGTGGCCAGTGCGAAGTCTGAAGACAACGACCTGCTCTCTTCGGTTCAACTGGTAATAGGCATCGTTTTTGGTGTAACCAGTATGTTCGGTTTCCCATTTGGTCATGTATCTGGCTTTGATAAGCCGTTTTGACTCTTCGTACGTCATACTAGTATCTGTTTGTGGTAGTCTTGCGCCTTCTTTTGCCAGTCTGTCTGCCTCCTCGTTGCCTTGGATGTTGCAGTGTGATGGGACCCACTGTACCACTACCCTTTTTGGTGCGGACTGCTGGCACAGTTTGCAGAGTGCTGCTCTTAATTCATTAAGCTTAGTGTTTTTCTGGCTTTTTAGCGCTGTGACTACGGTGAGAGCATCTGTAAGCAGGACTATATGGCTTTCATTTTCATTATGTGTCACCATTTCTTCCACTGCCGCCCTCAGTGCCTCTGCCTCCGCTCTGAAATTGCTTGTGTACTTACCAGTAGCGAATGACAGTGTTATTTGTCTGCCATTTGGTAGGTTCAGGAATGCTCCTGCCCCTCCGTTCTGTGTAGTGTTTGTTACAGAACCGTCGATGTATGCATGGGTCCAGTCCATGCTTGGGTAGCTTTTCGATATAAAGCTTAGGGTAGTATCTCTCCTTTCTTTTTCAGTCTGGCAGTTTTTGTTTCCAATACCTGGTATATTTTCTACCACCTCTGGAAATATATCATGCCTCCAGGTAGGTTTTCGTACAGTAGTGATGGGTTTTGGTGTTGTTAGTGCGTTTATGGGATCTTCGTGCATCTTTGCTTTGGCTATTTCTGCAAAGTTTCTCCGCTTTAGTTTCCCATTTCCCAAATTGTTTAGTCTCTGGTGCATTGGATAGTCAGTCAGTCTTCGGAGTTTCTCTGACTGCAGCTGGGCTCTGCAGTCTCTTCTATCGGTCATGGATTGCAGTTTTGTAATCTTTTCAAGTTCTACAATTGGCGTTGACTTCATGCCTCCTGTTATAACTCTCATGGCTTGGATTTGAAGTTTGCTAACTTTATCGAAGTTCGCCTTTGCTGCTGTTGTCCATGCCGCAATGCCATACTCGAGAACTGGTCTCACTCTTCCAGTGTACAGTTTCTTTAGTATGCCTTCGTCTGCTCCCCAGCTTGTGCCAGCAAGTTTCCTCATGATTGCCATTCTTTCTCTGGCTCTCATTCGGTTTCTCTCGATCTGACTTTTCCATGTCATGCGCCGATCAAATGTGACTCCCAGATAGGTTGGGTTGTCATTTAGCTGCAGGAATTTGCCATTTAAACTTAATTTGGTATTTTCGGGTTTTATTGAAAGCGAGAATATTGTGCATGTGGTTTTCTCCTCGTTTATTTTGACCAGCTATAAGTTCGCCCACTCTTCCAGCGATGTTAGGGCCTGCTGCATCCGATTTCTGGTTATGGTGAGATTCTTCTCAGAGGTCCACATAGCCAGATCGTCTGCAAACATTGAGCTATGGACTCTCCTTGGAATATTCTCTGTAATGTCGTTTATATATATACCAGGAAGAGTGTGGGTGACAGTACTCCCCCTTGGGGTACTCCCTGCTCGAGTGTCACCTTCTTGCTCATCTGCACTTGTACTTGGACTCTGGCCGTTCTTTGTTTGAGGTAGTGGTTGATCCACTTGTACATTTTCCCACAAACATCACTTCTTCTTAGCTTGACTCTAAGTCCGTCTTTCCAGACTTTGTCAAATGCCTTTTCCAGATCCACCCAAACAGCTACTGTGTGTTTCTTTGCCTGGTAGGCATCTTCTATTTCCTGGGCTATGAGGATGACCTGGTCCTCAGTGGATCTGTGCTGTCTAAAGCCGGCTTGCCGTGGAATTAGTATTCGTTTTTCTTCCAGATGCCACATCAGTCTGGTGTTTATCATACGTTCCATCAGCTTGCCGACACAGCTCAGTAGGCTGATGGGCCTGTATCCATTTGGATCTGTTTTGTCCTTTCCTGTTTTTGGTACTGGTACCAGTACTGCGTCTTTCCATGCCTGGGGTACAATTCCCCTTTTTCAAGCTTTGGTTCAGGACCGATAGCAGTTTCCTCTTCGCTGTTTGGCCTAGCACCATCAGCATTTCGTTTGTTATCCCGTCTTTTCCGGGAGATTTCCTTTTCTTTAACGTTCTCATAGCCTCTTCCATTTCGCTCATTGTTAATTTGGCCATCATGTGCTCTTCAGGTGCCGTATTGATGTTGTCGTGCCCCTTTAGCTCTTCGCTAATGTATGTATGCCTATCTGCAGGGACCTCGATGTGGTTTGCTCTGGCATAGTGATCGACAAAAGTGTTTGCGGCTTTCTTACCGGTGAGCAAGTTTTCGCCCTGCTTGATGGTCATTTGTTTGTTTGACGGGGTTTCGTCGTTCTTGGCTCTGACTAGCTTCCATAGCTTGTTCCCGTCTTTGTCCAGGTTTAGGCTTTCCGTTTTGTTTTTCCAGCTTTCTCTTGCTGTTTGCTTGAGAGTGTATTTGTATTTCGCCGTGGCGGCTTTGAGGGCGATGTTTGCCTCCATAGATTGTTCTCGCTCTGTCATGTTCCTAGCATTTGTTACTGCATCTTCCGCTTTCTGCAACTCATCATTCCAGTAGGGCTTATAGTTTTTCCTAGCTCCTCTTGGGATGGTTTCAGTGGCGGCTTGCATTATTGCCTTGCTTAGGCTTTCCACCATGGGCTTCATTTTGTTGTTTCGTGTGTTGATGGTTTCACACAGCCCATCTGTCAGGATTGCAAATCTGTCCCAGTCGGCTCGTTTGTAATTCCAACGTGGGAGCGGTTTTGTTTCCTGTGGGCCTACTTCCATATCAATGATTAGCCTGATCGGCCTGTGATCGCTACCTGCCAGTTGGTTTAGCACCTGGCGGTCTATTTTATGGTGTATGTCCTGTGTGGAGAAGGCCAAATCTGGAGTCGAGGTGGTATGCCATGTTCTTGAATAGAAGCTAGGGCTATCCTCCGGCCTATTGATTAGGGAGAGATTTGCATCTATCTCCCAATCTTCCACTTCGTCACCTCTGCTGTCTGTGTCAGAGTATCCCCATCTCTCCGAGTGGCTGTTGAAATCTCCAACTACTATGCAGTTGGAGTCTCTGACCTCCATACTCGAGAGCGATAGGTCTCTATTTGGTGGTCCGTACAGATTGAAAATGCGGAGCTTCGTCTCTTGAGCCATTATGTCCATTCCTACAATTTCTGCTTGTGCGGTGTGACTGACGGGTACCGTACTACTCGGTATGCAGTTTCTGGTCAGTATCATGACCCCTCCTTTGTGGCCTTCTCTATCGAGACGGAAGGTCTGGTATCCTCTGATTGAGAATTTATGATTATTGTTGAGGTGCGTTTCCTGGATACATGCCACGTCAATCTTACCTTCATGCAGGTGATGTGTTAGGGAAAGTTTTTTGTTAATGACTCCCTCCGCATTCCACTGTAGTATTTTGAGGGTCTTAAGTTTTTGGTCAATAAAAGTTGCGCCATAGCCATGTGCCTTGACTCCACGACACATGGGTGGGTGACCACCAGTAGTAAAGGGTGGGCCCCTTCGAAGCGTGAGGCCCGGCACTATCGCTGCCTGGCGGGACTCCGCAGGATGAGCGCCATACGTTTTTCTGATCGGTTGTACTGTCATCAAAACTGCGATTTACGTTGCACTGTTTTGTTAGGCTTGCGGCCCCGTGCATCCGATTTCAACAGGCGTTTCTGTATTGATACCCTCCTTAGCCTTTGGCTGTCCCCAGCCTATCTGCAAGGCAGCAGTTGTTTATGATCAGAGTTGTCTCTCTTATGGACACTACTCGTGTCTATAGGGTGCGGTGATGATATGTGAGATGATATATGATATATATGATATGGACTGGTTTACCCGGAAGAGAGGCAGTCCAGTGTGTCTGTACCCCAGGATCGTCACGTCCTGCCAGAAACGTAGCATTTGCATGTGAGTGGGGTATCTCTTTCTCCCTTTATTTTCTTGGCTTCTATGCAGGGATGGTACGCCTAGCATTCCCCGCCACCTGGGATGTTGACACAGTGGGGCAGGTGTGCAATGTCCGCTGGTCTGCATCTCTTCTGCGTCCATTGGTATGGCTGATAGCGTACAGAGGTAGATATCGAAGCAGAAGTGCATTTACCCAGGGGACAAGCCTGGTAATGTCACGTAGATGTTGTTCGCCTGGTTTGCGGACATATCTCGTGGTCAAGGAGTGAGTCTCGACAGTTCACAGTGAGGTGGCTGCTCTACTGTTTTCGATACCCCGACCAGGAACTAAGTCTTATGTTGGTGGTTTCGCCCCCCATCTCCGTATAGGGTGAATATCGAGCAGCTATCCGCCCGCTTTGATCAGCGGATGGAAGAGACCTCTTTCTGTGGCTCGACCTGGTAGGGTTGAGGCGCGATCCCCAGGTCCCGACCATATCGAAGCCTCCCATTGCAGTGGTGCTGAGAATTTGGGCGGGATCCCGGCTAACAAGCGTCCGGCCGTTATCCCTCACATGGTAGCCTCGCGCCATTGGCTTATCAGCCTGGTACGTGAACCAAATGTCTGCGGTTCCTCTCGAGTTGAACAGGATTTCCGTAGCAACGCCCTGTCATTTTTAGGGTTAAACTGACCTGTCTTCCGATGGTCTATTTCCAGCACCCGTTAATTTTTTTTGGCCAAGACGAATTAATCTAGGGCTTTTGTTTGTCCATGACCAGGTATCTGGAGCCTGCGGTTTCCGCGGTGTTAAGGCACGGTTTCCGTAGCGATCCTTCATAAGAAGGTTAGAGAGCTGACCTGTCTTCCGTGGGTCTAATACCAGCACATATTCACTATTAGACCCAACGAAAGTGCTCTCGATTTGTCAGTCGTTCTACATTGTTTGCGTCTTGAGTCAAATTAAGCCGCAGGCTCCACTCCCGATAGTGCTCTTCCGTAAATTCCTTTTTTAAACACTGGATGCAGACCAACCGAGCCACAGAGGGCATAACCCCAGATTTCTGAGGGTCTAAATCCAGCACCACTTCCATATTAGACCCAAGGAAAGTGGTCTCGGCATGTCAGTCATTTCAGTGTTGGCCGTGTTGAGTCAAATTAAGCCGCAGGCTCCACTCCTGGTGGTGCCCTTCCGTCAATTCCTTCAAGTTTCAGCTTTGCAACCATACTTCCCCCGGAACCCAAACACTTTGGTTTCCCGGAAGCTGCCCGCAGAGTCATCGAAGAAACTCCTGTGGATCGCTAGTCGGCATCGTTTATGGTCAGAACTACGACGGTATCTGATGGTCTTCGCGCCTCTGACTTTCGTTCTTGATTAATGAAAACATTCTTGACAAATGCTTTCGCAGTAGCTCGTCTTGCGGCGATCCAAGAATTTCACCTCTAACGCCGCAATACGAATGCCCCCGTTTGTCCCTGTTAATCTTTATCTCCAGTTCCGAAAACCAACAAAATAGAACCGAGGTCCTATTCCATTATTCCATGCACCATTATTCAGGCGGCCGAGGCCTGCTTTGAACACTCTAATTTTTTCAAAGTAAACGAGCCGGCCATCCGGGACGTTCAGCGAAGAGTACCCGTGAGAGAGTGCCGGCAGACGGTATAGCAGGAGATAACGGACAGTGAACCGGCGCGAGTCGGACCGCCCGCCTGCGCCTGAGATCCAACTGCGAGCTTTTTAACTGCAACAACTTTAATATACGCTATTGGAGCTGGAATTGCCGCGGCTGCTGGCACCAGACTTGCCCTCCAATAGATCCTCGTTAAAGGGTTTAAAGTGTACTCATTCCAATTACGGGGCCTCGAAATAGTCCCGTATTGTTATTTTTCGTCACTACCTCCCCGTGCCGGGAGTGGGTAAGTTGCGCGCCTGCTGCCTTCCTTGGATGTGGTAGCCGTTTTTCATGCTCCCTCTCCGGAATCGAACCCTGATTCCCCGTTACCCGTTACAAACATGGAAGGCATGTCACGTACCATCGACATTTGATAGGGCAGACATTTGAAAGATGCGTCGCCGGCACGTGAGGCCATGCGATCAGCACAAAGTTATCCAGAGTCACCAGTGGGGACGCCGCAACCCCGCGAGGGGAAACGACGATTGGTTTTGAACTAATAAAAGCGCTCTTTCCGCGAGGGTCGGAGCTTGGTAAGCATGTATTAGCTCTAGAATTGCCACAGTTATCCAAGTAGGATCGAGTCATCTAAGGAACCTCGACTGATTTAATGAGCCACTCGTGTTTTCACTGTGAGACAGTGTGAACTTAGACATGCATGGAGTAATCTTTGAGACAAGCATATGACTACTGGCAGGATCAACCAGATATCTGTCGGAGACGTACGTAGCGCAAACACCGGTCGGCGGAGGACTGGTGTGTAAAAAAACCTCACAGGGACGGCCGCAGGGACCGACTGACGGAACGGACGAACGGTAGTTCGACCGGTCCCTCACTCCGTCGACCTAAGACCGCCTGACAGGGGCCCCTACACGCACCAGACGACCGACCAACCGGGCTCGCTCGAGGAGGGATGGCAGCGCTCTGTGCAGAACGGATCCCAACGACCTCAGCGATGAATTTCACTGGGACTAGAGACAATTTGGCCTGCCTGCCGGCCTGCCCTTCTCCCGAGGGTTGGTCCCCGGGAGAACACAATTCCTCTTGAGGCACGATTCCTGCTTTCCATTTGCCTGTCACAAGTTCTTTGCGAGAGTCTGACCACCAGCGAGACGAGCTGTCGAGCTCTGCTATAAGCCTTAGATAAATCACCACGGACTGACAACGTTTCCTGATACGGACCAGAGAAGCGTACCTCGGTGGAGGAGACGCCAAAACAAATCGCACCCCAATAGCTCTACGGGTAAAGGCAGGCGAGCGTTTTCCGCAAGCCCGCGCTATTGCTCTGCCTGGCGGGACTGAGATCGCTTTACGAACACTGGTTGAAATTGAATCGCGACGGCGAAACAACTACCCCAGATGATTAGAGTGTTCAAAGCAGGCCTCGACTGCCTGAATAATGGTGCATGGAATAATGGAATAGGACATCGGTTCTATTTTGTTGGTTATCGGAACTGGAGGTAATGATTAACAGGGACAAACGGGGGCATTCGTCTTGCGGCGTTAGAGGTGAAATTCTTGGATCGCCGCAAGACGAGCTACTGCGATGGCATTTGTCAAGAATATTTTCATTAATCAAGAACGAAAGTCAGAGGCGCGAAGACGATCAGATACCATCGTAGTTCTGACCATAAACGATGCCGAATAGGAGTTGCTTCGATGACTCTGCGGGCAGCTTTCTAGAAACCAAAGTGTTTGGGTTCTGGAGGAAGTATGGTTGCACAGCTGAAACGTAAATGAATTGACGGAAGGGCACCACCAGGAGTAGAGCCTGCGGCTTCTTCTTCTTCTTCTGCGTACACAGTCAGACAGTAACCATTATTTTTTCGAAAAAAACGGCGGTCATCCTGAGACTCTCGCCACTACCATAGAGCTTGTCTTGCAGTTCCACTGGCAATGGCCACATCTGCTCTCTCTGATCCCCGTATGTCGGGCAGTTCTGCAGCAGATGTTCAGTGGTCATTTTACCAGTACCGCACGGGCATTCGTCGGTACACCCTATCTTCAATTTGTTGAATAGGTGGTACCTCAGTCTATTGTGGCCAGTGCGAAGTCTGAAGACAACGACCTGCTCTCTTCGGTTCAACTGGTAATAGGCATCGTTTTTGGTGTAACCAGTATGTTCGGTTTCCCATTTGGTCATGTATCTGGCTTTGATAAGCCGTTTTGACTCTTCGTACGTCATACTAGTATCTGTTTGTGGTAGTCTTGCGCCTTCTTTTGCCAGTCTGTCTGCCTCCTCGTTGCCTTGGATGTTGCAGTGTGATGGGACCCACTGTACCACTACCCTTTTTGGTGCGGACTGCTGGCACAGTTTGCAGAGTGCTGCTCAGCAAGATTATGTGGCTCTCATTTTCACTGTGTGTTGCCATTTCTTCCACTGCCGCCCTCAGTGCCTCTGCCTCCGCTCTGAAATTGCTTGTGTACTTACCAGTAGCGAATGACAGTGTTATTTTTCTGCCATTTGGTAGGTTCAGGAACGCTCCTGCCCCTCCGTTCTGTGTAGTGTTTGTTACAGAACCGTCGGTGTATGCATGGGTCCAGTCCATGCTTGGGTAGCTTTTCGTTATGAAGCTTAGGGTAGTGTCTCTCCTTTCTTTTTCGGTCTGGCAGTTTTTGTTTGCAATACCTGGTATATTTTCTACCACCTCTGGAAATATATCCTGCCTCCAAGTAGGTTTTCGTACAGTAGTGATGGGTTTTGGTGTTGTTAGTGCGTTTATGGGATCTTCGTGCATCTTTGCTTTGGCTATTTCTGCAAAGTTTCTCCGCTTTAGTTTCCCAGTTCCCAAATTGTTTAGCCTCTGGTACATTGGATGGTCCGTCAGTCTTCGGAGTTTCTCTGACTGCAGCTGGGCTCTGCAGTCTCTTCTGTCGGTCATGGATTGCAGTTTTGTAATCTTTTCAAGTTCTACAATTGGCGTTGACTTCATGCCACCTGTTATGATTCTCATGGCTTGGTTTTGAAGTTTGTTAACTTTATCGAAGTTCGCCTTCGCTGCTGTTGTCCATGCCGCGATGCCATACTCGAGAACTGGTCTCACTCTTCCAGTGTACAGTTTCTTTAGTATGCCTTCGTCTGCTCCCCAGCTTGTGCCAGCAAGTTTCCTCATGATCGCCATTCTTTCTCTGGCTTTCATTCGGTTTCTCTCAATCTGACTTTTCCATGTCATGCGCCGATCAAATGTGACTCCCAGATAGGTTGGGTTGTCGTTTGGCTGCAGGATTTTGCCATTTAGGCTTAATTTGGTACTTTGGGGTTTTAATGAGAGCGAGAATATTGTGCACGTGGTTTTCTCCTCGTTTATTTTGACCAGCCATGAGTTCGCCCACTCTTCCAGCGATGTTAGGGCCGTCTGCATCCGATTTCTTGCTATGGTGAGATTCTTTTCAGAGGTCCACATAGCCAGATCGTCTGCAAACATTGAGCTATGGACTCTTCTTGGTATATTCTCTGTAATATCGTTTATATATACCAGGAAGAGTGTGGGTGACAGTACTCCCCCTTGGGGTACTCCCTGCTCGAGTGTCACCTTTTTGCTCATCTGCCCTTGTACTTGGACTCTGGCCGTTCTTTGTTTGAGGTAGTGGTTGATCCACTTGTACATCTTCCCACAAACATCACTTCTTCTTAGCTTGACTCTAAGTCCATCCTTCCAGACTTTGTCAAATGCCTTTTCCAGATCCACCCAAACAGCTACTGTGTGTTTCTGTGCCTGGTAGGCATCTTCTATCTCCTGGGCTATGAGGATGACCTGGTCCTCAGTGGATCTGTGCTGTCTAAAGCCGGCTTGCTGTGGAATTAGTATTCGTTTTTCTTCCAGATGCCACATCAGTCTGGTGTTTATCATCCGTTCCATCAGCTTGCCGACACAGCTCAGTAGGCTGATGGGCCTGTATCCATTCGGATCTGTTTTGTCCTTTCCTGTTTTTGGTACTGGTACCAGTATTGCATCTTTCCATGCCTGGGGTACAATACCCCTTTTCCAGCTTTGGTTCAGGACTGATAGTAGTTTTTTCTTCGCTGTTTGGCCCAGCCCCATCAGCATTTCGTTTGTTATCCCGTCTTTTCCGGGAGATTTCCTTCTCTTTAGTGTTCTCATAGCCTCTTCCATTTCGCGCATTGTTAGTTTGGACATCATGTGCTCTTCAGGAGCCGTATTTATGTTTTCGTGCCCCTTTAGCTCTTCGCTAATGTCTGTATGCTTATCTGCAGGGACCTCGATGTGGTTTGCTCTGGCATAGTGATCGACAAAGGCGTTTGCGGCTTTCTTACCTGTGATCAAGTTCTCGCCTTGCTTGATAGTAATTTGTTTATTTGACGGGGTTTCGTCGTTCATGGCTCTGACTAGCTTCCATAGCTTGTTCCCTTCTTTGTCCAGGTTTAAACTTTCCGTTTTATTTTTCCAACTTTCTCTTGCTGTTTGCTTGAGAGTGTGTTTGTACTTCGCCGCGGCGGCTTTGAGGGCGATGTTTGCCTCCACGGATTTCTCTCGTTCTGCCATGTTCCTAGCATTTGTTACTGCATCTTCCACTTTCTGTAACTCATCATTCCAGTAGGGCTTATAGTTTTTCCTAGCTCCTCTTGGGATGGTTTCAGTGGCGGCTTGCATTATTGCCTTGCTTAGGCTCTCTACCATGGGCTTCATTTTGGTGTTTCGTGTGTTGATGGTTTCACACAGCCCATCTGTCAGGATTGCAAATCTGTCCCAGTCGGCTCGTTTGTAATTCCAACGTGGGAGCGGTTTTGTTTCCTGTGGGCCTACTTCCATGTCAATGGTTAGCCTGATCGGCCTGTGGTCGCTACCTGCCAGTTGGTTTAGCACCTGGCGGTCTATTTTATAGTGTATGTCCTGTGTGGAGAAGGCCAAATCTGGAGTCGAGGTGGTATGCCATGTTCTTGAATAGAAGCTAGGGCTATCCTCCGGCCTATTGATTAGGGAGAGATTTGCATCTATCTCCCAATCTTCCACTTCGTCACCTCTGCTGTCTGTGTCAGAGTATCCCCATCTCTCCGAGTGGCTGTTGAAATCTCCAACCACTATGCAGTTGGAGTCTCTGACCTCCATACTCGAGAGCGATAGGTCTCTGTTTGGTGGTCCGTACAGATTGAAAATGCGGAGCTTCTTCTCTTGAGCAATTATGTCAACTCCTACAATTTCTGCTTGTCCGGTGTGATTGACAGGTACCGCGCTACTCGGTATGCTGTTTCTGGTCAGTATCAGGACCCCTCCTTTGTGGCCTTCTCTATCTAGACGGAAAGTCTGGTATCCTCTGATTGAGAATTTATGGTTATTGTTGAGGTGCGTTTCCTGGATACATGCCACGTCAATCTTACCTTCATGCAGGTGATGTGTTAGGGAAAGTTTTTTGTTTATGACTCCCTCCGCATTCCACTGTAATATTTTGAGGGTCTTGAGGTTTTGGCCAATAGTCATTTCCCCATAGCCATGTGCCTTGACTCCACGACACATGGGTGGGTGACCACCAGTAGTCAAGGGTGGGCCCCTTCGAGGCGTGGGGCCCGGCGCTATCGCTGCCTGGCGGGTCTCCTCAGGATGAGCGCCATACGTTTTTCGAATAGGTTGTGCTGCCATCATACTGTGATTTACGTTGCACTGTTTTGTTAGGCTTGCGGCCCCGTGCATCCGATTTCAACAGGCGTTTCTGTAGGGATGCCCTCCTTAGCCTTTGGCTGTCCCCAGCCTATCTGCAAGGCAGCAGTTGTTTACGATCGGAGTTTTCTCTCCTATGGAAGTTGTCTTACCAGACTATCGAGTCTTCACTACTCGTGTCTATAGGGTGCAATGATGATATGTGATATGTGAGATGGACTGGTTTACCCGGAAGAGAGGCAGTCCAGTGTGTCTGTATCCCAGGATCGTCACGTCCTGCCAGAAACGTAGCATTTGCATGTGAGTGGGGTATCTCTTTTTCCCTTTATTTTCTTGGCTTCTATGCAGGGATGGTACGCCTAGCATTCCCCGCCACCTGGGGTGTTGACACAGTGGGGCAGGTGTGCAATGTCCGCTAGTCTGCATCTCTTCTGCGTCCAGCATGATAGTTTTGGCTGATAACGTACAGGGGTAGATATCGTAGCCGGAGTGCATTTAGCCAGAGGACAAGCCTGGTAATGTCACAGAGATGTTGATCGCCTGGTGTGCGGACAACTCTCATGGTCAGTGGTTGAGTCTTGACAGTTCACAGTGTGGTGGCTGCTCTACTGTTTTCGACACCCCGACCAGGGTCTAAGTCTTTGGTTGGTGTTTTTCGCACCCCATCGCCGTATAGGGTGAGTATCTAGCAGTTGTCCGCCCGCTTTGATTTTCGGGCGGCAAGGACCTCTTACTGTGGCTCTACCTGATAGGGCTGGGGCGCAAGCCCCAGGTCCCGAGCATGTAGGAGCCTCCCATTGCAGTGGTGCTGAGATTTTGGGCGGGATTTCGGCTTACAAGGGTTCGGCCGTAATCCCCCACATGGTAGCCTCGCGCCCTTGGCTTATCAGCCTGGTACGTGAACCAAAGTGTCTGCGGCTCCTCTCGATTTGAGCTCGATTTCCGTAGCAACGCCCTGTCATTTGTAGGGTAAAACTGACCTGTCTTCAGATCTATTTCCAGCACCCGTTCACTATTTGGTCAGACGAATTTATTGAGGGCTTTTGTTTGTCAATGACCAGGTATTTGAAATCTGCGGTTTCTGCGGAGTTAAACACGGTTTCCGTAGCGTTCTTTCATTTGAGTGTTTGAGAGCTGACTTGTCGTCTGTGAGTCTAATACCAGCGTACGTTCATTATTAGACCCAAACGGCAGTGCTCTCGATTTGTCAGTTGTTCTACAGTATTGGCGCGTTTAGTCAAATTAAGCCACAAGTTCCACACCTGGTGGTGCCCTTCCGTCAATTCCCTTAGCGGGACAATCAAGTTTCTTAAAGGGTAGCCCCAAAAATTTTCGGGGGTCTAATTCCAGCACATGTTCTCTATTAGACCCCACGAAGGTGTACTTTTTGATAGTCATTCTGCAGTATTGGCGTGGTAAGTTAACTTAGGTCTCAGGCTCCACTCCTGATAGTGCTCTTCCGTCAATTCCTTTATCAAACACTGGATGCAGACAAAACCAAGCCACAGGCGACATAACCCCAGATTTCTGGAGGTCTAAGTCCAGCACCAGTTCCATATTAGACCCCAGAAGATCTGGGGTAGTTGTCTCGCCGCAGCGACTCAATTTCATCCAGTGTTCGTAAAGCGATCTCAGTCCCGCCAGGCGGAGCGATAGCGCGGGCTTGCGGAAAACGCTCGCCTGCCTTTCCCCGTAGTGCGAATTGGGTGCTGTTTGTGGTAGTGGCTCCTCCACCGAGGTGCGCTAGTCTGGTCCGTATCAGGAAACGTGGTCCGTCCCTGGTGATTTATCTAAGGCTTATAGCAGAGCTCGACAGTACGTCTCGCTGGTGGTCCGACTCTCGCAAAGAGCTTGTGACCGGCAAATGGAAAGCAGGAATCGTTGCCTCGAGGCCCTGCGTTCTCTCCCTACGGAGAAGGGCAGGCCAAATTGTGTCTCTAGTCCCAGTGAAATTCGTCGCCGAGGTCGTTGGGATCCGTTCTGCACAGAGCGCTGCCATCCCTCCTCGAGCGAGCCCGGTCGGTCGGTCGTCTGGTGCGTGTCGCAGGCCCCTGTCAGGCGGTCCTAGGTCGACGGAGTGAGGGACGGGTGGAACAACCGTCCGTCCGTCCCGTCAGTCGGTCCCTGCGGCCGTCCCAGTGAGGCTTTTTACACACCCTCTTTCCGCCGACCGGTGTGCGCAGTACGTACGTCTCCGACAGATATCTGGTTGATCCTGCCAGTAGTCATATGCTTGTCTCAAAGATTAAGCCATGCATGTCTAAGTTCACACTGTCTCACGGTGAAACCGCGAATGGCTCATTAAATCAGTCGAGGTTCCTTAGATGACACGATCCTACTTGGATAACTGTGGCAATTCTAGAGCTAATACATGCTTACCAAGCTCCGACCCTCGCGGAAAGAGCGCTTTTATTAGTTCAAAACCAATCGTCGTTTCCCCTCGCGGGGTTGCGGCGTCCCCACTGGTGACTCTGGATAACTTTGTGCTGATCGCATGGCCTCATGTGCCGGCGACGCATCTTTCAAATGTCTGCCCTATCAAATGTCGATGGTACGTGACATGCCTACCATGTTTGTAACGGGTAACGGGGAATCAGGGTTCGATTCCGGAGAGGGAGCATGAGAAACGGCTACCACATCCAAGGAAGGCAGCAGGCGCGCAACTTACCCACTCCCGGCACGGGGAGGTAGTGACGAAAAATAACAATACGGGACTATTTCGAGGCCCCGTAATTGGAATGAGTACACTTTAAACCCTTTAACGAGGATCTATTGGAGGGCAAGTCTGGTGCCAGCAGCCGCGGTAATTCCAGCTCCAATAGCGTATATTAAAGTTGTTGCAGTTAAAAAGCTCGTAGTTGGATCTCAGGCGCAGGCGGGCGGTCCGGCTCGCGCCGGTTCACTGCCCGTTGTCTCCTGCCCTACCGTCTGCCGGCTCTCTCCCACGGGTGCTCTTCGCTGAGCGTCCTGGGTGGCCGGCGCGTTTACTTTGAAAAAATTAGAGTGTTCAAAGCAGGCCTCGGCTGCCTGAATAATGGTGCATGGAATAATGGAATAGGACCTCGGTTCTATTTTGTTGGTTTTCGGAACTGGAGGTAATGATTAACAGGGACAAACGGGGGCATTCGTATTGCGGCGTTAGAGGTGAAATTCTTGGATCGCCGCAAGACGAGCTACTGCGAAAGCATTTGTCAAGAATGTTTTCATTAATCAAGAACGAAAGTCAGAGGCGCGAAGACGATCAGATACCGTCGTAGTTCTGACCATAAACGATGCCGACTAGCGATCCGCAGGAGTTGCTTCGATGACTCTGCGGGCAGCTTCCGGGAAACCAAAGTGTTTGGGTTCCGGGGGAAGTATGGTTGCAAAGCTGAAACTTAAAGGAATTGACGGAAGGGCACCACCAGGAGTGGAGCCTGCGGCTTAATTTGACTCAACACGGCCAACACTGAAATGATTGACATGCCGAGACCACTCTTTTGGAGTCTAATATGGAACTGGTGCTGGACTTAGACCCCCAGAAATCTGGGGTTATGTCCCCTGTGGCTCGGTTTTGTCTGCATCCAGTGTTTGATAAAGGAATTGACGGAAGAGCACTATCAGGAGTGGAGCCTGAGACCTAAGTTAACTTACAACGCCAATACTGCAGAATGACTATCAAAAAGTACACCTTCGTGGGGTCTAATAGAGAACATGTGCTGGAATTAGACCCTCGAAAATTTTTGGGGCTACCCTTTAAGAAACTTGATTGTCCTGCTAAGGGAATTGACGGAAGGGCACCACCAGGTGTGGAACCTGCGGCTTAATTTGACTGAAGACGCCAATACTGTAGAACAACTGACAAATTGAGAGCACTGCCGTTTGGGTCTAATAATGAACGTACGCTGGTATTAGACTCACGGACGACAAGTCAGCTCTCAAACACTCAAATGAAAGAACGCTACGGAAATCGTGTTTAACTCCGCAGAAACCGCAGATTTCAAATACCTGGTCATTGACAAACAAAAGCCCTCAATAAATTCGTCTGACCAAATAGTGAACGGGTGCTGGAAATAAATCTGATGACAGGTAAGTTTTACCTTACAAATGACAGGGCGTTGCTACGGAAAACCAGCTCAAATCGAGAGGAGCCGCAGACACTTTGGTTCACGTACCAGGCTGATAAGCCAAGGGCGCGAGGCTACCATGTAGGGGATTACGGCCGAACCCTTGTAAGCCGCAATCCCGTCCAAAATCTCAGCACCACTGCAATGGGAGGCTCCTACATGCTCGGGACCTGGGGCTTGCGCCCCAGCCCTATCAGGTAGAGCCACAGTAAGAGGTCCTTGCCGCCCGCAAATCAAAGCGGGCGGACAACTGCTTGATACTCACCCTATACGGCGATGGGGTGCGAAAAACACCAACCAAAGACTTAGAACCTGGTCGGGGTGTCGAAAACAGTAGAGCAGCCACCACACTGTGAACTGTCAAGACTCAACCACTGACCATGAGAGTTGTCCGCACACCAGGCGATCAACATCTCTGTGACATTACCAGGCTTGTCCTCTGGCTAAATGCACTCCGGTTACGATATCTACCTCTGTACGTTATCAGCCATAACTATCATGCTGGACGCAGAAGAGATGCAGACCAGCGGACATTGCACACCTGCCCCACTGTGTCAACACCCCAGGTGGCGGGGAATGCTAGGCGTACCATCCCTGCATAGAAGCCAAGAAAATAAAGGGAAAAAGAGATACCCCACTCACATGCAAATGCTACGTTTCTGGCAGGACGTGACGATCCTGGGACACAGACACACTGGACTGCCTCTCTTCCGGGTAAACCAGCCCATCTCATATATCACATATCATCATTGCACCCTATAGACACGAGTAGTGAAGACTCGATAGTCTGGTAAGACAACTTCCATAGGAGAGAAAACTCCGATCGTAAACAAATGCTGCCTTGCAGATAGGCTGGGGACAGCCAAAGGCTAAGGAGGGCATCCCTACAGAAACGCCTGTTGAAATCGGATGCACGGGGCCGCAAGCCTAACAAAACAGTGCAACGTAAATCACAGTATGATGGCAGCACAACCTATTCGAAAAACGCATGGCGCTCATCCTGAGGAGACCCGCCAGGCAGCGATAGCGCCGGGCCCCACGCCTCGAAGGGGCCCACCCTTGACTACTGGTGGTCACCCACCCATGTGTCGTAGAGTCAAGGCACATGGCTATGGGGTAACGTCTATTGGCCAAAACCTCAAGACCCTCAAAATATTACAGTGGAATGCGGAGGGAGTCATTAACAAAAAACTTTCCCTAACACACCACCTGCATGAAGGTAAGATTGACGTGGCATGTATCCAGGAAACGCACCTCAACAATAACCATAAATTCTCAATCAGAGGATACCAGACCTTCCGTCTAGATAGAGAAGGCCACAAAGGAGGGGTCCTGATACTGACCAGAAACGGCATACCGAGTAGCGCGGTACCTGTCAATCACACCGGACAAGCAGAAATTGTAGGAGTTGACATAATGGCTCAAGAGACGAAGCTCCGCATTTTCAATCTGTACGGACCACCAAACAGAGACCTATCGCTCTCGAGTATGGAGGTCAGAGACTCCAACTGCATAGTAGTTGGAGATTTCAACAGCCACTCGGAGAGATGGGGATACTCTGACACAGACAGCAGAGGTGACGAAGTGGAAGATTGGGAGATAGATGCAAATCTATCCCTAATCAATAGGCCGGAGGATAGCCCTAGCTTCTATTCAAGAACATGGCATACAACCTCGACTCCAGATTTGGCCTTCTCCACACAGGACATACACTATAAAATAGACCGCCAGGTGCTAAACCAACTGGCAGGTAGCGACCACAGGCCGATCAGGCTAACCATTAACATGGAAGTAGGCCCACAGGAAACAAAACCGCTCCCACGTTGGAATTACAAACGAGCCGACTGGGACAGTTTTGCAATCCTGACAGATGGGCTGTGTGAAACCATCAACACACGAAACACCAAAATGAAGCCCATGGTAGAGAGCCTAAGCAAGGCAATAATGCAAGCCGCCACTGAAACCATCCCAAGAGGAGCTAGGAAAAACTAAAAGCCCTACTGGAATGATGAGTTGCAGAAAGTGGAAGATGCGGTAACAAATGCTAGGAACATGGCAGAACGAGAAAAATCCATGGAGGCAAACATCGCTCTCAAAGCCGCCGCGGGGAAGTACAAACACACTCTCAAGCAAACAGCAAGAGAAAGTTGGAAAAATAAAACGGAAAGTTTAAACCTGGACAAAGAAGGGAACAAGCTATGGAAGCTAGTCAGAGCCATGAACGACGAAACCCCGTCAAATAAACAAATTACTATCAAGCAAGGCGAGAACTTGATCACAGGTAAGAAAGCCGCAAACGCCTTTGTCGATCACTATGCCAGAGCAAACCACATCGAGGTCCCTGCAGATAAGCATACAGACATTAGCGAAGAGCTAAAGGGGCACGAAAACATAAATACGGCTCCTGAAGAGCACATGATGGCCAAACTAACAATGCGCGAAATGGAAGAGGCTATGAGAACACTAAAGAGAAGGAAATCTCCCGGAAAAGACGGGATAACAAACGAAATGCTGATGGGGCTGGGCCAAACAGCGAAGAAAAAACTACTATCAGTCCTGAACCAAAGCTGGAAAAGGGGTATTGTACCCCAGGCATGGAAAGATGCAATACTGGTACCAGTACCAAAAACAGGAAAGGACAAAACAGATCCGAATGGATACAGGCCCATCAGCCTACTGAGCTGTGTCGGCAAGCTGATGGAACGGATGATAAACACCAGACTGATGTGGCATCTGGAAGAAAAACGAATACTAATTCCACAGCAAGCCGGCTTTAGACAGCACAGATCCACTGAGGACCAGGTCATCCTCATAGCCCAGGAGATAGAAGATGCCTACCAGGCACAGAAACACACAATAGCTGTTTGGGTGGATCTGGAAAAGGCATTTGACAAAGTCTGGAAGGATGGACTTAGAGTCAAGCTAAGAAGAAGTGATGTTTGTGGGAAGATGTACAAGTGGATCAACCACTACCTCAAACAAAGAACGGCCAGAGTCCAAGTACAAGGGCAGATGAGCAAAAAGGTGACACTCGAGCAGGGAGTACCCCAAGGGGGAGTACTGTCACCCACACTCTTCCTGGTATATATAAACGATATTACAGAGAATATACCAAGAAGAGTCCATAGCTCAATGTTTGCAGACGATCTGGCTATGTGGACCTCTGAAAAGAATCTCACCATAGCAAGAAATCGGATGCAGACGGCCCTAACATCGCTGGAAGAGTGGGCGAACTCATGGCTGGTCAAAATAAACGAGGAGAAAACCACGTGCACAATATTCTCGCTCTCATTAAAACCCCAAAGTACCAAATTAAGCCTAAATGGCAAAATCCTGCAGCCAAACGACAACCCAACCTATCTGGGAGTCACATTTGATCGGCGCATGACATGGAAAAGTCAGATTGAGAGAAACCGAATGAAAGCCAGAGAAAGAATGGCGATCATGAGGAAACTTGCTGGCACAAGCTGGGGAGCAGACGAAGGCATACTAAAGAAACTGTACACTGGAAGAGTGAGACCAGTTCTCGAGTATGGCATCGCGGCATGGACAACAGCAGCGAAGGCGAACTTCGATAAAGTTAACAAACTTCAAAACCAAGCCATGAGAATCATAACAGGTGGCATGAAGTCAACGCCAATTGTAGAACTTGAAAAGATTACAAAACTGCAATCCATGACCGACAGAAGAGACTGCAGAGCCCAGCTGCAGTCAGAGAAACTCCGAAGACTGACGGACCATCCAATGTACCAGAGGCTAAACAATTTGGGAACTGGGAAACTAAAGCGGAGAAACTTTGCAGAAATAGCCAAAGCAAAGATGCACGAAGATCCCATAAACGCACTAACAACACCAAAACCCATCACTACTGTACGAAAACCTACTTGGAGGCAGGATATATTTCCAGAGGTGGTAGAAAATATACCAGGTATTGCAAACAAAAACTGCCAGACCGAAAAAGAAAGAAGAGACACTACCCTAAGCTTCATAACGAAAAGCTACCCAAGCATGGACTAGACCCATGCATACACAGACGGTTCTGTAACAAACACTACACAGAACGGAGGGGCAGGAGCATTCCTGAACCTACCAAATGGCAGAAAAAAAACACTGTCATTCGCTACTGGTAAGTACACAAGCAATTTCAGAGCGGAGGCAGAGGCACTGAGGGCGGCAGTGGAAGAAATGGCAACACACAGTGAAAATGAGAGCCACATAGTCTTGCTGACAGATGCTCTCGCCGTAGTCACAGCGCTAAAAAGCCAGAAAAACACAGAGCTTAATGACTTAAGAGCAGCACTCTGCAAACTGTGCCAGCAGTCCGCACCAAAAAGGGTAGTGGTACAGTGGGTTCCGTCACACTGCAACATCCAAGGCAACGAGGAGGCAGACAGACTGGCAAAAGAAGGTGCAAGGCTACCACAAACAGATACCAGTATGACGTACGAAGAGTCAAAACGGCTTATCAAAGCCAGGTACATTACCAAATGGGAAACCGAACATACTGGTTACACCAAAAACGATGCCTATTACCAGTTGAACCGAAGAGAGCAGGTCGTTGTCTTCAGACTTCGCACTGGCCACAATAGACTGAGGTACCACCTATTCAACAAATTGAAGATAGGGTGTACCGACGAATGCCCGTGCGGTACTGGTAAAATGACCACTGAACATCTGCTGCAGAACTGCCCGACATACGGGGATCAGAGAGAGCAGATGTGGCCATTGCCAGTGGAACTGCAAGACAAGCTCTATGGTAGTGGCGAGAGTCTCAGGATGACCGCCGCTTTTTTCGAAAAAATAATGGTTACTGTCTGACTGTGTACGCAGAAGAAGAAGAAGAAGAAGACCATAGAAGTGTGGTCTCGGCATGTCAATCATTTCAGTGTTGGCCGTGTTGAGTCAAATTAAGCCGCAGGCTCCACTCCTGGTTGTGCCCTTCCGTCAATTCCTTTAAGTTTCAGCTTTGCAACCATACTTCCCCCGGAACCCAAACACTTTGGTTTCCCGGAAGCTGCCCGCAGAGTCATCGAAGCAACTCCTGCGGATCGCTAGTCGGCATCGTTTATGGTCAGAACTACGACGGTATCTGATCGTCTTCGCGCCTCTGACTTTCGTTCTTGATTAATGAAAACATTCTTGACAAATGCTTTCGCAGTAGCTCGTCTTGCGGCGATCCAAGAATTTCACCTCTAACGCCGCAATACGAATGCCCCCGTTTGTCCCTGTTAATCATTACCTCCAGTTCCGAAAACCAACAAAATAGAACCGAGGTCCTATTCCATTATTCCATGCACCATTATTCAGGCAGCCGAGGCCTGCTTTGAACACTCTAATTTTTTCAAAGTAAACGCGCCGGCCACCCAGGACGCTCAGCGAAGAGCACCCGTGGGAGAGAGCCGGCAGACGGTAGGGCAGGAGACAACGGGCAGTGAACCGGCGCGAGCCGGACCGCCCGCCTGCGCCTGAGATCCAACTACGAGCTTTTTAACTGCAACAACTTTAATATACGCTATTGGAGCTGGAATTACCGCGGCTGCTGGCACCAGACTTGCCCTCCAATAGATCCTCGTTAAAGGGTTTAAAGTGTACTCATTCCAATTACGGGGCCTCGAAAGAGTCCCGTATTGTTATTTTTCGTCACTACCTCCCCGTGCCGGGAGTGGGAGAAACCAAAGTGTTTGGGTTCCGGAGGAAGTATGGTTGCACAGCTGAAACGTAAATGAATTGACGGAAGGGCACCACCAGTAGTAGAGCCTGCGGCTTAATTTGACTCAACACGGCCAACACTGAAATGATTGACAGGCCGAGAGCACTTTCATTGGGTCCACGCGCTCTACATTAGGTCAAGCGCAGTTTGAAGACAAAATAATATTAAGCCTATTGTTGTTAAAGTTAAGCATGGCATGTCGCGTGGCATATTGTTGTTAAAGTTAAGGCATGACATGTCATATGGCATATTCTTGTTAAAGTTAAGGCATGACATGTCATGTGGCATGTTGTTGTTAAGGTTAAGATATGGCATGCCTTTTGGCAATTGCTTTCGTATGTCGGGATGACCAAGTCGGTGGACGTATGCCTGCTGCCTTGTTGGATGCCTGCTTCCTTGTGGGTCCCCTGCTTACGGAAAAGGCTTTGGAAGTAACCCTTGAGGGGAAATATGCATTCTGTGCAATCTTCTGTCGTATTAACTACGTCTTGCCACTGGGTTACGGTAGCTGGTGTCAACAGATGGACGTCTTGAGACTGAGTTACGGTGGCAGAGATCGACAGAGGGACGTCTTGCCACTGGGTTACGGTAGCAGGGATAGACAGAGGGACGTCTTGCCACTGAGTTACAGTATCAGGGGTCAACAGAGGGACGTCTTGCCACTGGGTTACAGTAGCAGGGGTCGACAGAGGGATTGCCAAGCAAATCGTGACCACTCGAATTAATTAAGGTGACAGTTACAGAATCAGGCAAAAATCTGCGAGAATGACATTCCGCAGCAATAGTCTGTTGCTGTCGACATCTTCGCTGGAGATAGGCAAATGTTTGTATTACTGTTACCTTAGCATAATCTTTTTAGTAGAAGCCCTGGACTCATCTCCATTTCTGGTACGACAACCCGCATCCAACACGGACATCTTCAAACTGTCAGTAATTTCATACTCCCATCTCTTTGTTGGACGACCTCTTTCCAAGTACCGTGCATTTCCCTACCTGCATCTCCAATCCATTGTTTATTTTCATATGACCTAAATGGAATCAAGATTCTGAGAAGTGCATGAGCTACAGCTGTCAGCGACCCATACTTGGCTGCTAGCGTCAGGGCCAGCGAACCAGAGCTGCAAAGACCGTTCTACGTCTTCAAACGGTAACCCTGGATAACAGGCTGGAAAAGGGCAGACTGTAGAAGGGATCGAAAAGGAAGGCTAAATCGGTACTTGTGAATGCTTACTGAAGTCGGGTGTGTTGGACGGAAATGAGGAAATGTCGCACTCAAGCTGTAAACTACGACAAAAATAATTCCGTTCTCCGGACATCTTGCTAGTTGCAAAGCCCTTTTAAGGGTTTGGTAGATTGAGAACATTCGACTAAGATTTGACCGAAATAACCTAACTTCTTTCTCGTGTTGTTATTTATAAGCCAGTTCTTTAATACACATAGTTATTGCAAAATGTATCTACTGGATTTCTTCTCTGTCCAAAACGGCAAGATGATATCTTTTTGGGGAGTGGATTTATTTCATGTCCATGTCTTACGTCTATATGTTGCCACAGAGAAAAAAGATTTCCTGAAGAATGGAATCGGTATCTTCTTCTGGTGCTTTGCCACACCCTTTTGGTTCGCATTAATTTGTATGTGGCAATTGCAAACCTTCGATTTGTTACTACAGAACAATCCCCTTAGTATTCTATTGTGGATCTTAAATAATCAGATTCTTTAAAATCTTATATTTCCACATTATATATGGTTATTATTTATTTGTTAACCACTTTGTCTATTGTTATAATTTTAATTTCTCAAATAGTTTAATTTTTTATTTCATGGCCACTCTTTCACAATTTTCATTTGGCAACTCATGTTTCCACAATGCACCATCTCAATGACCCCACCACATGATGCATCGTCTCAACGATACCCCTACACGATGTACTGTCTGAGCGATACCACTACACGATGTACTGTCTGAGCGATACCACTACACGATGTACTGTTGGAGCGACACCATTACACGATGCATTGTCTCAGAGGTACCTCTACATGATGCATTGGCTGAGTGATACCACTACATGATGTACTGTCTGGGCGATACCACTACACGATGTACTGTCTGAGCGACACCACAACATGATGTACCGTCCCAAAGATACCACTACATGATGTACCGTCCCAAAGATACCACTACATGATGTACTGTCCCAAAGATACCACTGCACGATGTATCATTTCAACGATACCACCACTTGATATACCGTCACAACGATACCACTGCACGATACACTTACTCTACACAACCAACACTCTATTATACACTTAATTCAAGCCCAAACGCATCTATTACTTTCTAAAACGCATTATTGTCCTCTCAATGTTCAGACCATGCGGTTCAAGATACGGGGTATTTCGCACTATAATTGATAATCTATATAATCGGCTCTGTTTCCATTACACTCGGGGTAAACGAGAGCGCTTGTTAACAGCCCTTCATTATGTCTTGCGTAATATTTTCATTCGGATATACCCATAGACATGGCTACTATTTGGGTCGATAACGAGCGCTCAAAGGCTGCAGTCTATTGTGGGATCCGATAAGTAGTTGTCGCGATATGTTTTATATGCTCACTACATTAAGAGCAGTATGCTGTTGAGCTGTTAAGATACCGGATCCTTAACCAAGAGCAAATGGTTCAAGATAAAAAGTAAGAATATTTTATCGGCAGTAATAGGTTTTTGTTTTTCAAAAGGCAAACTGTTCACTGTCAGACGACTGCAGGGATTATTTACCTTTATTCTTGAGTCCGAATGATGATAAGACGTACATAAGCGTTGAGCTATGTTTTGGTAAAGAGAAATAAGGGCAAGCTGGAGGTCCTACGCAATGATTAAATCTTCACCTAGTGATTTTCCAGATGGCATCGACTCGAGGACATGGAGAATTTATGAGGGCAGGAAGTATGGAAGAGAGGGTAAACGAATTTGATGGTAATAGAAGAGGTTCCTGATGATCTAACAGGTCGGTATACTACGATTTAATGATCGACTCCATGTCCAGCTTCAACGTTGTTTGAGACCCATCAGAAGCATTCAGACTCGGATACTCCCCTAACATCGTTCAGCCTCAACTGCTGCTCTACATGCTCTGCACCACAGCTATGCGACATGCGATGCGCTATGATGCAGAGGCATGAGCACTCACAAAATCACTGGATGACAAATTGAGAGTGGCGCAGGTATGGCTTGGGAGACTCGTCGTAGCAATCGCTCTCTGCAACCAATGAATGCAAAATCTGCACAATACTGACATATGGCAATTGCCCTTGGTGAATGATGCGGGAATCTATGCAGCCAAAGGAAAACATAGATGGACAGATCACACAGATGGCCAATGAAGCACGGCGACAGAAGTGTGGTACTCCAGAGGTAAAAAGAGACCGCGTTAGTTAGTCTCCCTTGATGTACATAACAACATTCGAAACGCATTTGGTGGAATACTTACCACCGTCTAGACTTCCATGACCCAAGACAGGGTCCACTGGAGACGAAGTTGGAACCCACAGCTACGCCGAGGAACGGGTCATCGAGGTCAAGACGACTTTTATCAAGATTATTCTTCATGTAGCTATGTACAGTACATCATACGTCAACAGTTGTTTGTGTCAGTCAGATTTACTTGCATTATTTCCTGATAGATGGGTGATTAACCATCTAAAATTTCCCAACGATAACACACTCATAATAACATTTTAACTGAAGCTAAATAGATGCTAGGAACGCGGGAAATAGAGGGAAAGGAAGCAGGTCTCCCCAATAACATAGGAAACAAAATATGGGAAACAGAATAAGAATTCAATCTTCTTCCATAGGGATTGTATGGTTGACTCGCATCTGTACATTGCCACTTCGAAGATGCAAGTCTTCCATAGGGATTGTTTGGTTGCCCATGACTCGCATCTGTTCATTGCCATCTGGAAGATGCAGTCTTCCATAGGAATTGTTTGGTTGCCCATGACTCGCATCTGTACATTGCCATCTGGAAGATGCAAGTCTTCCATAGGGATTGTATGGTTGCCCATAACTCGCATCTGTACATTGCCATCTGGAAGATGCAGTCTTCCATGGGGATTGTTTGGTTGCCCATGACTCGCATCTTTACATTGCCATCTGGAAGATGCAAGTCTTCCATAGGGATTGTTTGGTTGCCCATGACTCGCATCTGTACATTGCCACCTGGAAGATGCAAGAATTCTATAGGGATTGTATGGTTGCCCATGACTCGCATCTGTTCATTGCCATCTGGAAGATGCAGTCTTCCATAGGGATTGTATTGTTGACTCGCATCTGTACATTGCTACCTGCAAGAAGCAGGTCCTTTGAACCTTTAGATCATTTTGTTAGTGGTCTGTCCTACTTTTTGTCACATTAGTTAACTTCTGTAGTTCTACGACCATTCCTCTCTTTAATCCTTGTTGACAATCTCCATCGTTGTTTATAGTCGCCCCGAGACATTCATAACCGGTGACGTTCTGCACTTTTTGCTTCTATGGGAAAGCTTTACGTCTGGTTTTCGTATTCTTTGTAGTTGTCTTACTATTGCCGATGTTTATGAAAAGATTCGTGTCCTCTCCGTTTAGTTGGACCGACAGGATACGCGGTTCCACCCACGCGGTACCACGGAGGACAACTGAATCATTTTCCATTTCTTTTGCATACACCATCGTACAAATGCACACAAACACATACATTCATATACGTTTAAATGTGTATATAATATACACACTAGTGCAAATACAATCCGTTTACGATTGCTATGTAATTGTTTCACTTATCATTATATTTTGAGCGCAATGCATGAGTTTAAACTCGTGTGTATTATTAAGAAAAAAAAATAAGTATGATTTATGTTCAGAAACGGGTATTTAAAGAAAGCAACTATAATTCTCCAAATAAAAGTTGTAATCTAATTAAATTAGCCATTATAGAAAACATAGAATAGACTGCAGTTATATTGTGTCATTCATTATTAAACATTTGGGTAAAAAAAAGTATTTTTTCCATAATTCTTGGAACATGGCATGAACAAGTACCGCGCTATGTCAAAAAGAGAAAGGAAACCTACGTTATGACCCGAACGTTTTCTTAGTGACAACAAGCAACAAAATATGTTTTGCAAGTGGATATGATATGTCGTATGTTGTCTCTAATGAAGACCCCTAGGTCGTAATGTACGTTATGGTCCTTTTGTTTTATTTTAACACGGTAAATACCATAACAAAACATAATTGTCCTCAATTAATTGTAGTCCATAGTACCACAGCAGCCTCGCCTTATTTTAAAATTTTGCAAGATGGAATACCATCCTCGTAGCATTTTTACCATTCTCTAACAATTATAAGCTTCTGTGTGAACTGTAGCGTTAATTGTGATATGCCAGGGTGCCTTATAAAGAAGAAAAGATAAACGCCACTTCCGACTACCAGGATTGTTTATTATCGAAATATGAGGGTTGCGAATGGGACTGGAAAGAATATGTTTTTATAAGTTCTGTAAGAGATATTATTGTATGAGTACATAACGTGTTGGTATAGTGCGTCCTCCAGGGAAGTCAAATATTAGATGCAACATGCGCCTAATGTAGCCAAACAGAACTGACGATGAGAAGGAAGGTAGTGTGACAGAACCTGGAAATGTACCATATGAATGGTGTGAATGGAAATAGCACTAACTAATGTGCAATTTGGACAGATGAGAACAACAACGTGTGCATTGACAAGAAGATGCGTGTGGCACAATACACATTTGTGATACATTACACATTTGTGATACAACACACATTTGTGACACATTACACATTTGTGATACAACACACATTTGTGACACAACACACATTTGTGATACAACACACATTTGTGATACAACACACATTTGTGACACATTACACATTTGTGACACATTACACATTTGTGATACAACACACATTTGTGATACAACACACATTTATGGCACAATACACATGTGTGATACAACACACATTTGTGATACAACACACATTTGTGACACATTACACATTTGTGACATATTACACATATGTGATACAACACACATATGTGATACAGCACGTATTTGTGATACAACACACATTTGTGATACAACACACATTTGTGACACATTACACATATGTGATAGAACACACATTTGTGACAAAATACGCATTTGTGATACAACACACATTTGTGAAACATTACACATGTGATACAACACACATTTATGGCACAATACACATGTGTGATACAACACACATTTGTGACACACCACACAGATGCCACTGACACAATGCTCAACACTTACTTCCCATTTGCCGCGACTGGTCTTCACTGCCGCATGACACCTCAGCAGTTCTGTCTTCGGTGTCTGACCCTAGGTCCGTGGAAGCATCAACATCGTCCACCACAACCAGAACATAATAGTTGTCGCCATTGTCAGAATACGACTTGTAATCATCGTCAAAGAAACCAATTCCATCGTCGTCACTTTGGAAAAGGCGGATAGTGTCAAAAGACATTGACGACTGATCTCTATATCGCTGAGGTGTTCCTATCGTGGCTCGTCTAGCGTACTTGTCTTCTAGTGCCGGAACCCGGTCTTCTAACACACGGATATTCTCGGAGGAACGACATTTTTTCCGCGACAATAGGTATTTCGATGCAGGCATTGTTCGTCTTTCTGTTAACGAAGGCCAACGCTCGAATGATGCTCTACAAGACTCCAAAGAGGAGAATGACAAATCTCTCAAAGAGGGCATACTCGAGTCTGGTGGTAGTCTCTGATCCCATGATGGTCGTGCTTCAAAGACACCTGGACTTGATCTGAAGTTGTATTCACACGATGAGCAGACACCTACGCTCAAAGATCTACTGCCATCACGCTTGACTTGCTGGTGCTGGGATGAAACACGTGTCGGATTATGTTGAGTGTGAACAGTGGCTAGGTCATGGCCGTGTTGATAGTAATGGTGGAAGATGTGACAACGTGAGCACATGGATCGATGCTTGGAGCTGGACGAGAAGCTTGGAAACTTACTGTTGCTCCTCTTAGATTGTAGGTAATCTGCGTCATCATTTCCGCGGTCAAATTCATCCCAATCCTCATGGTCGGTCACAGAATCACTATCTTCCTCTTTCGTGTCTTTAATTTTCTCTGTTCCTTTAAGAAAATGAGCCTTTAACGGTGCGTCTACCATATGCACAAAATTATCATCGACTACGTCCTTGCTCTCTTCAACGTGATCAAACATCTTATTCATCTGTCCTTTCTTCCACGCTTCCTGTCTCTTATTCTGGCCTTTTCTATCAACTTCATCATTTTTATTCTGACTCGACTCCTTATCAGCACTTCGCTGCTTGCGTCGCTGCAAACGACGCTGCATCTTCCTCTGCTGAATTCGCCACTCCCTCTGATGTTGCTGAAGCTGCATCTGCTGTTCCAGATACTTCTCCCTCTTCAGTTCCTGCAGATATTGTCTGTCCTTGAGTGGGTCGAAAGCAAGGTCTTCAGACCGAACTCTTAACAAGTCTCGAGATCTTGGTCGCAGGTCAATCTCACGTTTCCCAACCTCCATCACTGTCTTTCATACATCGTGAACAGCGGTCAGAGAAGCAAAATAATGGAACTGTCATAACCTACCATTCAGTGAGACCGTTCCAATTAGAAAAGCAAAGGGGAAACTCCAAGACAAGCGAATGTGAAGTAACAGAGTCTATATATTTATCTTGATCGACATATGTCAGCATTCCATAGTTGTAACAGTTGCATGTTCGAAAGGCTCGGTTAATGATGTTATCTTCTTTGATCTATCTAATTAGCCAAACCATCCATTCTCGTAAGGCTTGCTTAATGACGTCACCTTTATTGATCTATATGATTGTCAAATCACCGACGTTCGAAAGGCTCGGATAATGACGTCCCTTTTTTTGATTTATGTGATTGGTCAAATCACATAACCATTATTTATTTTGCGACAAGACTCATTTGTTACATGTATGTCTAATGTTCATTTTCGCAATTATGACGACTTTAATTTCTTTGATGTTGTCTAATGTGAATCGTTTCCGAGTACTTATAATGTAATTGTCTTTGCGGTTGTTACAACTACATTAATAGTTCCATTTAGTATATCCCACTGTCGATGTTTGAGACGTATTTCCAATAGAACGGCACACAATTCATTTCCGGAGCACTTAGTTCTATAAAGAACATTTCACTACACTAACAGTTGCTTGAGCTACGTCAGTTGATATACACTGTGAGCATTGGTGACAATGTGCTAACAGAAAATGTGTCGCTATAATTAATACGACCAACTGAGCCACGGAGTTCATTAACGTAAATTGATATCAAGGATGTAAATTGAAACTCTTGATATCTCACAGAATTAAAGGTACCATTGGTGTTATATCAATATCAGCGGTTCTCATTGTATCAATAATTCATTATTGGTTGAGTAACAGGTTTCTACGGTTCGTTAGTACCAAAAAAAAGGCAACGGCCGCCGTCCATCGTAGACGATGTTGGCATAAGTTATTTTGTTAGCGTTATTTTTAGTAAGGATTAACTGCGCTACTTTTTATCCTCACTCTCTCGTCTCGAGCCGCCCGACCCCAGTGACAAGTCAAGGACAAGACGACCAGGGGGAGACTGCGAAATGCAGGGTACTCCGCATCCAACAACCGTGAAAAACACGGCTGAGTCCGGAGTCGATTCCACACCACCTGATCACAAAACCGACGGCTTAACCACTTCGCCACGGAATCCTCGTTAGTATTCTAATACTAAATATATAACTGCAAAGATAGAGAGCCCAGTATAACATAGTCTCCATACTGAGTCACGACTATAGAGGACAAATCAGCTTCATTTATCAAGCCCTCAGTTTCCACACCCGCATCCTCCCCTACCCCGAACGGTGGACACAAGTTATAGGACAAATACTGTAATACACACTCATAAATCGCATTGTTTGTCGGCCCATTTCGCTTGTCCCTACGCGTTTTGTTGAACAATGTACAAAAACAGCCAAAAGTCGGTTTTAGTACCAAAACAGTAACCGAATAAGCTGACAACAATATCACGTCGACGAATAAAGCAGAACTTAGTATTAAATACAATTTGGACCTTAAAATTTACAGAACAAAACATGTATAAATATGTTTAAAATTGTCTGTTGCACGAAAATTTCTGCACAAAAAATTAAACTAACACAACTACTTTTCAAAATAACCAGCATCAGGTTATCTCATTTAACCTGACGAGTGTCGTCACACGTTAGTGATGTCAAGAGAACGGTGAAGAAAAATCTGTGAATTTTGCGGCATGCTTAGTGCAGATTTATTCCTTACATTTTTAGTGAAAGTTGACAAGGGCTTCTAATTAGATAACGGTAGTTTCATAGCAGCACGTGCTGACAGCGATGAAGTGTTAGGCTCAACTGTACTAGGCATCGGCTTTATATGAGATTGGGTGGTCAGTTCCTTTCAGCTCCTTCATTCATCCGATCGCAGAAAGTAAGGTACGATTGACAGCTGAGTTAAATGGAGCGTGTCGATAACCTAAATCAAATCCACTGCAACTGCCATAAGAAGCTACACCTCTATCACTCTGACTCGCACGTTTACTTAATGTATAAAAAGGTAATCAGATATGCAGCTAGCTGACAGTGTAAAAGCGCAGTTGTACATCAGCCCAGCAGTACATCAGGACAGCACTGCCAGTGCAGATGGACTGCTGTGTAACGTTACTCATTACAAAGACTCGATGAAATCTGGCTTCATGTCTTTTGAAGTAGTTACAAGGTTCACAAAACTGTTTCTTGTGTGGCTTCCTAATCGCCTTTCTGTCTTTCTCTTTAACGTCTTCTTTTTATTTGTAATACAGTTTCTTCTTTTACTGCACTTACTAATCTGCGCTCAGCTCTTCTTAATTATTGTTCTTCATCCTCTCTTATTTTTTCTTTGATTATTTTCCTTGTTGCCGTCTTCTCCGTGCTTTTTACATACTGATTTTCTCTTCTACTTCCCGTTTACTTTCCATATAGCAATGCATAGGTTGAATAACATGAGAAACATAGCAGAGCTCTAATAAAATCACGAACATAAAAATCCCGGTGGCAACGTACGGATGTGGAACGTGGACAACCATATAAACACTTCAGAAAAAAGATTGAATCTGTTGAACTAAAATTCGCACTAAAAAGCCAGAAAAATACTGAACTTAATGATTTAATAGCGTACTCTGTCAACTATGCCAGCAGTCCGCGCCAAAAAGAGTAGTGGTACAGTGGGTTCCATCCCACTGCAACATCCAAGGCAACGAGGAGGCAGACAGACTGGCAAAAGAAGGTGCAAGACTATCACAACCAGATACTAGTATGACATACGAAGAGTCAAAACGGCTTATTAGAGCTAGATACATGACCAAATGGGAAACAGAACATACTGGCTACACAAAAAGCGATGCCTATTACCAGATGAACAGACGAGAGCAGGTCGTGGTCTTCAGACTTCGCACTGGCCACAATAGACTGAGGTACCACCTATTCATCAAATTGAAGATAGGTGGCACTGACGAATGCCCGTTTGGTACCGGGAAAATGACCGCTGAGCATTTGCTGCAAAACTGCCCGACATACGAGGATCAGAGAGAGCAGATGTGGCCATCACCAGTGGCAACATTAGACAAGCTCTATGGCAGTGTCGACAGCTTCAGGATAACCACCGCTTTTTTTCGAGAAAAAAATAAAGGTCGATGTCTGACAGCGTAAGAAGAAGAAGAAGAACTAAAATTCTACAGAAGGTTGTTCAAAATACCATGGATAGCAAAAAAGGAAAAACGCAGATATCCTACAAGAACTGGATAGTGAGAAAAATTGGTTAGTAAAGAATATCTTGTCAAGAAAGCTCAAAAATTGTGTCCACATCAAACGTCATAATGGCCTGGAGAGACGATTCTGGAGGGTATGGTGCATGGAAACCGGCACAGAGGCACGCCGAGGTGAAGATGGACACAGGATATCATGATGGTCATGAACATGACAGCGACAGAGGCGTGAGTTCTGGCTAGAGATTGAGAGTCTTACAGATCAGCTGTTGTGAGAACGGCGTTTTGCAAAGGATGAATGCCCCTTTACGATGTCTTCTTCGGCATCTGCTTTTCCTTTACTTGTGTTTATTTCGTCTTCCGGTCAGTTTGACTGAGTATGCCGGGGATTTTTCTTGGTATAGCCACGTCCCTATGTACATAAATTATTCATAAGACTACTGCACCGCCAAACTGCCGTATTGGAACACATTAGAAACAGATACACACACACACACACACACGCGCATCCATACGCTGGCCAAAACGTCCACATTGCAAACAGATACACAGAACGTACCCACACATTAGCAAATACGTCCACATTACAAACAGATACACACACGCAATAATACACTGGGAAATACGTCCACATTACAAACAGATACACAGACGCATACATACACTGACACATACGTCCACATTTCAAACAGATACACACACGCAATAATACACTGGGAAATACGTCCACATTACAAACAGATACACAGACGCATACATACACTGACACATACGTCCACATTACAAACAGATACACACACGCAATAATACACTGGGAAATACGTCCACATTACAAACAGATACACAGACGCATACATACACTGACAAATACGTCAACATTGCAAACATACACACACGCAATAATACACTGGCAAACACGTCCACATTACAAACATACACACATGCAACAATACACTGGCAAACACGTCCACATTACAAACATTCACACACGCAACAATACACTGGCAAACACGTCCACATTACGAACATACATACACGCATCCATACACTCGCAAATACGTCCACATTACAAAAAGATACACACACGCATCTATACACTGGCAAATACGTCCACATTACAAACATACAGACACACATCTATACACTGGCAAATACATTCACATTTCAAACAGACACCCACACACATACATATACTGGTAAATACGTTCACATTCCATACAGATACACATACGCATCCATTCACTGGCTAATACGTCATTTTATCGCTCAAATGACAACGGTCTGGGGTGAAAAATAGCGTACCTCGGCCAGTAGAATCCAGAAAGCCAAACGTTGAATTAAACCAAAAATATTCAGGCTTTGTCCTAGTCTTCTTCGTCTTCTTGTATCTATCGTAGATATTATAATTTTCAATTTGAGGAACTCGTAAAAATAAAGTATATTTGGGCTCAAAATGTATTTGTTTCGTCATGGTGTAAAATGGCTCCACAGCCTGAAATGTTTTGGAACCGCTGGATTGTTGCAATGAATGTATTGGCTAACAATAGGCAAGTATCGACTTCATTTTGAAATTGTTGCTGAAGATAGAGTCTCAAACCGTTAATACCCTGTCCAAATGGACCCTATGTTTGGATACCATGTACCTTAAATCTAGACGAAATCTTTAATAGTCAACGCACCACTGCTTATCCCAGAAAACAACATACCGAAAAATAAAATAAACTGACACATGTTCCCTGTATCGAGGAACCTGCCACTGGATAACACTTGCCTTTCTCAACATTTGTATGTCTGTCTGTCTGTCTGTCTATCTGTATATATGTCTGTCTGTGTGTCTGTCTGTCTGTCTGTCTATATATATATATATCCATCCCTCCATCCCTCTCCCTGTCCGTCCGTCCGTCCGTCTGTCTGTCTGTCTATCTATGTTTGTTGAATAAGGCAGAAACAAATGATCTTTTCGAAGCCTCCCATGGTATCCATTCGAGTGCTCAATATGGAAGTCACTATACAAACTTTTAAGTGGTGTATCACGATGCAGGAAGAACTTAAAGAGATAAGGGTAAATGGTTTATGAGACATGCAACTGTAAAGCAACACAAGATCCAGACCACTTAACGATCTGTACAAACGTCCAGGAAACATGTAATGGACGAGATGTCAAGGGTGAATGAACAGGTAATCCACGTACCTGAAAATTAGAAACACGCCTGACGTGGTACACAGGACACGTGGAATTAAGTAAGTATTACCTTGATCTACAACGAAACGTCAATCATAAACTGCTTGAGACGTATTTATTCCGAAAAACCTTTCACATAATCTATTATAAATTTCAAAAACATATTGCAGCTAATCAAATTCTAGCTATTTGTAGTTTGCACCTCTGCTTCTTGTAATTGTAGAGGCAAAAGTACAGGGGCCAGCTCCCATGGTCAAAGTGCTCCAGACGATACAACTGTAAATTGGTACCTGCCACAAGACTAGGGAAGTGAATCGCAGCGAGAAAAGAAACTGGTCACCCTACCTCATACAAGATGTAGCTTACTGCACTGAGGTCTCTATTCACATCATTCTCTGGCAGTAGTGTAATTACTAAGGGATAAACCTCAACTTTTTAATAGTTTACAAAGCCCCATCTAAAGTTTTGATAAAAGAGATTGAGACAAAAACCCTTTCTGAAGTGGAAATAGGAGGTCTCTTAAATAAGTGATCTAATCCAATTTAGTTCAGTTTTATTAAGTTAAATAATTACGATTATATTTGTAAGAAATTACTTTTATTCAATTTTCAAAACGTAATATTTGTTATTGCTATTAAATTTGTTCCGTGTAAATTCATTTGTACTAATACAGAAAAAAATAAACGATGTCCGATATCATTTGCAAATAATTTATAATGCGCATTTTGAATTAGATCATTCTGGAAAAAGAAGAATGCCATTCAAACAAATGGTGAATGTGTAACAACAGATGAATACCCCAAATCTAGAAACGAGTATCCCATGTTTGATCTATGTCTAGAAAGGGAATACATAAAAGCTTCGAGACAGAGAGTTATAAACAAAGAATGTTTGTTCGTGATACGGATCACAAGACAAATATTTACGTACACTCTAGCAACATACATAACCAACAACAGAAATAAAGGTGACGTTATGGGAAGCCCGTAATTCGAACGTATAACCTCGAACTGAGGAGATATTCCATAGTCACTAGTGTTGAATGATGAACGATTTGAACAGTTGTAACACATGTATTGTGTGTCTCTAGGTCTACCCCGTACCTCATTTCTCTCTTGTGCCAAGTCGAACCCAACATCTGGAGATCCAGCGTTCTAATGCCGAATGGCCAATTACTTCACTTTATTTTATATTGGTTGTTGCATATGTTACTCGAGTGTAGATAATTATTTGTCTGGTGGACGTGTCACGAGTAAACACTTTTAGTATACGAGGATATGGTCAAATAGGGAGGCATACACAAAACCATACAACCAGTATAAGGGTTGATAAACAAGCGAAAAGGGTCAAATAGCGAGATATGCTCAGGGGGCTTCACTCGCAGTATTAGGACTGATCAACCAGAGGATAGGGTCGTGTGGAGAGACATGCTCAGACAACCTCACTACCAGTCTTAGGACTGATCAACCAGAGGATAGGGTCGTGTGGAGAGACATGCTCAGACAACCTCACTACCAGTCTTAGGACTGATTAAACAGTGAATAGAGTCAAATATAGATACTATCAGACAACCTTGCAACCAGTCTTAGGACTGATCAACCAGAGAACAGGGTCGAGTGGAGAGACATGCGTAGACAACGTTACTACCAGTCTTATGACAAATCAGGCAGAGGATAGGGTCGAGTAGAGAAAAGAGACATGCTCAGACAACCTTACAACCAGTCTAAGGACTGATCAACCAGATTATGAAGAAAGATAGCTGTTTGGATTTAACTGCGCTGTCAATAGTAAACATACTTACAAACACATCAATCTTATTTATATGTACGTTCTAGTCAAACATGGCACATTTACAAAACAAAATCAGCTTCGTGAATTGTTCACATTCCAAATGAAATAATAACAAAACCGGGACGCAGATAACAGTCACTACAGAACACTGCTTGCCGCTACTCGTTTCATTTTCACTTGCACTTCCTGTTTGGACAACCTCAGATATAAATGTTATTCTATGAGATGGTGTTGTACCATGCCCTCGGGGGATTCACACTGAAAAAACATCTGCACGTTGTCTGAATGCCATCTGCGTTTGTCCCTAGCATTAATTTATAAGCCAAGCTTGAGACGAAGATGTCTTTTCTACACGTATATCATTGCACAACCTGCCATTTTGACAGACTCAAGGCGGTAAATTGTGGAGTAGCTATTCGGATTGCATAGTACATTCTAGAAAGGCAAGCTTATAAATCACACGAGCGGCTGTTGTTGTTTTGAATGCCCACAATGAGTAGGTTTACTCATTTCGTGCGGCCTAAAAAGGACGTTCAGTGGTGGGTTACAGTAGCTTTCCTCATATCACGAGCGGGCTGATGAAGATGAACCGGTGTCCTACTGGCGGTTGTGCTTTGTCTGGCTTCATCTACGTGTCGCTCACTATTACGGGGATCAGGTCGACCACTCACCTCGTTAGCCAGGTTGCCATGAAAACAACCCGTTTCCAGGGAGGGCTGCGAGGAAGCCGAGTTGAGGGTCTTGGCCAGTGTTATTTTGCCTGCCACTGACTAACATGTCTGATCAGTATGTTGTGCTTTACCAGACGTTAGTCTCTCTTCCCACAGAAAGGGTAGAAGCGTTGATTATTTGCTTGTGGAGTGATTTGAAGTAGAAGTAACATACCTTTCAGATGTTGGTACCTGATAATGACACGCAGACTCGCCATCCACAGAGCTATAAAAAAATTGCAAAGACACTGGTAAAACGATCCATGAGGATGGAATGGAGAGATCAGAACAAAGAATGCAAACCAGAAAATTACAGCATATTGG
Source organism: Ariolimax columbianus (assembly GCA_036924085.1). NCBI lineage: Eukaryota > Metazoa > Mollusca > Gastropoda > Stylommatophora > Arionidae > Ariolimax > Ariolimax columbianus. Next base: position 31,329,026 of record JAVGWX010000009.1, read on the forward strand.
CAGAGATTGGCAGACAAAAATCGTCAGACTCAGTACCACACATTGCAGACTCAAGCACCCAAGCAAACGTTCAAACATTCCCTGCAGCAATGCCCTGCATGGGAGAACACAAGATGCATTCTACCCTAGGGGAAAAGATCGAAAAGCTGTGGTGGATTGACGAAGACCTGAAACATAGTCTCCTTCGAGAACCTGTCCGGGATAGAAGCATAGAATCAGTGGGTCTAAGAACAAGAAGGTACCTGAAAGATTTGAGAGCAGCGAAGGAACCCCCAAATAGATTGTAATGAACACAGCAATCGGGCGTGCACTGGAAGGGACTTTTTTCAGTCGGATGAGCCATGTAAAGTACTTTTCAGTTGCCAGTTCTTTTATTACCGAAGCTTTTCTGACGCATCACAGATGATAAAACTGTTTATTTCAAGCAATATCGAAGGACTCACAACACATGAATCAGGTCACCTGATGATCTGTCTAGACCTTCTGGAAACATGTAATATTGATGACATGTTGACAGGGCAATCCACGTGACCAAATACTGGAAACATGAGAATGTCTGACGTGACGCCAATGATCTGTGACGTGGATTTCATAATGTATAACGTGGTGTCCATTTATTCATGATGTCTGATGTGGAACAGATAACAGGGAAAGTAAGCCAGTAAACTGATAGATATCGACCTCTCTCTGCGTTATTTTCTATCATACCCCCAATGCTGTCTTAGCCAGAGCTATTTAAACAGCACATTCAATATCTTAAAAAATGAATGGGGATTTATTCAAAAATTTACAGATTAATAGAGCTGCAGCTTACTTTGCACGTACTCACACACACACACATAAGGATAAAATGGGTGAGAAAAATTACGCTATTTCAGAGTGAGATAAGTGGAAAGTCAAAGTGTATAGTTAGGACTTGATTAGAGTACAGAGTTCATGTGTGAAGTCCTTATCATACAAGGGATATAAACAAACTGGAAAGGATGCAAATAAGAGCTACAAAACAGATAGTCAGATTCGGGGATTATAGTTATCAGGAAATACTCAGAAACAACTGTCTACAATTTTAGAAAAGTGAAGAATTCAGATTTATAAGATAATCAATGGAAATGATAATTTTGACTTTAACAATAATTTTTTTCAAAGTACAGCCATCTAAATGAACAGGAGGGCACATCCACAAAGTAATTAAAGACATGTCAAGAGATGAAATGAGGAAATATATTTTCAGTCAGAAAGTGATGAATAATAGGGGCAAACTAATTGGGTGCACATATTTATTCTTAGATCAAGTTAAGATGATGAAACTGGTTGTAAACAAGTTTCAGAACCTTCTAAACCAGTGTAAAGAAGTTATATTTTTGGGACCCCTATAGCGGGGAGATAAGGAGATCGTCTGAAACCGGCGCACAGTGTCTAGAAAAGAGAAGAGTCCGTGGTGACTTAATACAGGTTTATAAGATAATCAGAGGAACGGATGCATTACACTATTACAAGTTTTGTTTTCAAAATACAACCACCTACAGGAACAAGAAGGCATAGTTACAAATTAACTAAAGAGAGGTCCAGATTAGATATAAGAAATATTTTTTTAGTCAGAGAGTGGTAAATGCTCAGTGTGCATTGCCAGAGGAGGTAGTGGAGGCAGACACAATTAATGCATTTAAGAATAAATTGGATGTGTATATCTTATAAAGAAAGATAATGTAAATGAAACTGGTTGTATGCAGACTATGCAGAATCTTCTAAAACATTATAAAGACGTAAAGTTTAAGCTGTCTCTCAAACACGAAACGACTAAGGTTCAAAACGCTCCAGTTTCAAGCGACTCCTAGTCTTAACGGAGATGCCATGGAGCAAGTAGTTATATCAGAGACGACTAAAAGCTCGGATGCCATGTGTACACACTACGCATGTAAAAGAACCCTTAGGCAGTTGACAATCGATTTAAGAATGTTAGCCCATGTCCGGGTAAAATTATCTAAGAAATAATAAAAGTCATTTCCTATACGCCATCACGCTTTATGCAAGCCTGGTAAGCCGTAGGAGGTAAACCCATAAATATAGCCTACTATGAAGAGACTTCGGCTACCTGGCAGCATGTATACACCTGCATGTGTGAACCCCATTTAAGCAAATTATCTTTTAAGCTAGAAGTGCTATTTCATCTAAATGACAAACAACTCTGACTTGAAACCATATGGAGCCTTGCAGGTAGTCTGGTCACAACAAAAATTAGGAAGAGTTGGCCTGAATGAAAGACGAATAGACAGGTTTAGATCTGATAGTTGTCAGTCGGTGGTGATTTTTCTAAGGCTTATAGCAGAGCTCGACAGTTCGTCTCGCTGGTGGTCAGACTCTCGCAAAGAGCTTGCGACTGGCAAATGGAAAGCAGGAATACAGCCTGAAGGCCCTTTCCCTACCCGACTAAGCCTCGGGAGAAGGGCAGGCCGGCAGGCGAAATTTGTCTCCAGTCCCAGTGAAATTCATCGCCGGGGCCGTTGTGATCCGTTCTGCACAGAGCGCTGCCATCCCTCCCCGAGTGAGACCGGTCGGTCGGTCGTCTGGTGCGTGTAGAGACCCCTGTCAGGCGGTCCTAGGTCGACGGACTGAGGCACGGGGGGAACAACCGTCCGTCCGTCCGTCAGTCGGTCCCTGCGGCCGTCCCAGTGAGGCGTTTTACACAGCCGTCCTCCGCAGACCGGTGTGTGTGCTTCGTACGTCTCCGACAGATATCTGGTTGATCCTGCCAGTAGTCATATGTTTGTCTCAAAGATTAAGCTATGCATGTCTAAGTTCACACTGTATCACGGTGAAACCGCGAATGGCTCATTAAATCAGTCGAGGTTCCTTAGATGACACGATCCTACTTGGATAACTGTGGCAATTCTAGAGCTAATACATGCTTACCAAGCTCCGATCCTCGCGGAAAGAGCGCTTTTATTAGTTCAAAACCAATCGTCGTTTCCCCTCGCGGGGTTGCGGCGTCTCCACTGGTGACTCTGGATAACTTCGTGCTGATAGCATGGCCTCATGTGCCGGCGACGCATATTTCAAATGTCTGCCCTATCAAATGTCGATGGTACGTGACGTGCCTACCATGTTTGTAACGGGTAACAGGGAATCAGGGTTCGATTCCGGAGAGGGAGCATGAGAAACGGCTACCACATCCAAGGAAGGCAGCAGGCGCGCAACTTACCCACTCCCGGCACGGGGAGGTAGTGACGAAAAATAACAATACGGGACTCTTTCGAGGCCCCGTAATTGGAATGAGTACATTTTAAACCCTTTAACGAGGATCTATTGGAGGGCAAGTCTGGTGCCAGCAGTCGCGGTAATTCCAGCTCGCGCCGGTTCACTGCCCGTTGTCTCCTGCCCTACCGTCTGCCGGCTCTCTCCTACGGGTGCTCTTCGCTGAGCGTCCTGGGTGGCCGGCGAGTTTACTTTGAAAAAATTAGAGTGTTCAAAGCAGGCCTCGGCTGCCTGAATAATGGTGCAGGGAATAATGGAATAGGACCTCGGTTCTATTTTGATGCGTTTCGGAACTTTAGGTAATGATTAACAGGGACAAACGGGGGCATTCGTAATGCGGTGTTAGAGGTGAAATTCTTGGATCGCCGCAAGACGAGCTACCGCGAAAGCATTTGTCCAGAATGTTTTCATTAATCAAGAACGAAAGTCAGAGGCGCGAAGATGATCAGATACCGTCGTAGTTCTGACCATAAACGATGCCGATTAGCGATCCGCAGGAGTTGCTTCGATGACTCTGCGAGCAGCTTCCGGGAAACCAAAGTGTTTGGGTTCCGGGGGAAGTATGGTTGCACAGCTGAAACTTAGAGGAATGGACGGAAGGGCACCACCAGTAGTGGAGCCTGCGGCTTAATTTGACTCAACACGGCCAACGCTGAAATGATTGACAGGCCGAGAGCACTTTCGTTGGGTCTAATATGGAACGGGTGCTGGAATTAGACCCTCGGAAATCTGGGGCTAAGCTCTCTGTGGCTCGATTGGCCCGCATTCAGTTTTCGATAAAGGAATTGACGGAAGGGCACCATCATGAGTGGAGCCTGCGGCTTAATTTGACTCAACACGCCAACACTATAAAATGACTGACAGACTGAGAGCACTTTCGTTGGGTCTAATAGGGAACGTGTGCTGGTATTAGACCCACAGAAGAAAGGTCAGTTTTACCCTCTTAATGAAAGAGCGTCTGCTACGGTAATCCTGCTTAATATTACAGAAACTGCAGGTTTCAGACACTTGGTCATGACCCACATATAAAAAAGCCCTCTATTGATTCGTTGGGTCTAATATTGAACGGGTGCTGGTATTAGACCTTCAGAAGACAGGTCAGTCTTACCCTACAAATTACAGGGCGTTGCTACGGTTATCCTGCTCAATTGGAGAGGAGTCACAGACATTTGTCCACGTACTAGGCCCATAAGCCAATGGCGCGAGGCTACCATGTGAGAGATTACGGCCGAACGCCTCTAAGCCGGAATCCCGCATTAAATCCCCGCACCACGGTGATGGGAGGCTACGATATGGTTGGGACCTGGGGTTCGCGTCTTAGCCCGACCTGGTCGAGCAGCAGAAAGAGATCTCTGCCGTCCGCCGAAAAAAGCGGCGATGAGGTATGAAGCCACTAGTAAAAGACAGTTCTCGGTCGGGGTGTCTTAAGCAGTAGATCAGCTACCTCACTGCACTCTGCTGAGACTCAACCCATGACCATGAGATATGTCCGCACACCAGGCGAACAACATCTCCGTGCCATGACCAGGCTTGTCCCCTGGTCAAATGCACTCCTTCGAGAGGAATCACAGGTCGCTGACATTTGGTCCACGTGCTTGGCTGATAAGCCAATGGTGCGAAGCTACCATCTGAGGGACTACGGCCGAACGCCTCTAGGCCAGAATCCCGCCCCAAATCTCAGCACCGATGTGATGGGAGGCTACGATATGGCTGGGGCTTGCGTCTCAGCCCGGCCCGGTCGAGCCGCAGAAATGCACCTGGTTAAATGCACTCATGCCTTGCTCTTTGCCTCTGTCTGCTATCAGTCATCCCAATGGACGCAGAAGAGATACAGTCCAGCGGACATTGCACCTCCTGCCCTATTGTGACAACCTCCTGGGTGGCGGGGAATGCTAGGCGTACCATCACTGCAGATGCTCCGAGAAAATAAAGGGAGCAAAGAGATACCTCACTCACATGCATACGCTACGTTTCTGGCAGGACGTGACGATCCTGGGACACAGTCACACTGGACTGCCTCTCTTCCGGGATAGTACAAACTAGTACATAATCCATCATATCATTGCCAAACCCTATAGACACAAGTAGGGAAGACTCGATAGTTCTGCAAGAGACAACTCTGACCAAAAACAACTGCTGCCTTGCAGTTAGGCTGGGGACAGCCAAAGGCTAAGAAACGCCTATTGAAATCGGATGTACTGAGCCACAGGCTTAACAAAATAAAACAGTGCAACGTAAATATCGCTGTAAACAGCGTACGATGAAGAAGAAGATCTGATAGTTCAACTGTAAAATATGGCCTAACGTATCCAGCACAGGAAAATACAAATGAACGTAAAAGTAAATCTATTTATCTTCAGCCCACTTATGTCGTTAGACGTCGTGGGGACGTCCGACCTCCTTTGTTTAATATTTTTTGGCAGAAGAAAATCCACCGGTGACTTGCCAGGCCAATTCCAGCAATCACCTGGAATATACGATCGCCTGTTTTGGGGACTGGCGGAAGTGGAAACGTAAAGTAGAGCAAGGTACACCCGCAGCCTGTCAAGCGCCATCTATGTCCCTCCGCTAACAACATAGCCAAGATCTGAAGTTATAGCCACACAGTCCCTTTTATGCGATCTATGTTCTATCGGGTGTATATCCCTGGAATAGTTTGAGTAGATTTTTAATTTGAATTTTGCCCAAGCAGCGGCCGTTAGGCCTACTCTTTTCGATTTCCAACTGATAAGGTATTTTTTAACATGCGCGTCACTGCACACGGGTGTCAGAGGATCACTACTCTGAGAACAGGGGAAATAATTACAGGATGATCCACGTGATAAAAACCTCGGTCTCCACCGGGATTTGAACCCGCGACCTCCAGCGCCCGAAGCGAAAAACTTACCTCGAGACCGCTGAGTAAAAGTAGATACACAAACTGATATTAATATTTACATTCTACTAAAAAATCATTTCTAACGTTTCTTAGCTCTTAGTAGACTTGTTCTTCTACAGGAGCGCATGCCCATGTGCAGATCCCAGCTCTTGTATGAGACGAATGTAGCCGGGAGGAAGATTTTCTGTTAAGCAGGCTAGGCTCGAGCAGCTTATAACTCTGCTGCGTTGGGACAGTTGCCGCAAAGGGTGGTTAACCCGTGCGCTTGTTCATTTTAATAGACTCAAACCCTAGAACAAAGTAGACCCGTATTTTGTTAGGTACATCTATGCTGCTCTCAACAACACCTTTTAACCATGTCAGATGTAATGCTACGTCACACAGTAAGTCGTCTGTTACGGTATACTTTCTGTGTGGAAGTGGTGCTATTCTTGTCGTTGCTATACACAACACTCTGGCAGACTCCTAGGGTCAAAAGTATGTAGTTTTATTTAAAGCAAAAACAGATTCTAAACTCCATAGATTCATGTTCAGAAGTACGTATAATATGCTTTTCTCATTAACTTAACTTAACCTCTGTATACAACCAGTTTTTTTGAATGGTGGTTTAACCAATGTGTGAGCCCAACTTAATAGACGCAATAACTAGAGATAATTAGACCCGCAGACAGTTAGGCGCTATCAATACCTGCTCGTAACATACCACCTGGGCGAACGTACAAATAATTTTGGGTCGATTTTAAACTTGAACATCTGAATTTTGTCCAGGCAGCGGCTCTTTTTTATTTCCAACTGCCAAAGTTTTTTTAATGTGCTCAAAACTGAACACGGGAGCTGATCTCGCTACTCGGAGATTTGGGGAATTGTCACCAGAAGATCCACGTGAGAAAAACAAAATCGTTCACCGTGATTGGAACACGCGACCTCCGGCCCCCGAGGCGAAAACTTTACCTCGAGACCAACTGTTAGTCCTTCATCATCATCTTCATCATCATCTCATTGATCAATCCTTAGACTGGCTGCAAGGTTGTCTGAGTATGTCCAACAATTTGATCCTATCCCCTACAGTTCTCTTCATTGCAGCATAAGTTCCATCCACGCCTGAGATGTAAAGATGAGTCTTATTCAACCCGGTCCTCTTTTTCTTGAATCTTTCCCTATTGTATCTGCTATAGAAGACTTTCATGTCTCATATTGTGACCCAGGAAATTCAGCTGACGTTTTTGTATCATGTGCAATATTTGTTTTTGTGCACCAACATCATTGAGTAGATTGTCGTTGGATCTTCTTTCTGTCCATCTCCCTCTTTCCATTCTACGGTAGCACCACATTTCAAACGTTTACAATTTTTTTTTCATCCTTCTCTGAAGTCCATGTTTCATACCCCTACAGTACAATTGGCCATATATGAGTGGCGATTATTCTTTTCCTCGGCTCTATCCTGATATTATTTGAGGTTAAAAATGTATAGTTTTCTCTCAAGCCCTTTTTTGACATTGCATTCCTTGTCTTAATTTATATGTCTGATTGTGGGTATCTTCTGTTATGGTTTGCTTTAGATATGTAAACTTCCGTACTTGTTCGATTATTTCTCAATTGATGGATATATTTATTTCCTTGAACATTACCAAAGTCGTTGTCTTCCATCTGTTTATTTTAGATACAGACAGCATTTGCAAAGTTGCTACTGATGCTGCCATAATGTCATCGGCAAATTTGATGGCATTAACGTTCAAACCATTAACATTAACACCCCTATTACAACTCCGCAATACAAAATATGTTTACCTATGCTTCTCAATTCCCCTTCCTTAAACTCCAAAATTATTTATCTGCCATCTCATGAAAAATGTATGGGCTGTCTATCTAAACGAGATATCAAAATTGAAAATAGCTCGTTATTTGCAACAACAAACATTTCTTGGTGCCTAAAATCTTCATTTTCTAACGTAGTCTGAAATGTCAAAGGACACGTATATGTTTTCATTAATATTAATTTCCTATTAGATCGCATGGCCCCATTCGGTTGTAAAGGTTGATCAGTGAACATTCACAATTTTAGCATTTTTCTTGTTTTCAGAAATACAATTTTAGTTATCTTTGCTTCTTGTTCTTCCGTAAATGGTTATTAACCACATGTGTCTTTTCCTGCTCCCGTTAGTTCCATTCTAGTGCGGATTTGGCTATGTTGTTATGTTACTTGATTAGCACAATTTTATTCCATCTTTGATTTCTTGTATGGGTGTCAGGGAAGGTAATATGTGAAAAATTTGAGACCACGAGTTATAAACAAAGAATATTTATTCGTGACAACGATCACAATTCCTTATTTATCTGCACATGAGTAGCATAGATAACTAGCAACAGAAAAGAAAGTTAAGTGATGGGCAGCATGTTATTCGAACGCCGTACCTCCCGAACACGGAAGCGCTTTGCCACAAGAGAGAAATGAGTTAAGGCAAAATACCAGCAAGACACACTAGGTAGACAGTATATGTAAAAGAAGGCTACGTTTGTGTGAATTGAAAAGAAAACAAATAACGAAGTCTAAGAAAACCATGGAGTGCAAAGTGAATTCCGCAGTCTGGAATTCGAACGCCAGATCTCCAAATGACAGAGGCGGGTGCCACAAGTGAGAAATTAGTTAAGACAATACACAAGCTACTCACTAGATAGACAGCAGTCTTTATGGAAGAATGGGACATTTCGTGGACAAATAAAAACAAAAAAACAACCAAGTCTTGGAGAAATATAGTGCGCAAAGTTAGTCCATAAATGCAATCCGATTAAAACAGATAATATAGCTTGATTACATGAAGCTATAACAATAACGTTTATCAATGTTCTAGCACATTAACCCATTTTTCTCATGTGGCACGGCGTTTCTGTAATCTGGAATTCCAGCGTTAAAATACCGGTCTGCTCAATACTTCACTTGAATTATTATCGTTCGTTGCATATGTTACGCATGTGCAGATAACTACGTTCGTACCTGTTTTGAGGTAGTTGTCGCTAACAAACATTCTTCATGAATGTCAAGAAGTACTCGTTTGTATCGTATTCTGTGTCCAGATGATGAGCAGTGCATGAGCTGTAGGGGTCAGTGACCCAAAGCTGACTGCTAGCGTCAGGACCAGGACCTAGAGCTTTAATACCATTCTCGACCTCCACGGGTGAATATGGATAACATGCTGCAACGGGGCAGACTAGGTAAAGAGAAGGGATCGACGAGGAAAGGTTAACACGGTACCCAAAAATGTCAGGCTGAATTCAGATGTGTAGGACCACATATGTCGCAGTCAATCTGGAAACTACGACACGACGCATTGCGCTCTCCGGTCAACATCCAGATTCGTGCAACGCCTATTTTCAGGGATAAGTAGCGCAAGTTTGAGAACGACCGATTAAGAAGAAGAAAACGTGTTTTGTGTCACGAAGTCGTGTGTGAATGATACAATATGAGGCCAAAATGCAGCAGTGCTTGAACCTACAGCATCCAGCGATAAATAGCTGGATACTTGCATCAGGGTCTGCGTACACAAGCTGATAAAGATATATTCCGCCTCTACGTGGCGGCCCTGGAAACAGGTTGCACTAGTCACTATGGCCAAGGAATAAGGAGCGCAGTGGAAAGGAAATCCCGGTACTGCCAAAATGACAGCTGAATATGGATGTGTCGGAGAGAAAAGCGCATATATCGCAGCCTTGCTGCAAACTACGATAAGCGTCAAAACGTCATTTTCATGACGAGCGACGAATAAGAACTATGAATGAAGCCAGGTACATGGTGTATTACAGTAAACTATAAATAGAGTGTTGGTTCAGTCCGTCATCTCCACATAGAAATGTTGGCTGCTGGACCTCCAACTTGGTTTTTCTCCTTTTTTGGTGGTTTCATCATCCACGCTTTTCTGTCCAACTGTTGATGTTATCCTCAATTTACATCGCTGTTGAGTGGCACGTTTGCTGTCCATCCTTCCTTCCAGCATTTTTCTTTCAGCCAGATGGTATATCTTTTGTTGCGACCAAAGCAAATTAACTGTCTTTCTATGATTTCGTTTACCATTTCTCTTAACGAACTATATTTCTACACGACTTCATTACTTGTTTTCATACCTTTCCACAAAACATTCTATGTTATCTATATCACATTGTAACGGCATTAGATCTTTTCTCTGATCGTTTGGTCATTTTCCTAGTATCTTTTCAATGCAGTACTGTTTAATTTAGATAACATCTCATCTCAATCATTTGTACTTCATGAGTTGCTTGTCTCAGACGTCAATGAAAGGAAACAACCCACGGCAATAAGGTCCGCCATCCAAAAACGTCCACACACCAAATGGTCAGTTGTTGTTGTTGTTGTTGTTGTGAATGCCCTCAGTGAATAGGTTTACTCTTGTGTGCGCCCTGATAAGGACATTTAGTGACGGGCTCAGTAGTTTTCCTCACATCAAGAGCGTGCTGATAAAGGTGGACCAGGGTCCTTCGGACGGTTGTGCTAAGCTTGGCGTCATCTGCGTGTCGCTAACTAATACGGTGATCACTTCAATCCATCACCTTGTTAGCCAGGAAAACAGTCCGTTTCCCGGAACGGCTACGACGAAGACAAGGCGAGGGTCTTAACCAGTATGTTTTGCCTGACGCTGACTAACATGTCTGCGCAGTATATTTTGCTTGACCAGACGTTAGTCTTCCTTCCCGAATGACTAGGTCAAAACAGAAAAAACAGCATCCTCACTGCATGCAACTTGGGACTCATTGTAACCACGGATGATTGTCAGCTACGCGAACTACTTTTGCTATCCGAATGATTTGTATGTTTGATTTGGAAACAGATTAGACCATCCCTATTCTCACCGACATGTCCCTTTTACATATGTCATACTACGCTACTATATGTCGTGTAGCGTGAAGCCAAGTGGAAGGTTAGCTGGCTAGCTAGACTGGAATTATAGCGTGCAAATCAATCAATCATTAGTACGCTTTGTCGACCAGTGCCCTTCGCGTCGAATGGCCATTCCCATGATCACATCTGATGGCGGCGACCCAGGCGTCCTGCAGTTCTGTTGGGGAGGTGGCGATCTGGGTTAGCCAAGTGTTGCGCCCCGAGGACGTATCCAAGATGAACACTGCCTCTTCCCACCCCTCGGCCCTAGAGCTTGCCAGAACATCTCGTGGACTGGGACTTACCGGAAAAAGCGAACAGATTAATCAAAGATGAAGAGGCGACGGCGATCAATCATTGTTAGGGTTCAAAATAACCACGAACGGACAGAAACGAAATTCGGTACGTGGTTCGTGTCTGGTACCACCGCTCCTCCAGTCAACCCAACTGTAAATGGGTACGTGGTCTATGAGTTTGGGAAGGCAAATACAGACTGCGGCTTAGTTCATAAAGAGTTTTCTACATCCCCGACCGAGTTTGTTGTCATGGAACTGACTTTTACATTTTACTACCAGGAGCGTTCAAATCAATCCGGGACATTTTGTTCTAGTTCTACCTGAATGGGGTATAACGTACTGTAACTACTATCATTAGTTAGGGACACGTGTGTCCTATTACTGCTAGGTGGCGAACTTAGCATGCGCCAAGTCACGTGACAGATAAATAAACATGGCGGACAAAATTGTTAGTGATTGCAAGGAACAGCGTGTTGTGATAAAGTTTCTTGTGAAAGAACACGTGAAACCTCGGAAATGACAAAAGACTGCGAACACAATACGGTGATGAGACACTCAGCCGCAGTAAGATTTTAATGGTGTAAACGGTTTAAAGAAAGCCGTACATCCGTGAGTGGTGATCCGGGCGGTGGTGCCTATCAACCCACCACAGTTATTACTGTGAATATCCAGATTGTGGAACGCCTTTTTCTGGAAAATCAACGCATAGAATGTTGCAAAATAGAACAAAAGGCAAGTCTTTCTCTGGGTACGGTTAACACTATTATTCATGAACATTTACATTTTCGGAAGATTAGTGCACGTTAAGTTTGATCATGAAGGGCGTCTTGCTTATGGAAGATATCTCTCGACTATTTTCCCTCTGCAGCAACTCGACTGTAAGGTATTGCCACATCCACCAGGTTCAGACATACTGACAAATCTTTCTACGCTAAAGCTTTCCAAGCATTACTTAAACGTTCGTATGTGTATACATGTTGCAGGACATTATATTGAAAAATAAATGGCATTTTAATTACATGAAAAACATTTTTTTTCTTCCCGGTTAGTTTGACTTGAACGCCTCTCTTATATTTCCATAACAGGAGAAACGTATGACATGTTCTTGAATTTTGACCATGTCTATCCCTAGAACTGGTCTTTTTTCTACTTTCTTAACTGTCCTAATTTTAAGTTTTTCGGTGTTAGCCTCCAATCCATTAACCTGACCTTTGCTTTTTCTTTGAATTACCAATTTATTTTATTTGATCAATATATAATCTCTTTAAGCTAGCAGAACTGCGTCAAGTGCACATATGAGATTACTTATTGGTCCACCAATACTATAAACGAGTCCTGGTATGTCTTATAATAAGTGTGTTTACAAATGACAAGAAGGGGAGTTCACCCCAGACAGCTGCTGGTGGAAGAGGCGGAAGATCGACCTGTGCGACAACGACTCTGAAAGCGGGAGCTGGAAACGCCTGGTATCGGGCTAAGGGCGCACCAGAAACCATAGTTGGTAAGCGGCCAGAACAACGTCCAGAAAGCAATGGCAAACTACTGGATGGAAAATTCCAAGAAACTTATGACAGTTGAGAGAAACGAAACTCAAAGATCTGATGGTGAGGCCCTCATGCCAGGCCAATTTCAGAGTCAGTACAAGTAATAGAGATGACGGCCTAAAGCCTGTTTGCATTAAAGTGGACAACTCTGAAATGGGACTAATAACAAAACTAAGAATAGGCACCTGGAACGTCAGGAGCCTATACCAGGGCAAGTTGTTCATGATCGGAAGAGAAATGAAGAAAATCAAGATAGAGATTCTTGGAGTTTCTGAGCATAGATGGGCCGGTCAAGGGCACTATTCCAGCTCCTCAGGAGAAACATTTATATACTCTGGGACGGACAATGGTGGAAAAAGCGGGGTCGGCTTTATTCTGTCAAAGAAGACAGCACCTTCACTACTTGGTTACAATCCAGTCAACGACCACATAATTGTAATCAGACTAATGAAAAAGACTAGAAATTTAACAATAATTCAAGTGTATGCACCAACATCAGCAGCAGACAATTGTGAAATTGATGATTTCTATAACACCTTGCAAGAAGCGATGGAAAAAGTTGAAAAAAGAGACATCTTGGTCATCATTGGAGATTTCAATGCGAAAGTCGGAGAGGAAAGAGCCGAAGAGGAGAGAAGTGTTCGAGGACCTTTTGGTTTGGGACACAGAAATGAGCGAGGAGAAAGACTGGTTGAATTCTGCACGGAAAACAATCTCTCCATTGCCAACACCTTCTTCAAACAACATCCACGGAGACTGTACACTTGGACCTTCCCTGGTGGCAACAGCAGAAACCAAATAGACTACATCCTAGTGCAACAAAGATGGAGATAAAATGTGCTGGCGACAAAAACGCTGCAAGGAGCAGACTGAGATACAGACCACGAATTACTGTATGCAGTTTTCCAAACAAGACTTCGCCGGATCTACAAAGGTTGCCAGCCAATACGCTTCGATGTATCAGCAATACCTACTGAATACAACATCAAAGTAGAAAACAAATTTGAGGCGTTGCTTGCTGTACAGGAAGAGATGACATATGAGAAGTTGACATCGTACGCAATGGATATTTTGATCTCGACAGCAAAAGAAATGATTCCAACGATATTGCACAAGACACAGAGCTATATAGCAGAAAAAACACAGAAACTCATTGCAGAAAGGCAACAATTAAAACAAATGGGAAGTAAGGGGACCAACACAGCATTTAAAAACTGCGCAAGAAAAGTTAGAAGAGATATAAGAAAAGATAAAAGAAGATACATAGTAGAAACATGTAAGGATATAGAAAACCTACAACAACAAGGCAGAGAAAGAGATGCATTCAAAGCAATAAGAACACTGACAAGGGAATTCCGTCCGGTTCCACATGTCATAAATGACAAAGAGGAAAACACATTAATAGAAACCAAAAACATACTGAATAGATGGAGAGAGTACTGCAGAACCATGTATGGAGATAGCACAAAGCGCTCAGTTACAATCCTACCAAATGATGAGAAAGAACCTGAACCAACATTGGAAGAAGTATGTTCTGCAATTAAAAGCCTGAAAAAGGGAAAGTCCCCAGGATGCGATGATATCCCAGCAGAGCTAATACAAGCAGGAGGAGAGGCATGTGCTCGAGTCTATCACAAGCTGTGCAAACAGATATGGCACAGTGCAGAGTGGTCAGAAGCATGGAAGAAATCAATGTATATTCCTCTCCCCAAAAAAGGCAAGCTGAAGCTGTGCACGAACTACCGAACTATCGCGCTGATCAGCCACGCTAGCAAGATACTCTTGCGAATCCTATTAAGAAGGATAGAGAAAAGGTTTGAATATGAAATTCACGTAGTCCAGGCAGGTTTAAAGAAAGACAGAGGGACACGGGACCACACATTCAATTTAAGGAATATCTATGAAAAATGTAGAGAGTTTAATGTAGACCTGTACACATGTTTCATTGATTACACTAAGGCCTTCGACACGGTAAAACATCAAAATCTGTGGAGAATCATGAAAGAAATGGGGTTTCCTTTGCATATAGTCCATCTCATTGAAACATTATACCAAGATCAACAAACCGATGTCCGAGTATCTGGGCAAACATCAGATTGGTTTGCAGTACAAAAGGGAGTCCAATAGGGATGTATCCTCTCACCTTATCTGTACAACATATATGGGGAATGTATAATGAGAAATGTACGAGAAGATGAGAACATTGAAAGTTTCGACCCATTTACGATTGGGGGGTACGAGATTCCAGAGTTACGATACTTAGATGACACAGTGATACTATCAAGAATTGCGGAAGGGCTAGAGCAGCTACTTTCAGCCGTTAATGGACATAGTAAAGATCAAAATCTGTTCACAAACATAAACAAAACAAAGATAATGACCACCGATAAAACACAATGTCAGCATAAATTTACAGTCGGTGGTGAGGAAATAGATCAGGTTACACATTTACAATATCTGGGCTCCAGAATTGACAAAAATGGTGACTGCTCGAAAGAAATCAGAAGAAGACTAGCTATGGCAATGCAGAGACTGAACAGCCTGAAGAAATTATGGCAGGGCACCAACAAAACGATAAAAGTAAAAGTCTTGAGATCCTGTGTTTTTCCTGTGGCAGCTTATGGCTGTGAAGCATGGACGATTACCAAAACTTCTAGACAAAGAATCGAATCCTTCGAGTCAAAATGTTACAGAAAGATCCTCAGTGTACCCTGGACAGAAAAAAGAACAAATGTAGACATTCGGCAAGAGTTGAGCATAGAGGAGAACTGGTTTATCATTTCTATTTTGGCTAGAAATTGCAAATACTTTGGTCACATTAAGAGACATAACGGTCTTGAGAGGACGGTGGTGGAAGGTATGGTGCCAGGCAAAAGAGGAAGGGGTAGACCAAGAAGACGATGGCACCAAGATATCCAGGAATGCCTGAGTATGACAGTGGCGGAAGCTTGTGTGTTGGCAAGGGAACGAGTTTCGTACAGACAGACTGTGATGGGTGCGACGTTCTACAAAGGACATGCTACATGATGACAAATGTATTCTCCGCAAAGAACAGTATACATCAGTATCGTACTCCTCAATTTTACATCGATTTACAATGAGTGAATCTTGCCAGATCGTTCAAAGGTGGTAGTTAGCTACCATCAGCTTAGATATATGTGTGTCTTTTTCATATGTACCTATGTTTTACAGATATGTAATTAGTTAATCACGCTGTGGTATATCAACGGTGTAGATCCTATAACCTAGAGACATTACACAGTTCAGAGCCGCAATCATCCCTGTACGTATTTTACACTTGCATGTTGCTTTTCCTTCGCTCACATCCGTTATTGCTTTCTCTACTCTGAGCTGGAAATGCTGGGGCGCCATAAATAAATGTTGATGGTTTTATGTTCGATGTTGTCAACTAACAGTTCACTTATATATTCTACCCATCTCTTCGATACATCTTGCTCATCACGCAAGATATCTCAGTTCTTCGTCTTGTTGCTTTCTTGTCCTGCTTGTGTCTTTCAGTGTCAGTTTATGACGAGATTTCTTGGCCGGGCCATAGTATTTTCTTCGTACATGGGAGCCTTACTACTACTGTTGTTTCTGCTATTCATATTTGCATGATATACCCTTAGCTTTGTATCCATTGTATGATGTGTATGGAATTGCTTTCTCTGGGATACTATCTGCTGTTTGACACGTTACGTGGCTAATTTGGTTTGTTGTCTCAAGATGACGTCTAGCAATGGTGTTGTATCTACTTGTTTCCTAATGTATTTGTTTCTTATTTTATCCATGTTTGTTATTCCATGCATTTTGTACAGGCATTGTATCACTGTTGTTAGTTTCTTGTATCTCTATTGGTAAGGAGTATAGCACAATGTGGGTAGGGATATTGTATTCGATAGCGTTCTTTTTGTAGCTATTGTCACTTGTTTACGTAGTAATATCGTCGCCATTTGCCCAAAGATGTGAATTGCTTTATTATATATGTTTTGGATTTCGGGGTCGCCTTTGTTATCTGCTGAGATTATGTTCTACAGTAATATGTTGTTCTTCCTTGAGCCAGTCTTTGTGCGTTTGAAATATTCTTTATTTCTGGAATTTTTTTTCAAGTTTCTATGCTGTGCTTCTTTCCCATGTCTTGAATTTTCTGACATTCTATTCATCAATCTTTGACATGTCAAAACGTAGTACAAATCGTATTGTCCATTATTATGAATTCAGAGTTTCGTTTCTTTAATTATTTTTTTGTTAATGTCTTCGGTAAAATCATACTTGATTTTTAGATTTAGAACATTCCTTTCATATGTCCAACCCATGGAATGTTCTATATATTTATATTTGTCGTGCGTGGCATTGTTCTACTGTCTGTCTGATGCTTTCTTTTCTCAATGGTAAGTTTATTGTCTCCGGTCGCTTTTTGCAAGCATCTCATTTTACATGTTTCTTTCGTCCGTGTGCCTTTCTTAGTGTCCATGTCTGTCACTGATAACAGGTCATTGAAAGGCACATACTGTGAATGTTCTGTTCTTTTGTGTACCTTCAAATGGTTGGATGTCTTAGAAATGATTATAACTGGTATGCCACTGCATATCTCTTTCTATCCTCTCCTTATCATATGTGAACATGATTTCTAGATATCTGAATTATATTACTTGATTATAGTTCAGATAATGGAATGCCTTTATTTATTCTTCTGACTTTCATAACTCTATTTATATTGTGTTCATTGCATGCTTGTCGCGTGTTTCATTTATGGAATGCATATGCTTTAGACGAGCGTTGTTCTCTGGATCTATAAGCTGTGAATATCTACAAAGGCTGGTTTCTGGGTTGGATCAGAAACTGGACAACGATGTTTAAAGAAGGACGTGATTTAGGGAAAGATCTTTCGCGACCAGGTCAGGCGTATATGGTTGCGATAACTCACATCCGTCTTTAAACATCGTTTGCCAGTTTTTCACTGTTGTCTTCGACACACTTTTGTCACCACACACTGCTTGTATTCTGCGATGAACGTCAACTGGTCGACATCATTCAGCTGTTAGAAACTGAATCATTGCTCGCTGATCAACCCTGGACGGATTCCGTATCACACCCGCCATGTTTTCAACAGTCTGATGAGAATCTATGAATCGGAGAATAATTAAATTTTGCAAACTCGACGGTTGGTACGTTCAGTTTACACCAGAAGCGGCATTCTCTTGCGTATCATACGTATGTTCACGTGTTGCACTAACCACTGGTGTATATGTTTGTTCATTGGTACACTAACACTCTCTAAAGATGTTGACATACCAACTTCTGACGATCAGATGTGGTCTGATAGTGTATATGACCTCTTTAGTCTCAGCGATGTTGTATAACTGTTTATATCTACGAAATGCAGCCATGTAGCAGATGCTGTCGTGGATTTTGAAGTGTAAGAGAAATTAGCGAACTAAATTTTAGATATTTCTGAGGTGCATTACCAACGTCTTATCTACCTGCTTTTCTCTTCCGTGCTATACATTAAGTACACGTTTGCAGTAGGGTAAACTGGTAAAAAAGTAAGATGACCGCGCATTAATTGCTGCGCTCACGACTAGCTCCGGTTATATTTCACAACTCCTTCCTATGTAGTACCAAGGACTTCATTCTATGGAATTCATCGGTTATCCTGTTTGTTATGCTGCATTATGCTGCATTTCATGCCTGGTTTATGCCGTGGGAGACCAGTTAATGACGGAGTTCAACGTTCCGTTTAATTGCACACCAGAATTCAGTCCAGATTATCACTACTCAAGAACCTTTCTGCTTGGACTGAAGCCGACTTTCTCCTGCCCTCCCCTTCCTCCACCGGAGGTTACACGATACATTTCCCAACCTCCTAATCTCAGCACAGCAATGGCCACGCTGACCTAAAGGTGGACACAATCAGAAGCCTAGTCGCGAGACACGTACACACAGTGAGTTTTACAAGGACAGACACGGAAAGCCCGACACTAACATTGGTCTAACACACTCCCCGCGATCCTCATCCCAAGGCTGCGGAGTAAACGTCTCCACTTGGGGAGTCTGAAGGGAGTTGGGGATGGTAGTGGTTGATCAACGCAACGCAACGGTCCTTTGACGAACATTATGTTATAAAACTGGCACATATTGCGACCAGGGAAAGAACTTAATTACTATGCAGCATGACAAAATGTGTTTCCTATAGTTCATGGGAGAGCCGTTATAGAGCCGTTATATATTCACGATACGTTTAAGCAAACTCACTTCCTGACACACATTTAGGAAAAGCTGTGTAGCCTGAAATAGAATTAGTCACATAACCTCAAAAAAATATAGTCCTTAACACTTCATCTTCGACGACAGTGTCTTATTCTGGACCACGTTTGCCATTACATGCACCTAACGTTTTGACCTACGAAACCTGTTAGCCCCAAGTCTGGTTATTGCACCTCAACACGCATGTAACTTCCTTAAACACGAAACCTGCTAACCACATGTCTCATTATTACACTAGTACATACACGAATCGTCCTGAAATACGAAAGGTGTTAAGAGTATACCTAATTATTACACCAGTACATACACGAAAAGTCCTGAAATACGAAACGTGTTAAAAGTATCCATAATTATTACACTAGTACATGCACGAAATGTCCTGAAATAGGAAACGTGTTAACTACATTTCTGGTTATTCAGTTCAGCTCAAGTGCTATCTCCGCATAGAAGGTCGGATGCAATAGATGTCCAGTGTACACTATCTCTTGCCGTAATTGTGCAATCTGAGATGCTTTGTCTAGTCCATCTCCTGATGTTATCCGTCCAGTATAGTCTTCAACAAAGAGGAATGTCTTGTTATATGACCATAATAACGTAACTGTCTAACCTTATCGATCATTAATTCTCTTTTCACCCCCAACTTTTACATCACCTCCAAATGTGTTTTCTTCTCTTTCCAAGATATGCGACCCGATCTTCTATATTCTCACATTTCGAAGGCTTTAATGCCCATTTCCAATTTGTTCTTCATTGTCGATTCATCTTCGCCAAAAAGTAGTGACGAGTATACATAACACCTGCGA
This sequence comes from Ariolimax columbianus, assembly GCA_036924085.1. Lineage (NCBI taxonomy): Eukaryota > Metazoa > Mollusca > Gastropoda > Stylommatophora > Arionidae > Ariolimax > Ariolimax columbianus. Next base: position 31,348,954 of record JAVGWX010000009.1, read on the forward strand.
ATTCTCATTTTGAAATGATTTATCTCTTTGGATGTCAGTATATGTCGCATGTTGCTGTAGACCATGTTGACCATAATTATTATCTTTCTTATTTCTTTTTCACAGCTGCCTTTTTCCGTTATTATACGACATAGATAGGAAAACCTCTGTACCTGTTCAATTTGGTGATCTTTTATTTTCGTATCCATACATGATTTTCCCAATTATCATAGTCTTTGTTTTCTTTATGTTTATGTCTAATCCAAATTCTTGACTTATTTTGTGTATTCTTTTCACAAGCTCCTGCACTTCTTGCTCACTTTTTACCATTAAAACTGTATCAACCGCATATCTAAGATTATTCATTGCCACTCCTCCAATGACAATTCTTGGCATCCCCTCTATCTGTGCGAATATTTTTTCTGTGTAAATATGAAGGGACGTAGTGGTCTCGAGGTAAGGTGTCCGCCTCTAGTGCTGGATGTAGCGGATTCGAATCAATGCGGAGACCGTGAATTTTTCACGTGGATTTCTGGTAAAAACTCCCCTGATCTTTGGGTAGTGAGATCGGACTCCCGTGTTCAGTGTCGAGCACGTTAAAAATCCTTAGCAGTTTGATATCAAAAAGAGTAGGCTCAACGGCTGCTGCCTAGACAAAAATTCTTGTTAAAAATCTAGCCAAATTATGTGTATCGTTCCCCAAGCCTAGTAAGCCGCAGTAAATTGTAAAATACCTGCTACATATAGATTAAACTTTCGGCTACCTGACAACAGACATTAACGTGCCTGTTTGAATACCAGGGTTCCAAGTATTCCAAGTGCCCCCAGTAGATATTAATAAAAGAAGGGGATAATACACATACATGTCCGTCTCACTCCACTTTTTACATCTTTACGTGGAGAGCATAACTTTCCTGATTTTACTGTAGCTGTTTGTTCCCAGTACAGATTACTGTGCAGTCTTCTGTCTTTAACATCTAGATCTATTTTTGGAGGCATTTAATTAACTTCTCTTGTTGAACTCTGTCAGAAGCCTGTTGGTAGTCTATGAAGCAAATATAAATGTCATGTATTTCTATATATTTCTCTGTCAGAGTTCGCAGACAGAATATTGCTTCCTTTGTTCCATTAAACTTTCGAAAACCAAAATCTGAAACGTCCCTCTCTACTTTACCTATTATTCTCTCTTGTATGATCTGGAGTAGTATTTTTTTTGTGTGACTCATTAGACATTGTTCTAAAGTCTGACCATTTTATTGCATGATGTTTATTTCGGAAGTGTTATAAACGTAGCTGTTGTCAGGTCCTATTGTATGGATCCAGTTTTGTATATTGTATATCCAGTATCTAGTTATCGCGTCCATCTTTTTTACAATTCTCGCTTCAGATTTATATTTTTCTTTTCGGTTTTTTGTTGTTTTTGTTTTGTTTTGTAAATGGGAAGATAGATCCAACGGATACATTCAGTACATGTCTTTTGTTGGCCCTATTAGAACATTAGTGAGGTGCAGAACGGTGAATGTATTGTTGCTACCATCACTGAACACTTTAACAGCAGGTATAGATGATTAAGTATATCCACAACTTCAAGTTATCACTGTTGTACATCCCAATATGTTTGTCGTTGGTAGTCTTCCATGCTTTGATAGTAAACCATTATTATTGCTCTCTTCGTCATCTTCTGTTTCTGTTTCCCTCAAGTTTGGCAGTTGTTAAAGTATGCTCCAACTCTATATCTATAACTTTGTTGTTGTGTTGTCTCCAACAAGAAACAAGGAGTAAATAAGTAATCTGATTTGTTTTAATAAACAGGGTATGTTTAGATGTTGGATTTTTTTTTTACTGACTCTCGTATAATAGTAACAATATGTTATCATCTACTTTCATGTTCATTGGATTATTATTATTCATTATTATCAGAAGACGGAAGAACAAATCAAAGCACAAATCCAACAAAGATGCAATAATGGAAATATGATCATTGGGCAATTAGCAACAATGCGTATTTGAAAGCACGCGACAATAACTACCAAAAGAACTTTACACAACATGAATGTCGCCCGGACATGATGCTGCCAAAGTCAAAACAGGACATTAATATCAAAAAAGAAACGGTACATCGTACCAACACAAATATAATTGCTGCGACAAATGTTGGGTGTAACATGGACAGACATGATCAGAAACCAGGACATCGGGAAGATAGGGGGCCAACACCAGTATTTTACTACATCAAAAGACATCAACTAAAATAGTTCGGCCACGTAACAAGAGCTCCCCTCCATAGCATCGCCAACAAGCAATGCTATTTAGATACAACAGATTCAAGACCAAAGGCAAACCACGAAAAAGGTGGTTTACGGAGGTATATGAGGCGTTAAATGCCACTGTGCATAAGACACACAGTCAGGATTGTTCTAGAGATCTCTTTTTAATCTACCGCTAAAAGGCACAATAGGATTAGCGAAAAAAACAAGACGAAGAACCACATCCGTGTGCCTTCTATATGATCTTGTTGCTTGTTTGCTGAGTATCCCTGCTTCCCTTCTCAATGATTATGTTTACAGTGTGTTACATGATATAGTTGCTAGCCGCAAGATCAACTTTATTTAGGCCTACCTACGGCCTTTCTGCACAACAGCTACGGCATGCCACTGCCTGGTGAAACACATGAAAACTAATGTAGATCACTATATTTCTTACTAAGCTGCAAAGCTACAGTACTGCATTCTACCATGTGTCCAGGACATTAAGAAACTATGAATATAGTTACCTACGTATAGTTATCCATGTATAAGAGCATTGAATGCAAACCACATAATGAATGTTAGAATCGTCTTTGTTCATCTGAAAATCCCAGAATGAAGAAGAAAGAAACTGCGAATATTCGAGACAAATAACAATGTGATCGATATCAGAACAAAGATATTTCTACTTCACTGGATCTCAAAATGTGTAGGCTCTGACTTTAGTTGTCAAAATTAACGTTTGTCTCATAGTAGTTAAGCTACCGTTGGAGAAGCAGGTTGTTAGAAACTTCATCATACTACTAAGTCAATGTTTGTCTCATTGTAGCTACGCTACTGTCGGAGAATGAAGTTGTTAGGAACTTCAGTATACTATGCTGCATATTGTGTGAGGTACGGTGGAGAGTTCTTTTACTCCCTGCCTTTTACTTCAAAGAGTGTGCCAGATACTCATTTACAGTTGAGTCGAATGGACTGGATTCGTACTCAGTACTTTTGCGAGTGCTGTACCAACACGCTAATCGCGGGCTCTACTGGTCAATAAATTAAAACTTATTCAATAATTTACTAGGGGATTCCGTGGCAAAATGGTTAAGCCGTCGGCCTCGTGATCAGGTGGTCTGTGTTCGACTCCGGACTCCGCCATCTTTTTCACGGGTGATTGATGCGGAGTCCACAGCATCTCGAAGTCGCCCCCTAGTCGTCTTGTCCTTGACTTGTCACTGGGGTTAAGCGGCACGGGACGAGAGAGTGAGCATAAAATGTAGCGCAGTAACTTACTAAATATAGCGCTAACAAAATTAATTATGCCATCATCGTCTACGATGGGCGGCGGCCTTTGCCTTTGCTTTTGCAAGTCACTATGGAGGGCGGTCTTTGCCTTGGCAAGTCACTATGGAGGGCGGCCTTTGCCTTGGCAAGTCACTATGGAGGGCGGCCTTTGCCTTGGCAAGTCACTATGGAGGGCGGCCTTTGCCTTGGCAAGTCACTATGGAGGGCGGCCTTTGCCTTGGCAAGTCACTATGGAGGGCGGCCTTTGCCTTGGCAAGTCACTATGGAGGGCGGCCTTTGCCTTGGCAAGTCACTACTTGTAGCATGTTCTGTTCTGTTAAGAATCCACGTCACTGCCCTCTGAGCAGAAATATAAGTGATCAGTATCTCTCAATAAATGACAAAGACTGTAGGTGTTGGTGGTTCCTCTAGCTTGCTGGTTGAACCCATTCCTGCTCTGTCCTCTCAGACGTCCCTCTCTGCTGGACGAAATCTTTCAATCTGTTCATTGCTGGTTGATCGGCTGATGTGTCTTCACCCAAAAGGCAGGCGTTGATCAACTTCAAAACTGTGGTCACCTGATCAATCGTTCTTTCTGTCTGTGTCATCAACAACATTCCTCATCGGACTATCTGACACATTCATATCTGCAATGTATCTAGACTTCCAAGCGTATCTTTGCACTGAACCGAGACATCATTTTCATACATATATTTGTTCATTGTGACACTAGATCTAACGAAAAGAACACTTAACAACAATTTAATTTATAAATCTATCGCTTCGCATTGTGTCTTGTGTGATGCCCTGATGATTTTTTGGGAATATCCTGGTACTCTCAACTACACACCATGAAAACAGCATTCCACAAGCAACTTACGAAGACAAATACACCAGGCTTCAAATGTTGAAGATCAGACCTGATTTAGGAAATAGCGAACTGCTGGTAATGGCAAACATCAACGTTACACACAATTAACAATCTATTCATGGGATTTTGTGATTAAGAGTATTCAATAATTTAGGAATACTGGCCGTTGACCATTGAACACAACAACTGTCGTATGCCTTTCCCTCCATTTCTGGGTTAGTCAAGGGATTGTAGGATGAGGGCTACAGGCCGCTTCGCCCTTGATGTCGCCACGTAGTGTTGGACATGTTTATTTATTTTACCCCCAAAAGCAAAACAAGAAATGCCTTGCCGGGGATTCGATCCGTTACCTACCTTTTCAGCAGGCAGACATGGTGAACATTCGAACAGGCGCTCAACACCGTTGGGCACTACTAAACGAAAGAAACCATTTGACCGGACGTGATGATTAGCGCTGATGCTCAAGGGCTGAGACGTTAACGTCACTCTACACTCCAGAAAATAATTCTTGTTCCTTGCTAGTTGACCAATAAAGCAAAAACGTTACCCAAGCAATAGCGTCTAACGGCTATTCTGTACTACAAACAGAAGCGTGACCTTGACAGCAGATTCACACAAGTCCTCGGACCATTTTCAACTACACATTCATGCACCAGCCAGCCCTTCTGTACATTCCGAAGCACGGATTGAACATCGATACGCTATTGCAAAAAGCCCAGATCAAATGGACGGGACATGGTGTCTGCATACCCGATGAGCGTTTCTCCATGCAGCCGTTATACTGTGATCTCAGCAGACGCTCACAAGTGGAAAAGAAAAATGCTTATGTGACTCCTTGAAGGTGAAACTTGAAAGCTTCAATTTTGATGTCACCTCCTGAGAACTGCTTGTACAGAACAGTTCTATAAGGGGAGTTCGCATCACCAAAAGTGGTCAGATCGCAGAGGTAAAAATCTATCGTGGAAGTCCAGAGCAAGCGTACTGCCCGAAAGAACAGAACGCACGACTCTACATCCGACTCCTCTCATGTGTGTCCTTTGGTGCGGTACTGTCTGCCGTTCCGGTATTGGTCTAGCAGCACGTCTGATGGTGTCGTCAATTTTGATTGAGATGGGCAACTTTTACACGGTATAATAAACTAATATACCCGATATTGCAAGAAAAAAAGTAATCGTAAAATTGTTTGAAAGTTTAAGCAGCGCTGAAGAACTCAGCCAGCAAATAGCTGAGCTCACAGTGTACATTAGTATTAAATATTGAGTAAACATAAGCAAAATGTAAACAATACAGTCGTAGAATCGAGAAATAGTATGTTGACGGAGACTGGACCTTGACAGAAAGAATGTGAGACGTTATTCAAAAAAGGCAAAAAATCAGATCCGGCAAATTATAGACCGGTGAGTTTAACGAGCATAGTCTGTAAATTGTTAGAGTCAATAATAAAAGAAAACTTTGTAATGCATTTAGAAAAATGTAATCTAATTAGAAATAGTCAGCATGGGTTTACTAGAGGGAGATCATGCTTAACTAATCTATTAGAATTCATGGAGGAGGTTACTAAAATCATAGATAAAGGGGAGCCAGTGGATGTTATTTATCTAGACTTTGCAAAGGCCTTTGATAGAGTACCTCATCAAAGATTATTTCGAAAGTTAAAATCACATGGAATAGGTGGGGAAGTTGCCAAATGGATTGAAAATTGGTTAACGGGAAGAAGGCAGAGGGTGGGCATAAATAAGGAGTACTCTGAGTGAAGTGAAGTGAAAAGTGGTGTGCCACAGGGCTCGGTTTTGGGACCAATTTTGTTCTTGATATATATAAATGATTTGGACATTGATATGAGATCCATGATTGCAAAATTTGCTCATGACACAAAACTATGCAGTTGTGTCTCATCTAAAGCGGAAGTGGATATATTGATGTCGGATTTAGATAAAATTCGAGAATGGTCTGTAAGCTGGCAAATGGAGTTTAATGTAGATAAATGTACAGTCATTCACATGGGTAGATCCAATATGGAACATAATTACAGAATGGGAGAAAACAATATTAGAAAGATAGATAAGGAAAGGGACCTAGGGTTATAATAGATCACACAGGAAAGGTGAGTGAGCAAGTTAAGGTAGCAGTGAAAAAGGCAAATACAATGTTAGGTATGATAAAAAGAAATATTAAACATAGGAGCAAGGAAGTGATCGTCAAACTGTATAAAGCTTTAGTTAGACCTAGATTGGAGTACTGTGTACAGGCGTGGAGTCCTTATCATTGAGGGGACATAAACATGCTAGAAAGAATACAAAAAAGAGCGACAAAGATGATAGTGGGATTCCAGAATTACAGTTATGAGGAACGACTCAGAAAAACCGGCCTACAGTGTCTCGAAGAGAGAAGAATTCGTGGTGACTTAATACAGGTTTATAAGATGATCAGAGGAATCGATAAATTAGACTATAACATATTTTTTAAAATACAGCCACCTACAATAACACGAGGGAATAGCTACAAGCTGACTAAAGAGAGGTCCAGGTTAGATATAAGGAAATATTTTTTTAGTCAGAGAGTGGTGTCTGCTTGGAATGCATTGCCAGGGGAGGTAGTGGAGGCAGGGACAGTTAATGCATTTAAGAATAAACTGGATGCGTATAGCTTTTAGAGCAAGGTGATGTAAATGTAACTGGTTGTATACAGACTCTGCAGGGTCTTCTAAACCAGTATAAAGACGTTGAGTTAAGTTAAGTTAGTGTAGTAAGACACAATATACTGACCAGGACGTCGCGTTTGGGTCAGACACAATATACTGACCAAGACCCCTATTTCTCTTCCACGTAGCGTTCCCTGAAACAGGCTGTTTTCACGTTAGACTGGCTGACAACATATGGATCGACGTCATCTCAATAGTAGTGAGCATCGCGCAGATAAAACCAAACATAGCACAACAGCCTTGAGGACTTATCTCCACCTTTATCAGCACGCTCTGGATGTGAGAAGTGCTAATGTAACCCGGCACTTAATGCCCTATCAATGGCCCACGAAAGAGTTCAAATACTCACCGTTGACATCTAGTATCAACAACAATCCTGTCCAAGTGTTGGAACCTTGAATAAAGCCGGGTCTCCTTCTTCTGTTGTCGTCTCATTTTCTACCCGTGTCATGGTATCTGTCTGTCTTTCACCTTTCTCTTGGTTCGAGTAACATGTTTCAAAATTTTACGTCAGGTCTTGTTTACGCTGCGTTTCCACATCTTCCTCGGTCTACCGCTAGCCCTTCTTCCTGATGCTCCCATGTAGAAGGTTGCATGAACAATGTGGTCTGCTTACATTCTCCCATGTAGAAGGTTGCATGAACAATGTGGTCTGCTTACATTCTCCCATGTAGAAGGTTGCATGAACAATGTGGTCTGCTTACATTCTCCCATGTAGAAGGTTGCATGAACAATGTGGTCTGCTTACATTCTCCCATGTAGAAGGTTGCATAAACAATGTAGTCTGCTTACATTCTCCCATGTAGAAGGTTGCATAAACAATGTAGTCTGCTTACATTCTCCCATGTAGAAGGTTGCATAAACAATGTAGTCTGCTTACATTCTCCCATGTAGAAGGTTGCATAAACAATGTAGTCTGCTTACATTCTCCCATGTAGAAGGTTGCATAAACAATGTAGTCTGCTTACATTCTCCCATGTAGAAGGTTGCATAAACAATGTAGTCTGCTTACATTCTCCCATGTAGAAGGTTGCATAAACAATGTAGTCTGCTTACATTCTCCCATGTAGAAGGTTGCATAAACAATGTAGTCTGCTTACATTCTCCCATGTAGAAGGTTGCATAAACAATGTAGTCTGCTTACATTCTCCCATGTAGAAGGTTGCATAAACAATGTAGTCTGCTTACATTCTCCCATGTAGAAGGTTGCATAAACAATGTAGTCTGCTTACATTCTCCCATGTAGAAGGTTGCATGAACAATGTGGTCTGCTTACATTCTCCCATGTAGAAGGTTGCATTAACAATGTGGTCTGCTTACATTCTCCCATGTAGAAGGTTGCATTAACAATATGCTCCTCGTGCATTCTCACAATTCATTTTCTGTTGCTCTATGTACGATAGACAGGGAATTGTTCCCAACTTCACCCGAATATTTGAATGTGTGATTCTATTTCTTCTGGTGACCTTTCGTAGACAGACATTTTGCAGATGACTAATTTTCGTTCCTGTGCCCTATTCAATGCCCATGTCTGCAAGTGGTAACACAATATTGCGATGAAGATACTATTTATCATCTGCTATTTGGATTCGCACAGAAATCTTGTGGTGTTTTAGTAGTAGAGACAACGCTGGTAGGTGACATCGTTTGCCATCTGCACTCTCGTCTCTATCTATCGATTATCGGTTACCATAATTCAAAGGGTTAAACATGTGAACCCTTTAAAAATAATTGTTCAAACCCATAAATTAGAATACACAGGATTACACAGAAAATAATTATACTGAAATTATGTAATAGCAAATACACATAAAGGGTGAATCTCAGCTGAAACTAAAGGCAAGCAACCAAAAGCTTACTGCTAGCGTTAAGGCCAATGACCAAGAGCTGCCAAAATCCTTGTTCCGCCTCCATGTCGTTTTCCTGGATGCTGGATAACAAGCTGAATCAAGACAGACTGGCTAAGGAGAAGGGATTAAAGAAGGAGGGCTAACCCGGTACAGACTGTCTAAGGAGAAGGGATCAAAGAGGGAAGGCTAACCCGGTACCTAAAAGTACCATGCTGAAGTCGGATGTGTCGGATCAAAAAGTGCAAATATTGCAGTCAAGGTGTAAACTACAACACAACGCATTCCGTCTTCTGGACTACATCTTACTACTTGCATATCCATTTCGATAGTTTGGTAGCGGGCGTTTGAGGACGAAGAAGAAGATGAGGAAGAAGATGAAGAAGAAGAAGAAGAAGAAGATGAAGAAGAATCAGACAACACATATTCTCAGACAATACAGCCTCTGATAGGAACATCCTGAACCGTGGTTTTCTAGCACCCAGCTAAGAGACAAATGACAATTCGTGTTAACAGCGCCGTAGAACGTCATTCTCTGGGTAGATAAAGCCCATAAACCATGCTATGATTTATATGGTAGACGAAAAGCTGGCTTAAAACAAATTGCTACCTTGCCGTACTCAGGTAACAATCAATAATTAGAAAGGGCTACTCCGAATAAATAAAGATTGTTGAAATCGGAAACACCATTCCAAAAAGCGCAGAAATTGAAGGCCTACCGTAAAATTCTTTTTTTTTCAAATCAGCGCAAGAAGAAAACAGAATTAAATTGAAATATATTTATTGTGGCTTTTGGATGAGAAATTGGAGAGAAAAATACAAATTTAAATATCTCATTGACCCCACCAGAGCGCCCTCAAACACGCTCAACCCCTATATAGAGAAAAGTATCGCCGACAACGATTTTAACACCGTAGCTGCTGCGTCGGTTCTTACCTTTTCCTCTGACTTCGTTGAACGCCTTTTTTCAGCTGAGTCAATTTGCAGAGGCGGGCATACCCCAAAAAAATTACAAATGGACGACATATCCGGTCTGTCAGACATATCGAGAAGTGATTTGAACCTGGTTCGTTGGAGTTGTACACCAAGCTCTCAACCTCGAGAAAACACGCTCCTCATTTGACGCTCCATTATTCCCTGGGTGATAAAACTGGCTAAGGAAACTATGGTTTGATTTCATAATTAAAAATAATGTATTTCCTAATCTTGAATTTAGTGACAATAAATTAGTACAAATTAGTGGTGCAAGATATATTATTTCAATTGTCAGAACAGAGAGGACTTCAAGTAAACGCTTCAAAGACAAAAATCATGGTTTCCACAACCACAACGGTTGATATCAAGCTTCAGGTGAAATCTCTACAAAATGTCCAACACTACACATACCTGGACAGCGAAATGACACAACCATCTTGGCAAGATGGTCAGAAAGAAAAGAAATGCCACTAGATTGTGCCTTTAATCAGCTCACCAACATCTGGAAATAAACGACACTGAGCAAACATACCAAACTCAATCTAATCATCTCAATCGAAATCTCAGTCCTGACATATGGATGAGAAAGCTGGAAGAAAACAAAAGCGCTGGAAAACAAACTAAATATCTTTGAAAATAAATGTTTAAGAACATTATTGAATATACGCTGAGACCAGTTCATAACTAATGACTCGATAAGAACAGAGAAAGCTCGACTATACGTGTCGACTATCATTCGGAAAAAAAACAATGGACATACATCGGACATGTCCATAGAATGAACAACAACCGTCTTCCATTGCAAGCACTCGAATGGACATCAAGGGTCGTTCGGAAAAGAGGGAGATCCAAGGAAACACTCAGAAGAACAATCATCCGAGAAGGATCAACTATGGGTCTCAGCACCATACAAGATCTATAAACAGTGGCGTCACATCGTTCCAAATGTAGATCATGTGTTTCTGCCTTATGCGCCGTATTTGGAGCGCAAAGAACATAGATAGACAGATTGTGGTGTAAGGACAAATTCATCGGTGGAAGTTGAAAAAACAAATCTAAATATATAACATATCAAAAATATAAAGATGGTAACGGTTAGAATAAAGACACACTGATATTAAAAATAGTGAGATCCTGCGTGGATGGGGTCGAAGAAACAGGATATCAGGACAAAACAAACTTGCACAGTCCTCATCGTTAAGTGTCCTCTCCGCATCGGAGATTGACGGTATTGGCTCTCTGGCTGTCACTGTCCTGTATCAGATTGGTACACGCAGTCAAACTGTGTTCCGACCAAACCTTGATGTTGTCTGTTCATCTGTACCTCTGTGGCATTCTGGATCTCTTGCTCTCCAATACAACTTTCAACAGACTGTCATGTCGCTTGACATGAACAAAATATTGTATTTTTGTGCTTTTTATTTCACTTGAGTTGTGCCAGAACCTCACGTTTTGTCTTTCTATCTTTCCGAAAAGACTCGTCCAAGTCTTCTGGATACTCACATTTCAAAGGCGGCAATACTCTTTTGCATGTTTATGGGCCGTGGTCTAGGTTTCACCATACAATACAACTGAATGCACACAGCATGTGATTTTTCTCATTTTTAAGTTAGCATATATCTGCATGAACAATAGTGCATGTCTCTTGCTGAAAAATGTATTCTATGCCATTGTAATTATCTTAAAAATCTCACTTTCGCAATTGTGATATGCCGTTATTAACTGACCAAGGGATAAGCTTGATATTATTGATATATCGTTCTCCTATATTCAGTCCTAAATTGTATATTGTATAGAGGGGTAGCGACGTTCTCTGGTAATCATTCCGTTCTCTGGACAACATCCTGCTACTTGCAAAGCCCTTTTCAAGGCTTGGTAGTGGGAAATTGAGAACGAAGAAGAAGATTAAGTTAACACATCCACTTTCACAGTCATTATAGCTAGTTAGTTTTCTTTCCACTTGCGCCATTGAGTGACGTGGGAAGCTTAAGTCGTCTATCCTGCACCAAGGGCGTTACGTCGGTCAATGTGAGCCGTATCTCTGCACAATCACTCTAATGTCATTTATCCACCTGCCTCGTGCCTTCCCCTTTCCATGTAGCCAGATCTACCAGCTATGTAATATGAAAGCCATCAGTGGACGTTTATGAGGGTGCATTCTCAGGAGAGGATAAAACCAATTTATTTTCGGCCTGGAAATGTATTCAACACAAGACGTAGTGCCGATCATAATTCAAATGTCGTCGTTCCGCATTCTGTCTCTCCTGGTAACACAGATGACCTTTGTAAAACACTTTATTTAACACGTCGAAATTCAGCTCTCCTGCGCCCTGGACAGAGGCCATGTTTGGCACTCTTAGCACAGAGTCGGCATAAATATAATGTTTATCAGCTGTTGTTTTGTTACCGAAATAACGCTCGTATGCCTAAGCAATGGGGACAGCTGATTTGTCACAGCAGATGCTTCCTTACCCTTAGCATCAATTTCCCTGTCAATCCTACCGTCGACAGAAGGAAATACTACCCAAATACTTGAACTCATAAGCCTGTTGAAGAGCAATATCATTTACACTTATCTTGAGTAGTCCAGCCCCTTCACCATTTATTCAATTCAAGGGACGTGCACCAAAGTTTAAGAATCCCATTTACTCAATCAATGACATCATTGCGTAGCGCAACTTGGACGAGAGGTAAAAGATATTCTTATGCTCGTGATCATGAATTCGCAGATTACACCAATCTTAAGATAAGTTTCGCAATTCCCAACGTAGTACGCGCTCTCTCGCAGTTTTCGAAAAGGTCACCAGGTGACAACGAGTGGTATCGATGTTTTGTACCTGTTACTGCACAAATGTGAGGCTGATCTCAAATTGTGACATTTTTTCAGCGAGATGTACTTTATTCGCACATGCTTCATATCAGTACAGGTCGATGACAAATATATATTGACGTGAAATCTATTTTTAATGCATACTTATATGGTTTCAATCAAAAATACCCCTTAATCAAATCAAAGACGTCCGTCAAATATTATAACAAATAAATTACTAACAATCAGTGATAATATTAAAATGTTAAACTGTAGATAATATGTCTAAAAAGAAATTAAAACATCAAAATCGAACTAAAACTAACAATAATTTTAATATTACAAATCACTAAATTATCAAAAATACTTTATATTTGCTTTTGTTCATCAACACAGCGCTTATTACAAATGCAGATGTGCCAGGGAGATTTGATGTGCTAATTATTAAATGTCGCTGACCCCGTCAGTCGCATCGAAGAGTGCCTGTCGATTCGCCCTTGAGAACAAACTGAACCACCGCATGTGCTGTCTCTAGTCACTTGGTAGTCATATCATCCCCACCTTTCCTTGAATCCTCATCTGATACCAGCCTCCATCTATCTGCCTGCTTCTTTCCTCTCTATCTGAATCATCTTTTAATCCTTCCGTTTCTGACCGCGGCTGGCTTACCCAGCCAGCCTTTTCCCACTTTTTATGCCCCCCTGGCAACCTCAGCCCGTCTGTTATTTGGGTTCCTGCCCCGTCTCGCAAGGAGTGACCTGACTTTTTCTAAGGTTTTGTTTGTGTTTTCGTCTCGCTGCGGTATCTGACCATTCCGATTTATGATTGTTTTTCACTTTATTTTTAAATGTACATCCTAAGTTAAAGAAAATCGTCTCTTTGCAGAGAGATTTAGTCCGTGTTCTCTTGACCATTAAAACAATGTGTCATTCAAATGTATTTCTTTTTATCATCGTAATAAAGCAGATCTTTTGGAGAAAGTCGTTCTCATAATAGCCGATCTATGATTGATATTTGAACAGCTCTCCTGCCTCTGTCAGCGCCATCCCCAGCACATGTTTAATGTCCAATATTTTATTCAACCTCGGTCTGTCTCTTCTTCGCTTTCCATGTACCAAACGCGGCCTTGCAGTATGACTGTTTACGGGAAGCTTCGGAAGAAACCCTAGGGAAAACATGCACCTTGCAATCTCCAGTCGTCTCGATAATGTCTTGTCGCTGGCCAAAGGTAGCTCGGAACGAGAGAGTGAGGATGACAAATTGCACAAACGTCCTTACTTTAATTAAAATCACTGCGCAAGTCAACCATTTCATCGAACAGAGCAAAAGGGAAAGATTGTCCACACGGCTGAATACAGCGACAGTGGTTTTCATAATACATGATGGATGAACATGACACACTCCATTATCCTTTATCTAGACCTTTGATATGGCCGAAGTAGTTTCCTAGATGCAAAATGTTCTACTACCAAATGTTGTTCTATTTTGAGCTATCATCCCACTACTCGGATTAACTCCACGAATCTCTCACCGCAACTCCAGACACAGACACTAGTCACGATGCCCCTTTCATTGCTAAAGTAAGCACTGCCATACAGAAACTCAAGGGACGCATGCTCCAACAATATTTCCTCTTTAGCCTGTTAAAGTACGCCCAAGACCCGATGGCGACCCCCCTACTTCAACTTTTCGCACAGGACTGCAACACTGGCGATGGTTCCGTGGCATGACGAGATGGATGGAACATATCCATGTAAAGGTAGAAGGCACCCATCTATAATACAGCAGTTATAGGCATATTATTATAATGTCCGCCCCCGGCAAAGTATTCGCGCATGTGTTCCTCTCCAAACTGCACCCTCTGCTACCAAAGGCATCGTCAACCTCAACAGTCAGGATTCACTGTCTCTGGTTGCACTATCGATGCTATTCTCTCTCTTCGTCTGTGTATGGAACTGCACCGCGAGTTTAACATCGTCTACGTTGACCTGCGGGCTGCCTTCGATTCCGTAGACAGACTGGCCTTGTGAGTGGGCCGTCAACGCGTGGATGTTCCGGATACCCAGCTGGTCCTAATTGGCTTGGCTTCCCTTCGTTCATTCTCAATCTCCTACTAGCAAATCCTGAAAGGGCTTAAGTAGCAGAATATAGTCCAGAGAACGGAATGCGTTGTGTCGTAGTTTACAACTTACTGCGATATTTGCACCTTTTGGTCCAACACATTCGACTTCAGCAAGCATTTTTTTAGTACCGGGTTAGCATTCCCTCTTCGATCATTTCTACTTAGCCAGTCTGCCCTGCTGCGGCCAGTTATTCCGGACCACCACGTGGAGGTGTAGAAGGGTCTTGACACTTGTAGCAAGCTATGGGTCGCTGACCACTGCAGCTCATGCGCTGCTCAGCTTCTTGATCTCTGGTCCTTATTGAGGCGCTTCATATTCACACCAGCTTAAAAATTCGGATAGGACGGGTTCTTGCAGACGTGTTCTATACATCCTCTGTGTCCGGCAGATTGGTGGTCTTTCTCCAGCAAGTTTCTGCTGCGTCATTGGGCTGGATCTCCGCAAAGTAATCTACATAGAACCCAGGTGTCGTGGCCGAAGACTTCCCGCTGACTGATCTCGTTTACCCCGACGACGATCTCACACCAGGCCGTAATTGACCCCATGGACGCCCTGATATGGTCGTTATCCCATATCTCCTGGGCGAAGACTAAACTCCAAAGCATCAGCAGAGGTCCCTCTTCGCCGATTATCACCATGAACGACAACCCCGTTTCGCCACCAAAGACGTCGTCTACATGAAGAGCAGACAATGATCCAAAACACGCGGCAGTCACATCTCCATGGCCAGATGGAACACTCTATAGATGAACTAAACAACAGTTCACAGGCACTTGCATACACCACTTAATGACATTGGGCCAACAGATTGGGGCCAACAACCTGCTAGAACAACAACCAACCAACTTACCTAAAATATGATGAGATCAACACCTACAACGGTATGCGAGATAGAGGTCAACATAGAACCGCTAGAAATCAGGAGAAAGGGGGCACTGATTGAAGCGGTAGAGAGATACAAGAGACAAGAAAATAGCAAAACAAATAGGGTACAAATAGACACGTAGAAGAAAAGAGAAGACTGAAGCAATTGTCGCCACTGGATATAGCAGAAGAGAGGAAGCCATATTCACCATCTACCAGAGGCGAGAGAAACGGAATATAGGTTCTTTGGACCACCGCTTGGAAAAATCTTTGCCTGCCAGTCATAAAAACAAACCTGACAAAAATGGCAGCCACCAAGGAGACTACACCTAATTTCCTGAAGACATGTGCCTTGTAGATAGTCTCTAGTTTCCCACAATCGGCAGTCCTGGTCTATATGTATGGATCAGCATTCAAATCTACCTCTTTTTGCAGGGTACGGTATGCATATGAAATACCTGGATGGGTCCATGTACAATTGTTGTGATTCATGCGGAGAAAACTGTTCAAACGTTGAAGCGGAGGCTGAGGCTATAAAAACAGCAGTTGAGATTTGCACCAACAGTTTTTTTCTTCTTTCTTCTTCTTCGTTCGTTCTCAATCTCCCACTACCAAACCCTGAAAGGGCTTAAGTAGCAGAATGTAGTCCAGAGAACGGAATGCGTTGTGTCGTAGTTTACAGCTTGGCTGCGATATTTGCACCTTTCGGTCCAATACATCCGACTTCAGCAAGCATTTTTTGAGAACCGGGTTAGCATTCCCTCTTCGATCCCTTCTCCTTAGCCAGTCTGCCCTGCTGCAGCCTGTTATCCAAGATCACCACGTGGAGGTGTAGAAGGGTCTTGGCAGCTATGGTTCGCTGGCCCTGACGCTAGCAGTCAGCTATGGGTCGCTGACCACTGCAGCATCTTGATCCCGCACCAACAGTTTGACTTGAGTGAATTGTTGCCGATAGATTTTGTGATTTTTTTTTTAGTGACTCTAAATCGGTTCTGGAAACGCTGAAGAACACTCCATACAAAGAAAAGGAGATATTCTTGGTGGGGAGGGCGATCCACAACATCATCACTGCCCACGGGATAAATGTCACCTTGCAATTGATCCCTGGACATAGTGGGCTACTAGGAAACGAGATGGCCGATATATTGGCAAAAACAGGAATCTCGAAACAACAAATCTATAGACCCTGCAGTAACAACACGGTAAGACGAATTAATAAAAATAATATTCAGGAAATCTGGATGAACAGGTGGGTGACGGGAACAACAGGTCGCAGTGTATTTAGCAAAATGTCACAGCCAAAATGTAAAGATGACATAAATAAACTATATAGAAGAGACCAAAGTATCATCTTTCAGTTCCAAACAGGACATACCAGAGTCAATAACCACTTAAACAGCATCAATCCCCAGCATCTGCCCTTGTGCAGACATTGTGCTCATCCTAATGAAACAGTTCGACACCTACTCATTGGGTGCAAAACGCTCGTGGATATGAGGAAAAGATTCTTACAAGCACTGCTGACAATTACCAACACACTGTACAGAGCAGTGAAATAACTGAAGTAGACTAGTATTTATATAACTATGGCATTGGGCTGCCAAGAGCAGGCTATGGTATAAGAACAACAACAACCTAAAATATGAAGAACAACTACCTAACACATCAAGAAAACCCTCTCTAAAATTGTAAGATGGTATTAAAATACGCAAATGATAACATTACTAAAATATCTCAATTGAAATGAAGCATCAAAATATGTTCTTAAATATCACAATTTCAATAAAGCACCAAAACGTTTAAACAATTTCACAATTTAAATAAAGAATCAACACAATTTGTCTTTAATATCACAATTGAAGTAAAGCTCCCATACATCGCTAAAATCTGAAATATAACTACAATACTCGCATATGTGACACACATACAAATATATCGACTTCAAAATGTCAGAAAATAACGCAAATGTCAGTGAAGTACTTAACAACTTTACCTAACTATTAAAAGATTCACAAAATTACCAAAATATTCAGTTTAGAAAATCCTAAATGCCAGTTAAATACGCAACGGTCATGAAGGTGCTAAAGAATGATTCAAGTATAAAACTAACATTTTAAATATCGACAAAGAAAGTTTAACTGCTGAACTATATCTACAATACTAATGTCACTAAGATAACTAATTTATAACTAAATGGCAATATCTAAACATTTTTAATGGGCAAATAGCATAACCAAATATATGTACTAAAATGCTGTAAAATCACTAAAATGCCACCAATAATACCAAAATAGCTCAAAATTATCAAAGTAATAATAAAATAGCAATATATCTCTAAATTATCAAATTAACAATGTATTATCCAAATATTTCAAAATTACTAAATTAACAATGTAATACCACAAATCTGCAAAATTTTCATTTTAATTAAAAATATACCAAAATATCTCAAATTATCAAAGTAACAATAAAATACCTCTAAAATAAAGCCACCTTGCATGAATATATAATAAATAATAAAAATATGTTTACAAGAATACAATATACACACAAATATGAACGTTTCGTTACAGTTTGAATATCTGAAAGATAAAACTAAAATACCAGAATGGCAGTGTGTCAATGAAACATTACTAAATAATGCTGCAAATCAAGTATCACTCTCTAAGAACTTAATACTCCGTACAAAAAGAATATTTCACTGCACATACATCTTTTCACCACATTCTCTGGTTTTAATCAATGTTTAGCAACGTGTGAAGGCTTTGGCATAACCTTTCAGCGGATTCACGAAACCACGTATCTAAACACACCTGGATACGCGTCTTGTTGGATCTAATCAATATACACTGTTCATTGTTGGGTCAAGGTAAACATAATAATGTTTTGTTCTTTTAGCTGATTTAAAACGACGTATATAATTTCCTGCACTATGATCATTTTACAAAACGTATAATAAAAGACGTGTGAAAAATGATTGAGTCTGTGTTGAAGCAAATTAAAAATCGATACCCTAAGGTACTTTCAAAATGTATTTATCCATGACTAATCCCATTATACATTCGATTTATCAATTATTTCTTTTTAATTAAACTACTTCATTTAATTAAACTAATGCATATTGCTGTACCCGTTTGTCTGTATCGTACGAGGCGTGTTCAAATGAAACCGGACCTAACAACCAAGTGTACATACGTTCGATTTGTATGCTGACGTTACTTCTGATGCAAATAGCAGATACCAACCGCCAAGTTTGCAAAATGGCATTATCCTCTGACTTACAGTATCCTCAGCAGACCGTTGAAAACATTGAGGGTCTGATAAGAAATCCGTCAAGAGTTGATCAGCGAGCGGTGATTCGGTTTTTAACAGCTGAAGGATGTCGACCAGCTGCCATTCCTCGCAGAATGCAGGCAGTGTATGGTGACAAAAAGAAGAAGAATGCAGACATTCGACAAAAGTTAGACATAGAGGGGAACTAGTTTCTAAATTCTATCACGAAAATCAAATTAAAATACATGTACTTTACCCACATCAAAAGACAAAATGGTCTTGAGAAAACTGTAATGAAAGGTCTCGTGCCAGGAAATAGAGGCAGATGCAGACAAAGAAAGCAATGGCACAAAAGTGTCAAGGAATGCTTCGGCATAACTCTGGAGCAGGCTGGAGATTTGTCAAGAAATGGAGATTCTTTAAGACGGGATGTAATAGGAGCGACGTCTTGCAAAGGAAATGCCACATTATGATGACAAATATATACATGACGTAACTTCAAAAAGTTCCCGGAATAGTTGGTTCGTGTTTGAATGAAAGATGATAGTATGGAGAATATATATTTATAAGTTGGAATTGACTTTGACGATATGACATGGCAGACTTAACCTTAATATATACTTTGTGTCGTGTGCTCGTTGCATCGTTGGAGTTGAAAATGTCATTGATTGAACAACGTACAAATGTAACATTATGTGTTTTGCTTGAGAAGTCACCCTCAGACACGCAAACATTGCTTAATAAAGCATATGGTGACACCATAATAAAGAAATCGCAAGTATTTGCCCAATCCTCAGACCAAAACGTCAGTCCAATGAATGGAAATCTCCAACATCGCCCCGGACACAGAAATTTCGTTTGGACAAGAGCAAAGCAAAAGTTATGTCGGCATTTTTTAATGGTATTCACGCGGTATTGTCTACCATGATTTTATTCCTGAAGGCCGAACGGTGAACAGGGAAATGTACGTTGATATCCTCCGTCGTCTAGAAAATGCAATCAGAAGAAAACGACCAGAAAATTGGAGAACAAAAACGTTGGATTATGCTGCATGACAATGCGCCAGCACATCGATCCCTACTGGTGAAGCAGTACCTCACAAAACACAATGTTACTACCTTGGATCATCCTCAATATTCTCCCGACCTGGCACAGGCTAATTTTGTTTTTGTTCTCCCGACTGAATTCGGTACTGAAAGGTAAGAGATTCAAGGATGCTGAAGACGTTATCACGTGACAAGACAGCTGAGAGAGGTGTCAGAGAATGGGCTCCACGAATGTTTCCAGCAGCTGAGAGAGGTGTCAAAGAATGTGTTCCACGAATGTTTCCAGCAGCTGAGAGAGGTGTCAAAGAATGTGTTCCACGAATGTTTCCAGCAGCTGAGAGAGGTGTCAAAGAATGGGCTCCACGAATGTTTCCAGCAGCTGAGAGAGGTGTCAAAGAATGGGCTCCACGAATGTTTCCAGCAGCTGAGAGAGGTGTCAAAGAATGGGTTTAACGAATGTTTCCAGCAGCTGAGAGAGGTGTCAAAGAATGGGCTCCACGAATGTTTCCAGCAGCTGAGAGAGGTGTCAAAGAATGGGCTCCACGAATGTTTCCAGCAGCTGAGAGAGGTGTCAAAGAATGGGCTCCACGAATGTTTCCAGCAGCTGAGAGAGGTGTCAAAGAATGGGCTCCACCAATGTTTCCAGCAGCTGTATGCACGTTGGCAGAAGTGTGAAGTTGTCGAAGGGAACTACTTTGAAGGAAATGAAGTGTGGATAATTCTATTGTAATTTATTTCTATATAATCTACTAGTTCCTGGTAATTTTTTGAAGCTACGTACCGTATGTATATTTATGTGTATGTGTGTGTGTGTGTATATATATAGATGCAGAAAGACCCCTCTGTGGCAGTTCCTAGATGCGTGTCTAAGCACGATGGCAAAGAAAATGCCGAATAGAGTCTGAGCCAGGACACAACCTTGTTTAACTCCGATGTTAATGTTGAAGGCCTCAGATTCATGACCGTCATGGAGCACTGTACCTTTCATGCCCACGTGAACAGACATAATCATGCTCAGTAGTTTAGGTTTAGATGGGAAGCCAACTTTAGACAATACTTTAAAAAGACCCACTTTGTCTACGGTGTTTAGGAGCGATTTGCCCCTATAATTGTTTCAGTCTCCTCTGCCTACCTTTTTCTGGTAAAGGTTGATTATCTAGGCGTCTCTCATGTCCTGTGATACCGCTTGCTAGATCAGAATGAAGACTATTCAATATAACCAGACTTCGAGCAAAAGTTAAGAGAAGGGAGACTGTCATTCGGGATATGCTCTTCGCAGACGATGCTGCCCTGGTCGCCCACACTGAAGCCAAATTACAGATCCTCATTAATAGGTTGGCAAAATCATGTAATCTGTTTAGACTCACCATCAACGTACAAAAGACGAAAGTGATGTCTTAGGGTGGAGATCCACCAGACATTGTTTTAAACGATAAAAATCTGGAGGTAGTAAATCACTTCAGCTACCTCGGATCTACAATCACCGACAACTTTTCACTGGACGCAGAGATGCAGAAACAATTAGGAATGACCTCATCAGCACTTGCCAGGCTCTCACAGAGGTTGCTGTGTACCGATCATGTGTGATTAGTAACTTGCTCCATGGCAGCGAAACATGGATTCTGTATGCCTCACAAGAAAAAAGGCTTAACGCTTTTCATATGCGCTGCCTCATACGCAATCTTGGAATTTCATGGAGTGACAGAGTGCCGAACAAAGAAGTGATGAACCGTACAAAGGTTTTCAGCTTAGTTATGATCCTCCACCTGCGCCCCTTGCGGTGGCTTGGTCATGTTTGTAGAATGAAGGATGGGCGAATACCAAAAGATGTCATTTTGGAAGTCCTGACCATGGGTAAACGTAACAAAAGATAGACCCTTCCTCCGCTACAAAGATGTTTGCAAGCGTGACCTGAAGGCGTTCGATATGAACACCAGCAACTGGGAGAAAGTTGCCAAAGACAGACTAGGCTGGAGGCAGCCTTTGTGTGTTTGTCTGGAGACAGGGGAAGACAGGAGGCGTCAAGATGCAGACTACATACGTTTGCGGCGAATGTTAGGGTCACAACTGACTGTCCTCTCTTTAGCGTGAAGTCCATAGTCTATCGAGGATGACACAATGCCAAACAATCAAATATATATATATATATATATATATATATATATATATATATATATTAATGTATATATATATATATATATATATATATATATATATAAATATATATATAAATATATATATACATTTATATATAATAAGCTCTAAATGTCAGTTTGTTTTATTTTTTTTCCGTTCGCCTTATTTCTCCATTCCCCAAGGCGTTGTGGGTTACACTGTGGTTTTTATTTTGCGCCTGACGGCCCAGTGCATCCGACTTCAGTATGCATTTTATGTAAGATTCTGCTTCCTCCTGCATTTTCTAAGGGTTTGCTTCCCCGGGGTAACGGCCGGTGCTGTGATGGGGATCGAACCCAGCACCTTCTGGTTGTGAGCCGTGTCACTTAACCACTAGCCCACGCCGTCCCCCTAAATAGCATATGAGAGCTTGTCATTCATAATCTATATGAAGCTTTTACACAAGATATCACTACATAGATCTCTGCAGCTTCTGATGTTAGCTAGCACTGCTTCTGCTAAGACGAGCCAATAGTAAACATTGCTTCGTGAAACTGTTACAGTGCTTGCATACATATACATATATATTGACTTCTCAAGTTACATTCGCATGGCGTGTTGCAGATTATCGATAGTTGCCCAGTCATTGCCGTACTTACACACAGTAAGAATTTTGTTCATTATGTAACAAAAACAATAATAATATTCATTATAATAATCCGGTAATGTGACCAAGGCCTGCAGGATCGATTGTCTGTACCACGACTTCTGACCAAGGTCCAATAATCGTATGATTTTGATAAGGTGCGGGCGATTTGTCGCAGCCAGATGTTGCGCGGGTGAGCGCGGGTGCGCATACGTGAAGAACAAGTTCTTTTCCCAACATTGATTTCGACAGCCAGTTGTAGGATCTGGATGGGCGGAAGGAATGGTGGAGAAAGGGGGGGGGGGGGGGCATGCCTGAAGGTAGAGTAGTGGGGCCGATAGTCCAATATAGATACAATACTCTTGAGATGTGTGTGTCGGACAACCTCAGTGTTGGTTATTCATGTCATACTAGTGGATTCCAAGAAAACGCCTCTGCCTGCAGATATCAAAGTATTAACACTTTGCAAGACTGTCCAAGTTTCGGAGACATATAGACGGATTTGAATGACGAATGACTTTTGTTTCCAGTAAACACCGTGCTGTAAAACCAATGTTACGATATCAAAGTATGGTCTCAGTTCATATTGAACTAAGTCCATGAGATCATGATGATGAGCAGTGCATGGGCTGTAGAGGTCACTGATCTGAGGCCGACTGCTAGCGTCGGGGGAAGCGAACCAGAGCTGTCAAGACACTTCTACAAATTCACGTGGTGATCCTAGATAACAGCCTGCAACAGGAGAGGCTGGCTAAGGGGAAGGTCTCGATGAGGGAAGGCTAGCTCGGTACCCACAAAGGCATTCTGAAGTCGGATGTGTCAGACCGAAATTTGAAAATATCTCAGTCAATCTGTAAACTACAACACAACGAATTATGTTCTCCTGACTACATGCAATCCTCTCTCCAGGGACTTGGTAGCGGTTGTTTGGGAGCGAACGATGAGGAGAATAGGAACTGTATAAATGAAAGTTAGAAATGAAGTTTGAGTGGGTCATACAGAGCTAATTTAGTCAGGGTGCAAAGAAGCGAATACAAGAAGGAAGCAGCAGACAATATAGCAACATGAACTGAGAAATGGATGGTACAGATTAATGCCGAGAAATTTGAAACAACACTCTTCACACTCTCAAACAAAGAAAAGACAGGACAAATACAACTCGGGAATATACCTGTACAAATTGATCATCACCTGGTATATCTGGACATCACGTTTGAAAAGAGAGGGACATGGAGGCCCCACATTGAAAAAAACAGAGGCAAAGGCAGAGAAAAAACTCTCAATATTGAGGAAAATGGCTGGGTCTATAATGAGGTAATAAGGCCAATAGTAGACTATGGATCAGCAGCCAAATATCACCTACAAACCTTAGACAAGGTACAAAACTAAGCGCTTAAGGGGATCACGGGTGCCATGAAATGAACTTCACTAAATGAAATGGAAACAATCACATGCATCACACCTCTATCTTATAGACGAGGCACCAAGACCATGATTAAAAACAATAAAAACATGTCAGCACACCCAATGAAGACCAAATTCGAAGATCTTGCTAATGTAAGATTGAAGAGAAGTAGCTTTGTATATCGGTCCAAACATTGAATGAGAAGATATAATGATGAATTATCAGACACCACTAAGGAGGTAAATCCAATACAATTTCCAATCCCAATGGAACAACACCAAAACATTAGCATAACAACATTTATAACTGACACCTACCCCATGGGAGACCAAAATGCTCTTCCAAAGAAAGCATCAGCATGAGACATGATCGGTAACTGTATCCCAGAAAAGCATGGATCCAGGTATATACTGATGGATCAGCAACAAGAGCAGTGAACTGTACCCCAGAGAAGCATGGATCCAGGTATATACTGATAGATCGGCAACAAGAGCAGTGAAAAAGGAGGCGCATGAATCTACATTGTCTACCCATATAAAGAAAATGAAACCACTAGTTTATCCACTGGAAAATTCTATTCAAACTACTTGGCTGAAGTACAGACACGAATTATTGATGTATAAATTATTAGCAACACAACAAGCCAATATCATCAGATTGTATTCCTTACAGATGCAATGTCAGTTCTGCAAGTCCTCAAAACTGCCAGAGCTTAGGAAAGCCTTGGGCGAACTAAATGCAGAAATAAGGGTAGTGCTACAGTGGATATCATCACTCTGTGACATAACAGGAAATGAGACAGCAGACAGGTTGGAAAAGAAGGGAGCAACACAAGAACAAAACGAACAAATAATCACTTCCCAAGAAAGGAAGACACGTATCCAAGCAATTAGGAAAGTTGACAAACGAACAACAGATATCACTGTCTTGATCAAGCAGAACAAGTGATCCTGTTTCGCTTGCGAATGGGACATAACAGACTGAATAGCCATTTACATCGGCTAAAATTGTCTCCATCGCCAATGTGTATGTGTGGGCGGGAAGTATGGACATCCGAACATATCCTGCAAGACTGTTATATGCTGAGCCAATTGTGTACTGAGCACTGGTCCACGGAGACAGATATCCACACAAAGCTGTTTTGAAGCACCGAAGAACTCTCTAGTATAGCAGCCTTTATCCAGAGAACTGAACGTCACATATAGAGGTAACAGAAAAAAGCATAGCAAACGAGAAGAAGAAAAAGAAGAAGATTTCAAGTAACAGGAAAACTGTCTTTGCCTTTCGAACTCTAGCCTTTACATCTGCTCCCAATCTTGCTGAAGTACCAATGGTACGACCTTATATGTAAAGGTGTGCATCTCTGCCAGTGCCTGATCTCCAAGCGAGACTGGCTCTTTGCTTAATGTGTTGATTTTAAACTCCTTGGTTTTCATCGTGTTAACATTTCGGCTCAATATATATACACCCATGTATAATTATATACTTATATATATATATATATATATACATATATCTAATGACGAGTACTTTTCCATTTTTAAATATTTACACAACACATTCTTAGTGGGATTTGCAATAAAACATCGAAGGAATGTCAATACATTATATGATACATTAGAACAATACCGGTATGCTGCCAGCTATATGCATTTAATTTGGAACATACAAAGTAAACATAACTTAAAGAAGGACGTGAGTTAACGCAACAATATGCGCCTGACCTGGTCTGGGAAGATCTTTCGTTAACTCACGTCCTTCTATAAACACCGTTGTCCAGTTCTTCACAGTAGTCTTCGACACATTGCGATGAATGTCAACTGTTCGACATCCTTCAGCTGTTAGAAACTGAATCACCGGTCGCTGATAAACTCTGGGCGAATTCCGTATCACACACGCCATGTTTTCAACAGCTTGCTGAGGAAACTATGAGTCGGAAAATAATGAATTTTTGCCAACTTGACGGTTGGTATGCTGTTTACATCAGAAGTAACGTCATCATGCGTAACGTACGTAAGTATACTTAGTGCAGTCAGGTCCTGTTTCATTTAAACACGCCTCGTATATCAGACTACAACTTCAAGCAAGATCATGAAATTCACTATGGTAATTAGCAAAATGTCCGAAAATATTAAGTGTAATTTTAAATAGTGTGGAGCTTACTGTCGTGCGACAGGGCTGTTCATTTGTCAGAATATGTCGCCTGTTGGCAACTGACTGGCTAATGAAGAACACGACTTATGTATACCATAATGGAATTCAACCGCTTTAGACGACAAGCCTCGATGATCTGGACTTAGCTGAGGGCATTGTTATCTTGTCTAACAACCCAAACCAAATGCCAAATAAAATTAAAATACTTTCTGCATTGTCAATTAAATTTAGTCTGGGGTATACAAGAAAAACAAACACAGATTATGACAATAAAAAAACATAATGACATGTACTGAGACGCATTGTACTGCAAGAGGAAGATTCATTCATATATCTTGAAATAATATAGACATAGAAGAACTGATATCAATCAATCAATCAATCAAAGCCCGTCGCTTCTCTGGATGCATAGGCCAGTTAGAACGTCAAACCAGCATACACGATCCTATGCCTCTCTTTCTGCGTCTCTCCCAGTGTAATCATTTAATCTTAGTTCCTTCACATATTCTCTTCTTCAATCTACCAAGCACAGATACTGATAAACAATTCAAATTAAGATTACAAAAGGCGAGAGGTGCCGTCATTGCTTTAGGAAATTGGTGGACATCGAAAGACATTGTCTTTCAGAAACATACAGCTCTTCGGTTCCAATGTCAAGGCCGTCATATTGTACACATACAATGGTTTAGTTGTCATCAATGGATGAATTATGAACAACTGACGGAATACAATGTAATGATAAAGTCACTAATGTAGAACTGTGGGAAAGAACCAGACATATTCCACTGAGATTTGACATTAAGAGAAGGTGTTGGCGATGGTTAGGGAATCCAACTGATAGTATTACTAGTTAGTCACTGTTCTAGAGCCATCAAGACAAGAGACGTAGGGGCTGACCAAAACACCTCCTTGAGAAAACTCGAGGCAAACGTGAATACGCAAGAAAGACGTGCGGGGAGCTTGAAAGAAAGAGTTGGCGAGTATTTGTTGAGGACCTATGCTTCCCAGATAATTTAAGGGTTTTCTTCGATAAAAACACATTTTTGAGATAACGGCAACACGAAGACATTATTCGACAGTCTTGAGGCTGAATGATGACATAAGTCATGAATTGAATTATCAAAACCGACAATTTTGAAGGAACAAAGGTTCCATAACGACAAAATCTTATTCAACGACAGTCTGCACGTGAAACAATTCGATAAGTCAGTTGCTGCATGAATATAATTTATCAAATTGTCGGGCCGCATGTATGCTTTCTGATGAGCTAAGATCAAAGTGAAGAAAGTCTTAATGTGCTAACGTCAACAACATAGTCAAATTTTGATCATTGAGAACGCCTGTGTATTTGCACTTTGTAGTTGTCTTGTTACACAATGCAAATGTTCTTCACCGTCAACAGCCAAGGCGTTTTTCACACAATATCTCTCCTTCTATCGGTATCTCACATCCAATCCGTGTTTTATCTTTTTGTTTTATACACGTTTCTCTTTTGTCCGTTATGGTACAATGCCCACCACCCTTTAACTGTATCGCCATGTATACACGCTTGTAATTATATTTACGTTCCCGTCCACAAGAGATTATCTCGAGCTTGCATGTGACTAAAGAATTTTTTAAAGTAAGATGGCCGCGCCTGACTGACTGCCCTCTCGACTTGCTCAGGTGTTTGTGTCGTTTTCTGTTGTTTGCTAGTTCTTGTTCGGATTATAATTTACACCTCGTTCACCTGGTGGTATCAAGGCTTTATTCTGTGGAATGCTTGTGCTTTCGTTTGGTTATCCTGTTGTTATGCTGCATCTTTCTGCGGCTGTGCCTAGCTTAAATCGTGAGAAAACAGTCCATGATAGCGTTGAACGTTCCGTTTGACTGCACCACGAAATTCAGCTCAAGTTTTCACTACTCAAGGGCCTTCCTGCTTGGACTGAAGCCGGCTTCCGCGTGCCCCCCCCCTCCCCAGGGTTACACCAAACCTCTCTCAACACAGTATTCTCAGCACAGCAAGGGCCACGATGACCCAAAGGTGGACACAATGCAGAGGCCACGGGGGCGGAACGCGAAGTAAAAGGAAGTCAGACACGGACAAACTATTAAGGCCGACACACATATTGGTTAAGCACACACTCCTCGCGGCACTCATCCCAGGCTGCGGAGTACTGGGTTACACCTGGGGAATCTGTAGTGATTTCGGTCGACACACTATAGGACTTGGTAGTGGTCGACCGTCGCAACGGGCTTCTGACGCCTAAGGGAATTTCATTATTATTATTATTGCATGTGACCATCGGCCTGAATGTTTCAGAGCCCAGTTTTATAATTGGTGTACGATTGCCAGATAAAGCGCACACCTTACAGCAATTGGTGTATCCCAGGTTGAAAAATTAGCGCCTGACTGTTTTGAATCAGTGGAGAAAAGGAGACAAGGAAAAGAGAAGAGTTTCCCCAAATGGTAACAGTTTCAAACGGTGAGCGAAACGGTATTCAACATTTTATAACATACGGATTTGCCTCTTCTATGGCATGATTTACCTGTTTGCAACTATGCGAAGAAGAATCAGCACTCATAATTCTTGCTGTTTGTCAGTTTGTTGGTCACTGTGGCAAAACGTAAATCAAACGTCCGTCTTAGTGCAGAGTCTCTTCTGGTACATTTGTCCGTCGATTTCGCAAAATATAAATTAAACTTCGGTCTTAAAACAAAGCGTGATTCCGTTCGTTTTGCAGTTAATATGCCAGAAACCTAACGTGGGTCTTACATGTGACCTTAAAATCTGCCAACTGACGTAACGGGGGCCGGTGAATTAAATTTCACCCTAGCCATATAAGTACAGTAAATTCAGAACTTCCTGTATGTAGAGCAATATCTTAGTTGGTAGAGCAAAGTTTTGGAAAACTAAAGTCGTTGATTCGAATCTGACTCCTGGTAAAGTGATTTTCAAATTTGCAAAAAATGTATTTTGATTGAAAACTAAATAACAACGTTGATTATTAAAGGAGGAGCGCGTGGCCGAAAGGTTTCTATCTCTGCCTGCGGACAAGGAGGGCAGCTGTTAAAATCCCCGTAAGGCATATGTTGTTTTTCTGTTGGGGGTGAAATAAACAAACATAACCAGCACATGACGTGGCGACATCAGTGGCAAAGCTGCCTGTAGTTCTCAGCCTAAAAAACACCTCGACTACCCCAGCAATGAAAAAAAGTCGTATTGGCATTTTGTTCCTATTTTTTTTTTAAATTATAGTATTTCAATTAGACCATGCATTTTATAAATGCCATTTGTCAAAGAAAACTATGTGATATAATATAAAAAACATTAAAGATGTGTAAGAGTAAGCACTACAGAGAAGAATTGGAAGATGCTAGAATATTGATACCTGCCGCATAGAAGAAAAAAGACTTCTTACATAAAAAATGCGCAAGACACTTTCGTTAAACACCACCTACCAGAGGGTAGAAGATTTATGACAGTCATCAACGATGAACAACCCCTACAATAAAGACTGTACTCTCAGAGCCCTCTTCAGACAGGAACACATTAAATATTTTTGTAGAAAACTGTCGTTTTGAAACTTCAGACTCAAATCCACAAAACATCCAAAATGGATCTGTCACATCGGCTACCATCAACGCTGGATATGGCACTTTAATTAAATACCATAACATGCACCAAGAAGAATACCTTTGCATCTGCAGATCCTATTCAAACAACGAAGCATAAATAATAGCAATATGAAAACTGCTTGCCGAATTATCTCAGATCTTGAAAGAGCAACTATACAACCTGAAGATGAGAAGATCGTTATTTTCTCGAACTCAAAGTCTGAGGTTCAAGCCTTGGAAAACAGAATGTCTCAAGATGTTAAAGACATCTGCACATTAATGAAATAATTGTCCCCTCTTATGTATGGGAGGTAGAGCTCTAGTGGATACCTGACCATGTCGGAGTCCTAGGAAATGGAGCTCTAGTGGATACCTGACCATGTCGGAGTCTTAAGAAATGGAGCTCTAGTGGATACCTGACCATGTCAGAGTCCTAGGAAATGGAGCTCTAGTGGATACCTGACCATGTCGGAGTCCTAGGAAAGGAGAAAGCGGATGAGCTGGTCTGAAGCGGGGCACCACTATCACAGCCACTATCTAGTATCACACTGCAGACATGCAGGCAGATTCTGAGAAACACCTATAGACGGAAGTGACTACACAAGTGGGCCACATCATAAGCATGCCAAATATATTTCAAACACCAAGCAAAACTAGGTCCACATAACCCAGCCAAGAATCTGAAATCAATAGACCACAGTGTGATCTACAACCTGAGACCAGCTCATGTCTCTCCCAGCAAACGTCTAAATAGAATAGACCCTCTATGTGAACAAAATTGCAGATTCTGCTACGACCACGAAGAATTAGTTGAGTATCTCTTGACTCTGTGTCCAGGCACGGCCGATTTGCGACACCGGCTGCTCCCACAACACCCCACTATAAAGAGAGCACTATTCACATCACTACAGCAATTGAGAAAAACATGTGGTCTTGTCCGTGAGGCATTGGGCTGTCGGGAAATCATCTTACAGCAAACGATATACATCATCATCATCATGTGAAATAATATCATTTTATATGACGTGGATATAATTAAAACATAAAAGCCGGTATAATTTATATTTGTGGCGTCGTTTTAGTTCGCTTCGATGTACTGTGTTTATTTCCAGACAGTCCTTCTTCTTCTTCTTCTGCGTACACAGTCAGACAGTAACCATTATTTTCTCGAAAAAAGCGGCGGTCATCCTGAGACTCTCGCCACTACCATAGAGCTTGTCTTGCAGTTCCACTGGCAATGGCCACATCTGCTCTCTCTGATCCTCGTATGTCGGGCAGTTCTGCAGCAGATGTTCAGTGGTCATTTTACCAGTACCGCACGGGCATTCGTCGGTACACCCTATCTTCAATTTGTTGAAGAGGTGGTACCTCAGTCTGTTGTGGCCAGTGCGAAGTCTGAAGACAACGACCTGCTCTCTTCGGTTCAACTGGTAATAGGCATCGTTTTTGGTGTAACCAGTATGTTCGGTTTCCCATTTGGACATGTACCTGGCTTTGATAAGCCGTTTTGACTCTTCGTACGTCATACTGGTATCTATTTGTGGTAGTCTTGCACCTTCTTTTGCCAGTCTGTCTGCCTCCTCGTTGCCTTGGATGTTGCAGTGTGACGGAACCCACTGTACCACTACCCTTTTTGGTGCGGACTGTTGGCACAGTTTGCAGAGTGCTGCTCTTAAGTCATTAAGCTCAGTGTTTTTCTGGCTTTTTAGCGCTGTGACTACTTCGAGAGCATCTGTCAGCAGGACTATATGGCTCTCATTTTCACTGTGTGTTACCATTTCTTCCACTGCCGCCCTCAGTGCCTCTGCCTCTGCTCTGAAATTGCTCGTGTACTTACCAGTAGCGAATGACAGTGTTATTTTTCTGCCATTTGGTAGGTTCAGGAATGCTCCTGCCCCTCCGTTCTGTGTAGTGTTTGTTACAGAGCCGTCGGTGTATGCATGGGTCCAGTCCATGCTTGGGTAGCTTTTCGTTATGAAGCTTAGGGTAGTATCTCTCCTTTCTTTTTCGGTCTGGCAGTTTTTGTTTGCAATACCTGGTATATTTTCTACCACCTCTGGAAATATATCCTGCCTCCAAGTAGGTTTTCGTACAGTAGTGATGGGTTTTGGTGTTGTTAGTGCGTTTATGGGATCTTCGTGCATCTTTGCTTTGGCTATTTCTGCAAAGTTTCTCCGCTTTAGTTTTCCAGTTCCCAAATTGTTTAGCCTCTGGTACATTGGATGGTCCGTCAGTCTTCGGAGTTTCTCTGACTGCAGCTGGGCTCTGCAGTCTCTTCTGTCGGTCATGGATTGCAGTTTTGTAATCTTTTCAAGTTCTACAATTGGCGTTGACTTCATGCCACCAGTTATGATTCTCATAGCTTGGTTTTGAAGTTTGTTAACTTTATCGAAGTTCGCCTTCGCTGCTGTTGTCCAAGCCGCGATGCCATACTCGAGAACTGGTCTCACTCTTCCAGTGTACAGTTTCTTTAGTCCAGACAGTCCAATACAGCAGACTTCAGCACGCATTTTTAATGGCTTTGCTTTCCGTCGGAGTACCATTTATCTGGCTAATTAATAAAAACACATGCAAGATTGTTTCTGAGTCGTGCTACTAATCACAACGCTACCGACCCTACCATTTTCTCCAATCATATAACACATACGATAAGTATTAGAGACACTCGTGGGCAAGCGTCAAAAACATCAATCTCTTAGTCGGGAGACATCGGTTCAGTCAAAGATTTTTTTTAAAACAACATAACATACCCATAATTCATCAACTGCCGATGCAAACAATCTTTATTTATCAACACTACAAAATAAGTTCCAGCAATAGGAGAAACACCGTAGTTATACTTTGTTTTAGTTACATAATCACAAAGCGCGCAATAGTTAAAACAAAACTAAATCAGGTAGAATCCTATCAATATAATCTCCACACGGACAACGGTCTAAGTCTATGGAAATACTAGCACAACACCTTCAAGCGCCAACACTGAAGACGAAACATCTCATTACTACAATATCGTGAGAAATGTATTCAACTTAGATTCAAACTTCAATACAATAACATTCATTTTCAAAGTTCCGTTCCACTAGTGCATCAAATCTGTGATTTTATCACGATACGAAGATGTCCTGTTATCAATTTCCTTGAAAAACAAATCATTTTCACGCGTAGAAACGGATTCTGAAGCTTTGGTGTGTCTTACATTCCGGACTATTTTAAGAAAAAATCATTAAAAGGTGTAGTTGGCACTCGGTGCTTAGTGCCACTGTTATAACTAAATAAATATTAATGCTTCAGAAAATATCGATTAGAATCTCTGCGATTTGAGTTAGCGTAGTTTATCGTATATTTTCCATCTTTGTGCTTGTGTGTGTGGTTTTAGCATTACTTGTGTTGCTATGTGTTGAAGAAGAGGTATTACACGCACGGTTCGAGTAGAACATGCGGCTTAATCAGGCCGTGTCATGGGGTCCAGAATGGGAGCAACATTACTAAGTGAGATATGGAGACAATGGAGGATTGAGAAAGAGATTAAAACAGCTTCAGCTTCTTTTCGTTCATCCTTTTTGCTCTTCAACGTCCGATTATGAAGAGATCTCTAGAACAAGCCCTACTGTGTGCATCATGCACAGTGGCATTCACCGCCTCAGATATTTATGTAAGCCACCTATTGTGTGGTCTGCCTTTCGCTTTGAATCCGCTGTATCTAAACAGCATTGCTTGTTTTGGGTGTGCTGTGTGGTGGTAGAGTATTTACGTTTTATTAGTTAGTAGCCGTCTTTTGATGTAGTCTAATATTGGTGTTGTGCCAAATAGTCTCCTGATGTCATCGTTTCTGATCTTGTTTCTCCTAGCTACACCCAATATTTTTTTCAGGTATTTCATTTCTGCTGTTACGACTTGTCGTTTTTATAATGATGTTAGTGTCCAGTTTGTGGTAGCAAAGCGTTGGGACGAAAACGTGTTTGATAACAATTGTTGGTAGCTATTGTGATTAAAGAATAAAGGATAACATTTGTGTTCCAAGAAGAAACAAGTATGATAAGAAAGAAATCAGAAGTTAAATGTGAGATTTAGAAATACTGGAATAAGTAACAAAATTAAATGATAACCATAAGCTTGTAAGTTTTAAAGCAAGTGAATATCAACAATCAAATCTGGGACAAGATAGAGCAGAGAATGAACTGATAACAGCCAGCAAATCATATCTGGCTTGCTTGAATCGGGATCAGCGAACAATAGCTGACCAAAACTCTGTTACGACCCGAAGTGGTGGCCTGGAAACAGGCTGTAATATTCACTAGTCTCATTTGACCAAGGAATTGGGATCGCAGAGGGAAGGCAAAACCGGAACTCAAAAAAGCGAACTGAAATCGGAAGAATTTCTGCGGGATACTCTCTGGACAGTAGCGTTGCTTCTTTCAGTTGTGCTGCAATGTTCATTTTTGTCTTCTTTGATTAATTTTCTAAGTGTTTCTGCACGTCCAGTTTCACTGGCTGTAGCTCTTATCTCTGGCTTGACTGGTCTTTTTAGAAATGTTGTTCAGATAACTATTTTTATGTTTATTTTTAAAGAAGCACACATTTTACGTTTTCAATTGTTTTATGAAAAACAAGTCCCACGACTCTTTATCAAGTATGAATGAAAGTAATATGTCCGACCACTGGCTTATTTAATTCAAATCATGCCGTCATTTTGGTAGCTTTGTCAGCAAATCAGATTTGTACCAGCCAAAACACAACTACAAGGAATACGGTCATTCTAACAGATTACATAAGCGTACTTCAAGCCATTTCAAACTCCAAACATAATAGACTCTCACATAAATACAATATAACATCGGGTTGCTGTCCCAAAGACCAAATCTAGTTCTACATTGGATCTCTGCCCACTGTGAGATCTTTGGATACAGGAAGGCAGTTCTGCTAGCAAAATTCGGAAGTGGTGGCAATCCACATACTATAAAGAAGTAAAGAGACTCATCACACAAACCGCGAGAGCGGAGTGGAAAGACCAACACAAAGAATTCAAACCAGAAAGTGACAGCATACACAAAGTTAGCAGAGATGGGCGGACAAAGATCTTCAGACTCAGAAAAAGACATTGCAGACTCAAGGTCCACTTTCACAAACTAGGTAGTAAAGACACCGCCATGTACGATTGTGGAACACCCAAGAAAACACCAGAACATATACTTCAGGACTGTCTCACTTATACAAACCAAAGAGAGGCAGTCTATCCCAGGGAGCGACCATGTTCGGAAAGATGTGGGGGAAGGGCGAATACATTAAACGCAGTTTCCTTCATGAATCTCTCCGGGCTAGAAGCATATCATCATTTGATCGAAGAAGACGAAGAAGAAGATGAAGAAAAAGAAAAAGAATCTTCTGTACGACAAAACAATGTCGGTTTAATAAAACAATTTGTTATCTGTTTGTTGTTTGAGTCCCACGAAAATATGTGAGTCATTCCTGTATTCCAGGTGTTATATTTAGGGAATTGTGTATAGACATTTTATTTTACATTGATAACACATTTTAAAAAAGGAAAGATCTTGTTAATATTGCAGTGTGGCATGTTAAGAATATGGAGTTTGGTCCATAATTATCTTGACTGGTGGTATGCTAGGGGGATTTGGTTATTATCTCGCCGACCGCCTTTACTTTTCCAGATTGTTATGATATCCATTTGTTGAGGCTGTGTCGACCCCATGATCCATTTTACGATACTAAAAATCCCTCGCCAACTGGAGACTCGCTCGCCTGGGAAGCCAATGCACTAACTGTTGCGCTTGCTCCGCTCCCTTTGAAAACACGTGCTTTAAAAACAAGTTTTCCAGTCTGTCATAAGAGAACAGATCCACCAATCGACGTCCCTCACACTCTTGATTGGCAGGGACATATCATCATTCTTCACTCCATGACAGGGCAGAACAGACACATGTACACGTTTCGATTGTCTGCTTAACAACTGTACACTGTATACATATGATCAAACTGCTAAGCATGTGTTACTGGTCGACTTTCCTTGTCCGCATCTGTCAGTCCTGCGTGGCCCCAGCTCTGGTTTACGGCTCCAAAACCTGGAGACTGGAGTCCTTCCACATGTGCAACCAGCGACGTATACTTGGCATTCGATGGCATGACTGCTTCCGCAACGCTAAGGTCTTTGCTAAAACAAGCCTCCACCCAATCTCAGAAACACTTGACCGCGACTGAGTTTCATTGTTCGGTCACGTTGTACGGCTGGACCAGGAATCTCCGGCACACAAATTACTACCCAGTTCGTTCCTCAGCGCAAACAGTTATCCCTTTCAGCTGGAGGCGCAGAGGAGTCTCCAGAAGATAGCAATATCCACTTCCGCTCTGGGCGAGGCCTGGAACCACGCCACAACTGTGTGTTATCGAGGTGGCCGACCGACGCAACAGGCCTCAGATGCCTAAGTCAACATTATTATTAGTAGCATTACTTCCAGTTACGGAAGAAATACTGACCCAACGATTCAACACTGGACTCAGAGCTGTACAGAGCTAAAGAGGGCCGCCAAACAACGCTCTAGTACGTGGAAACATTAATGTGAAAAAAGAAGAAGTAAAAGACAAAGAAGACGAAGAAGAGGAACGGAATAGGAGGAAGAGAAAGAAGAAGTTGAACGTTTTATTTAAGCCATGGAGAGCTAAGCTAACCCACACTCGGCGTGAAATTGGCCTGTTTGAAATGTATATGGATGTGCGATGCCTGATTTATATTGGTAACCATGGACACCGAAAGACATTTCTCACAAGCACATAAGACAACGCAAGAACCATTTCACTTACATACTCGCTAACAATTACGATTCCTCGCTTTTTCGATATGAAAATACTTTCTTTGTTCCCCGACCATCTGGGGCTGGTCTCTAGCCGCCGCTATTGACTCTCACCCAGTATTCGTACAGCGATCTCAGTCCCCCCAGACGGAGCGATAGGGGAGCTTGCCGAAAACGCTCGCCCGCCTTTCCCCGGCCATCTTGCAGGACCATATTTGTGGTGTCGTACCGCTGGCAACGGTGCGTTACTGTGGCCCGTATCGAGAAACTTTGACAGTCAGTGGTAGTTTTTCGAAGGCTTATAGCAGACCTCGACAGTTCGTCTCGCTGGCGGTCATTCTCTGGCAAAGAGCTTGTGACCGGCAAATGGAAAGCAGAAATCGTGCCTAAAGGCCCTGTCCTCGCCCGACCAAACCTTGCGAGAAGGGCAGGCCGACAGGCAAAAATCGTCTCCAGTCCCTGTGAAATTCATCGCCGGGGCCGTTGGGATCCGTTCTGCACAGAGCGCTGCCATCCCTCCCCGAGCGAGCCAGGTCGATCGGTCGTCTGGTGTGTGTACGGGTCCCTGACAGGCGGTCCTAGGTCGACGGAGTGAGGAATGGAACAACCGTCCGTCCGTCAGTCGGTCCCTGCGGCCGTCCTAGTGAGGCTTTTCACACATTCGTCGTCCGCCGACCGGTGTGTGTGGTTCGTACGTCTCCGACATATATCTGGTTGATCCTGCCAGTAGTCATATGCTTGTCTCAAAGATTTAGCCATGCATGTCTAAGTTCACACTGTCTCACGGTGAAACCGCGAATGGCTCATTAAATCAGTCGAGGTTCCTTAGATGACACGATCCTACTTGAATATCTGTGGCAAATCTAGAGC
Source organism: Ariolimax columbianus (assembly GCA_036924085.1). Lineage (NCBI taxonomy): Eukaryota > Metazoa > Mollusca > Gastropoda > Stylommatophora > Arionidae > Ariolimax > Ariolimax columbianus. The sequence goes on from JAVGWX010000009.1 coordinate 31,386,551, forward strand.
TAATACATGCTTACCAAGCCCGATTCTCGCGGAAAGAGCACTTTTATTAGTTCAAAACCAATCGCCGTTTCTCCTCGCGTGGTTGCGGCGTCCCCACTGGTGACTTTAAATAACTTTGTGCTGATCGCATGGCCTCATGTGCCGGCGACGCATCTTTCAAATGTCTGCCGTATCAAATGTCGATGATACGTGATATGCCTACCATGTTTGTAACAGGTAACGGGGAATCAGGGTTCGATTTCGGAGAGGGAGCATGAGAAACGGCTACCACATCCAAGGAAGGCAGCAGGCGCGCAACTTATCCACTCCCGGCACGGGGAGGTAGTGACGAAAAATAGCAATACGGAACTCGTTCAAGGCCCCGTATTTGGAATGAGTACACTTTAAACCCTTTAACGAGGATCTATTGGAGGGCAAGTCTGGTGCCAGCAGCCGCGGTAATTCCAGCTCCAATAGCGTATATTAAAGTTGTTGCAGTTAAAAAGGTCGTAGTTGGACCTCAGGCGCAGGCGGGCGGTCGGCTCGCGCCGTTTTACTGCCCGTTATCTCATGCCCTACCGTCTGCCGGCTCTCTCTCGTGGGTGCTCTTCGCTGAGCGTCCCGGATGGCCGGCGCGTTTACTTTGAAAAAATTAGAGTGTTCAAAGCAGGCCTCGGCCGCCTGAATAATGGTGCATGGAATAATGGAATAGGACCTCGGTTCTATTTTATTGGTTTTCGGAACTGGAGGTAATGATTAACAGGGACAAACGGGGGCATTCGTATTGCGGCGTTAGAGGTGAAATTCTTGGATCGCCGCAAGACGAACTATTGCGAAAGCATTTGTCAAGAATGTTTTCATTAATCAAGAATGAAAGTCAGAAGCGCGAAGACGATCAGATACCGTCGTAGTTCTGATCATAAACGATGCCGACTAGCGATCCGCAGGAGTTGCTTCGATGACTCTGCAGGCAGCTTCCGGGAAACCAAAGTGTTTGGGTTCCGGGGGAAGTATGGTTATAAAGCTGAAACTTAAAGGAATTGACGGTGGGCACCACCAGGAGTGCAGCCTGCGGCTTAATTTCACTCAACACGGCGAATACTGAAATCATTGACAGGCCGAGAGCACTTTCGTTGGGTCTCCTATGGAACGGGTGCTGGATTTAGACCCTTGGAAATCTGGGGCTAAGCTCTCTGTGGCCCGACTGGCCCGCATTCAGTGTTCGATAAAGGAAATGACGGAAGGGCACCACCATTAGTGAAGAATGCGGCTTAATTTGACTCAACACGCCAACACTGTAAAATGACTGACAGACTGAGAGCACTTTCGTTGGGTCTAATAATGAACGTGTGCTGGTATTAGACCCACGGAAGCCAGGTCAGTTTTACCCTCTTAATGGAAGAGCGTCTGCTACGGTAATCCTGCTTAACCCTACAGAAATCGCAGGTTTCAGACACTTGGTCATGACTGACAAAAAAAAAGAGCCCTCTATTGATTCGTTAGGTCTAATAGTGAACGGGTGCTGGTATTAGACTCTCGGAGGACAGATCAGTCTTACCATACTAATGACAGGGCGTTGCTACGGTAATCCTGCTCAATTCGAGAGGAGTCGCAGACATTTTCTACGTACTAGGCTCATAAGCCAATGGCGCGAGGCTACCATGTGAGGGATTACGGCCGAAAGCCTCTAAGCCCGAATCCCCCCCCCCCCTAAATCTCCACACCACTGTGATGGGAGGTTACGATATGGTTGGGACCTGGGGCTAGCGTCGTAGCCCAACCCGGTCGAGCCGCAGAAAGAGATCTCTGCCGTCCGCCAATCAAAGCGGGCGGGAAACTGCGCGATATTCACCCCATACAGCGATGAGGTATGAAACCGCAAATATAAGACTTAGTTCTCGGTCGGAGTGTCGTAAGCAGATCAGCTACCTCACTGCGAACTGCTGAGACTCAACCCTAGACCACGAGATATGTCCGCACACCAGGCGAACAACATCTCCGTGCCATGACCAGGCTTGTCCCCTGGTCAAATGCACTCCTTCGAGAGGAATCACAGGTCGCTGACATTTCGTCCACGTGCTTGGCTGATAAGCCAATGGTGCGAAGCTACCATCTGAGGGACTATGGCCGAACGCCTCTAAGCCAGAATCCCGCCCTAAATCTCAGCACCGCTGTGATGGGAGGCTACGACATGGCTGGGACCTGGGGCTTGCGTCTCAGCCCGGCCGGTCTAGGCCGCAGAAATGCACCTGGTTAAATGCACTCCTGCCTTGCTCTTTACCTCTGTCTGCTATCAATCATCCCAATGGACGCAGAAGAGATGCAGTCCAGCGGACATTGCACCCCCTGCCCTATTGTGACAACCTCCCGGGTGGCGGGGAATGCTAGGCGTACCATCACTGCAAATGAGCCGAGAAAATAAAGGGAGCAAAGAGATACCTCACTCACATGCATATGCTACGTTTCTGGCAGGATGTGACGATCCTGAGACACAGTCACTCTGGACTGCCTCTCTTCCGGGATAGTACAAACTAGTACATAGTCCATCATATCAAATCATTGCCAAACCCTATAGACACGAGTGGGGAAGACTCGGTAGTCCTGCAAGACAACTTCCCTAAGAGACACAACTCTGACCAAAAACAACTGCTGCCTTGCAGTTAGGCTGGGGACAGCCAAAGGCTAAAGAGGACAACCGTACAGAAACGCCTGTTGAAATCGGATGCACTGAGTCACAGGCTTAAGAAAATAAAACAGTGCAACGTATATCGCTGTAAATAGCGTACGATGAAGAAGAAGAAGTTCCCCGACCTCCACCTTTGTTTTTTCATTCCTTGCTTTACCTGCATAATCTGCAGGTTAATCAAAAAGAGATCCAGACACAAATGGCAGAAAAACACATTTGACGACTCAAGCTTTAAACCTCACACTCATTAAACCTCAAAATCGTTAAATATTACGAGCGTTAAACCTCACAATCGTCAGACCTCTTGTTTTTACTCTCAAACGCCCGGCGCTAATTTTGCCTAGTTCTACCATCGCATATTCTCTGTCTATCCAGGATTCTCAGTCGGTTGTCGCGAACACACACTTAATGTTTGCACAGGTTCTAGACCTCTCATTGCAATAATAACAAAGACGATTTTGTTTTTAGACAACTGACGATAAAGTAGATTGTCAAAGAAGGCTGATGATGAAATGAATTCAAAAGAGTGCATTGCTATCGGCAATGAAGTGTTCATCAAACAATCAACAACCTGTCGAACTACATGAGGAGAACAGGTCTTCAACAAGTACACGATAAGTTATTGTGCCTTTTCCATGTCCAATCACCGCGTCATACAGCATGCATCCAGTATTCAGCGACATGACAGCCTTGTCATTTTGTCATTTATCTCCAGCATGTCACACCTATTGCATGCTTCCTGGAGGTTAAGGTAGATTATCAGATGGTCTGGGTCCTTTATTGCGCCACAGTCACATGTGTCCTCATGTGTGTGTCCCCGCCGTTTCACATTCCTCTTGCACCGTGACACGAAAGTCCACGAAGACTGCAATTGCCATTCTTCCACTACCAAAGATTCATGAATAAGTCATCCTATCAAGGAACATCTGAGCCAGTTCTGTGTATGTCTGGTATGCCTCACTGATGTGAACATTCAGCAGCTGTCTTCCATGAGTGTTTCGGTCGTCTCCTATTCCTCCATCTATTCCAGAGCAGAGACTGACTTGTAATTTTATTAACTGGTTTATGTAATGTGTGGTCTGTTCAGCAGCAGCACCTCCTCCGTGTGTCATGCGCCATTGATATCTGTCCTGTTTTTCCCAACAGTTCCATAGTTGTGATCTTAACGCACCGATTCCACACTTGTGTTCTGCGCTAGAAACCGTTTACAAAAGTGTGCACCTTTTTCGCAAGTGCCTTTGTTATCCTCCATGCTACACATCCATGTAACAGAACTGACTATACTGGAGTTTAGATTTTAATTTGGTAGTAGTTTCAACTAAATAATACTCTAGTTGATTAATCTCTTTTGATTTATGTGAGGTCCCTAACGCAATGATAGCTCTTCCCGCCTACTGTATTCTAAACTTCATATTATTTTCTCCACATCCTATTAATTATATATCTTATCTAGCAAGATATATCAAAGATTATATGTTATGGAGGAGGGTTCATCACTACACAATTCTATCGCTGCTAGTTGTATTTATTTTCCAAACGTGTATTTTGTCTCGTTTCTGTGTATTATTAGATTCAATTGCCGTGATCTCGCCACAAATATACTTATCTAATGTTGCATATTGCTGTGGGTAGGTGACAGAACAGGCAAATCATTCGTCAAATCGAGATCGTCACGTTGCCTCATCACTGTTTATTTAGTGAGATCTCCACGTTGCTTCATCACTGTTTATTTAGTGAGATTGTCACGTTGCTTCATCACTCTTTATTTAGTGAGATCGTCACGTTGCTTCATCACTGTTTATTTAGTAAGATCGTCACGTTGCTTCCTCACTGTTTATTTAGTAAGATCGTCACGTTGCTTCATCACTGTTTATTTAGTAAGATCGTCACGCTGCTTCATCACTGTTTATTTAGTGAGATCGTCACTTTGCCTCATCACTGTTTATTTAATGTCATTGTACCTGGACGATGTTGTTGACTTCATAACCCAGTCTATGGCCAGCAGGAAGAGTAATAGTGGTAGTAAACAGTCACCGTTTTAATTTCAAACAGTTCAGAAAGTTGACCGTCAGGTAGCACTCGACTTATAATAACTTCATATTATTTCTAGAATATGTTCGAGTACTTCAGAAACTCACTGTTTGATATGGTATAACACCGGCCATGGTAAAGTGGTTTGTTAAGACCAGCATAAATGGCGCCCAACAGGCTGTGGGTCTACTTTTCTATAGTGTTTGAGTTAATTAAGATGGACTCACACATCGGTTAACCACCCTCCGCGGACCTTGTCCCAACGCAGAGGAGTAATAAGCTGCTCGAGTCTAGCCAGCTAAGCAGTAAATCCTCCCTCCGGCTACATCCAGCTCACACCAGATATGGGACCTGCAGAGAAGCATCCGCTCTTGTATACGTACACGTTGACTAGGACAAAGTCTTCAATGACACTTCACAGTGACTGAGTAACTTTCGCTCGTAGTCCACGAATCTGTGCAATTAAACTGATTTTTTTTTAATAAGAATGGCTAGCCAGTCCCTTTATTTGCTGTCTCTCCTTCAACAGTTTAGGTACCTCTTTACAACTGGATGGACTGAAGCACATCGATAACTAAGATCGAATTCGGCACCATAGTCGTAAGATGTGAACGCTTTAAAACTATAATTAGACGAGTCAGTACACCTCCGAGTATCACATTCAACCTGCAAACCGCTACCCTTCTTCTTCTTCATCGTACGCAGTCAGACATCAACCATTATTTTTTCGAAAAAAGCAGCGGTCATCCTGAGGCTGTCGACACTGCCATAGAGCTTGTCTAGTGTTGCCACTGGTGATGGCCACATCTGCTCTCTCTGGTCCTCGTATGTCGGGCAGTTTTGCAGCAGATGCTCAGCGGTCATTTTCCCGGTACCACACGGGCATTCGTCAGTGCCACCTATTTTCAATTTGTTGAATAGGTGGTACCTCAGTCTGTTGTGGCCAGTGCGAAGTCTAAAGACCACGACCTGCTCTCTTCTGTTCAACTGGTAATAGGCATCGTTTTTTGTGTAGCCAGTATGTTCTGTTTCCCATTTGGTCATGTATCTAGCTCTAATAAGCCGTTTTGACTCTTCGTATGTCATACTAGTATCTGGTGATGGTAGTTTTGCACCTTCTTTTGCCAGTCTGTCTGCCTCCTCGTTGCCTTGGATGTTGCAGTGGGATGGAACCCACTGTATCACTACCCTTTTTGGTGCGGACTGCTGGCATAGTTGACTGAGTACTGCTCTTAAATCGTTAAGTTCAGTATTTTTCTGGCTTTTTAGTGCTGTAACTACGGCCAAGGCATCTGAAAGCAGGACTATATGGCTTTCATTCCTTTTACAAGTTACCATTTCTTCCACTGCCGCCCTCAGTGCCTCTGCCTCCGCTCTGAAATTGCTTGTGTATTTTCCAGTAGCGAATGACAGTGTTAATTTTCTGCCATTTGGTAGGTTCAGAAATGCTCCTGCCCCTCCGTTCTGTGTTGTGTTTGTTACAGAACTGTCGGTGAATGGATGGGTCCTGTCCATGCTTGGGTAGTTTTTCGTTATGTAGCTCAGGGTAGTATCTCTTCTTTCTTTTTCAGTCTAGCAGTTTTTGTTTCCAATACCTTGTATATTTTCTACCCCCTCTGGAAATATATGCTGCCTCCAGGTAGGTTTTCGTACAGTAGGGATGGGCTTTGGTGTTGTTAGTGCCTTCATGGGGTCTTCGTGCATCTTTGCTTTAGCTATTTCTGCAAAGTTTCTCGGCTTTAGTTTCCTATTTCCGAAATTGTTTAGTCTCTGGTGCATTGGATGGTCAGTCAGTCTTCTGGGTTTCTCTGATTGCTGCTGGGCTCTGCAGTCTCTTCTGTCGGTCATGGATTGCAGTTTTGTAATCTTTTCAAGTTCTACAATTGGCGTTGACTTCATGCCTCATGTTATAATTCTCATGGCTTGGTTTTGGAGTTTGCTAATTTTATCGAAGTTCGCCTTTGCTGCTGCTGTCCATGCCGCAATGCCATACTCGAGAACTAGTCTCACTCTTCCAGTGTACAGTTTCTTTAGTATACTTTCGTCTGCTCCCCAGCTTGTGCCAGCTAGTTTCCTCATGATTGCCATTCTTTCTCTGTCTCTCATTGGGTTTCTCTCGATCAGACTTTTCCATGTAAAGCCGATCAAATGTGACTCCCAGGTAGTTTGGGTTGTCGTTTGGCTGCAGGTATTTGCCGTTAAGACTTAATTTGGTGTTTTCGGGTTTGTGTTATAGCGAGAATATTGTAGATGTCGTTTTCTCCTCGTTTATTTTGACCAGCCATGAGTTCGCCCACTCTTCCAGCGATGGTAGGGCATGCGGCATCCGATTTTTTGCTATGGTGAGATTCTTTTCAGAGGTCCACATAGCCAGATCGTCTGCAAACATTGAGCTATGGACCCTTCTTGGTATATTCTCTGTTATGTTATTTATATATACCAGGAAGAGTGTGGGTGACAGTACTCCCCCTTGGGGTACTCCCTGCTCAAGTGTTACCTTTTTGCTCATCTACTCTTGTACTTAAACTCTGGCCGTTCTGTTTCTGAGGTAGTGACTGATCCATTTGTACATTTTCCCACAAACTTCACTTCTTCTTAGCTTTACTCTAAGTTCCCTCTTTCCAGACTTTATCACATGCCTTTTCTAGGTCCACCAAAAACGCTACTGTGTGTGTTTGCTCCTGGTAGGCATCTTCTATTTCCTGGGTTATGAGGATAACCTGATCCTCAGTGGATCTGTGCTGTCTAAAGCCTGCTTGCTGTGGAATTAGTATGTGTTTTTCTTCCAGATGCCACATCAGTCTGGTGTTTATCATACGTTCCATCAGTTTGCCTACGCAGCTCAGTAGGCTGATAGGCCTGTATCCATTTGGATCTGTTTTCTCTTTTCCTTTCTTTGGTACTGGTACAAGTACTGCGTCTTTGCATGCCAGGGGTACAATATCCCTTTTTCAGCTTAGGTTCAGGACTGATAGTAGTTTCCTCTTTGCTGTTTGGCCCAGCCCCATCAGCATTTCGTTTGTTACCCCATCTTTTCCCGGAGATTTCCTTTTCTTTAATGTTCTCATGGCCTCTTCCATTTCGTTCATTGTTAATTTTGCCATCATATGCTCTTCTGGTGCCATATTGATGTTGTCGTGCCCCTTTTGCTCTTCACTGATGTCTGTATGCCTATCTGCAGGGACCTCAATGTGGTTTGCTCTGGCATAATGTTCAACAAAGGCGTTTGCTGCTTTTTTTCCAGTGAGCAAGTTTTCGCCCTGCTTGATCTAATTTGTTTGTTTGATGGAGTTTCGTCATTCATGGCTCTGACTAGCTTCCATAGTTTGTTCCCTTCTTTGTCTAAATTGAGGCTTTCTGTTTTGTTTTTCCAGCTTTCTCTTGCTGATTGGTTTAGAGTGTATTTGTATTTCGCCGTGGTGGCTTTGAGGGCGATATTTGCCTCCATAGATTGTTCTCGCTCTGCCATGTTCCTAGCATTTGTGACTGCGTCTTCCGCTTTCTGCAAATCATCATTCTAATAGGGCTTATAATTTGTCCTTGCCCCTCTTGGGATGGTTTCAGTGGCAGCTTGCATTATTGCTTTGCTTAGGCTTTCCACCATGGGCTTATTTTTGTTGTTGTTCCGTGTGTTGATGGTTTCACACATCCCATCTGTCAGGCTTGCAAATCTGTCCCAGTCGGCTCGTTTGTAATTACAACGTGTGAACAAACCGCTACCCAATAGTAATTCTTTGTTAGATTAGCAGCTTTCATTACTAGCACTAATCTGCGAAAAAGAGATTGGCAGTTGTCCTTATAGCTGCAGACTTCGGAAAGAAAATAAAGAAATGCAAAAAGCATTCTCAGGAGTAATCCAAACAGAAAAACCAGAGAGGCAATATATCGGAGCCCGCAAGATACCAGAAGAAAGGTTAGAGGTATGTATGTATATGTGTATGTATATATATCTATATATTTATATATATATATATATATATATATATATATATATAGAGAGAGAGAGAGAGAGAGAGAGAGAGAGAGAGAGAGAGACCTAATAATGATTTTATATCGCTAATCATACATGGGACATACACATAATTTTCTTTTAATTCGCCAATTGTTGTGTGTTTTTTTTACTACGAGGCATGTTCAAATGAAACCGGATCTAACTGCACCAAGTGATTCGCATGATGACGTCACTTCTGATGTAAACAGCACATACCAACCGTTCAGAATTTTTTTTTAATGTAATTATCATCCGACTCATACCTTCCTCGGCAGACCGTTGAAAATATGGAGTGTGTGATAGGGAATCCGTTCTGAGTTGATCAGCGAGTGGTGATTCTAACAGCTGAAGGATGTCAACCAGATAACATTCATCGCAGAATGCAGGCAGTGTATGGTGACAAAATGGTGACGAACATAAGCTCCAGCGACAGTCCACCCGAAGTGTTGTATCAATCTTGGCGATGACATCTTCTGACGTAACAATATGCGCCTGGTCTGGTCTCAGAAGATCTTTTGGTAACTCACGTCCTTCCTTAGACATCGTTGTCCAGTTCTTCACTGTTGTCATTGACATACTTTTGTCACCATACACTGCCTGCTGATAAACTATGGAGAGATTCCGTATCACACCAGCCATGTTTTCAACGGCCTGCCGAGGAAACTATGAGTCGGAGGATAATGAAAATTTGCAAGCTTGGCAGTTTGGTATGTGCTGTTTACATTATAAGTACCGTTATCGTGTGCATCTTACGTATGTTTACTTGGTGCAGTCAGGTTCGATTTCATTTTAAAACGCCTCGTACGTTCACACGTGAAAATCAGTTC